>PVLA01003979.1:125408-192222 GCA_004027455.1 Hydrochoerus hydrochaeris | reverse complement strand
GACATAGATTCACACAATACAGACTAAAAAAGGTGAAATCACTACTACTGACCCTGTGGAAATAGAGAAGATCATCAACAAGTATTTCAAAAACCTCTACTCTCATAGGTTCTCATAACACAGAAGAAATGGACAGATTCCTAGAAACATATGAACCACCAAAGCTGGATCAAGAAAATGTAAAACTGCTGAATAACCCTCGTGTACTCCAGAAAGAGGAAGTGGCAGTAAATCATCATCTTGCAGTGGCTCTGGGATATCAAGTATCACAGAGCTAGGGGGACTGGGCACATTGGGTGTACCTAATGCTGGCTGAGGGGTAGGATTGTGGGAGGAGCGTAATGCAGCCCCACCTGGAGTAAGCGTCTCATCAATTTGGGGATCTGCATGACGTTGAGTCAGTAGCTCAGAAATTAGAGTCCAATAAGCAAAGGAGGTCACTGGGACCGTTTCAGGACCAAAAACTCTATAGTAATCTTTAAGAGCATCACCTACTCTTTCCCATCGTTTAGTGTCAAAGGAGCCCTCCAGAGGGAACCAGGGTCATACCTTATGTATAAATTGAAAATACTGCAATAAATCTTTGGTTTTAACCTTTATCCCTCTCACTTTGAGGGCCTTGCTGAGGCCAGTAACGAACAACTCATGTTCATTTAAACTTGACCCATGCCGATTACGTTCACTTACCGTGATTTGGACGAGATGTCAGGCAGTAGTCTGTATAGATCACAGGGATGGAGTCCCCCGGTTACCGTGGCCACGGCTTTTCCTCTGTGAACAATCCCTCGTTGACTTCCTCATATTGGGGCCCCTCGTTGGGCGCCACTTGATCCAGCCTGCAGATCAATCCGTGAGTTTCCCCTAGAGGAAGGAAAATGGGGCAGGGGCTGGGCAAAGAGAGAGAGATAGAGACAACTTGAGCGGTTCCAATCAAGTCTCGTTTATTGAGGAAGTGTCCCTGGTTTATAAAGAAACGGAGGCAGGAAGTTATCAAGCACGGATAGGTCATCGTCATATCCTGGGTCAGGTGGGAGAGGATCATGGGAAATGTAGGCTGATGCACCAGATGCCCACAGGAGGGAGAGATGGGGTGGCAGCAGTGAAGCTATCCAGCCGCTCCCTACAAAGACCACACTGAGATTCCATCTCACTCCAGAAAGAATGGCCAGGATCAACAAAACTACCAACAACAAATGCTGGAGAGGCTGTGGGGAAAAAGGAACTCTTCTGCACTGTTGGTGGGAGTGTAGACTGGTGCAACCACTGGAGGTCAATCTGGAGATTCCTCAAAAAGCTGGGGTTGGAAGTCCCATTTGACCCAGCTATTCTACTCTTAGGCATATTCCCAGAAGATCTGAAAACATCTTACCACAGTGATATATGCGCACCCATGTTTATAGCATCACAATTTGTAATAGCCATATCTTGGAAACAACCTAAGTGCCCATCAACTGAGGAATGGATAAAAAATTGTGGTACTTTTATGCAATGGAGTACTACTCAGCTATAAAGAATGATCACATTGAGATATTTATAAATAAATGGATGCAACTTGAATCCATACTCATAAGTGAAATAAATCAAACTCACATGTATAAATACTGTATAGTTTTTAGTATAAGAAATGGTAAGAGTACATAAGATTTTGTGGTAATCATGGTTCACCATTATATTGCTTTGAAGTCTTATGTTTTCATTCATTGATTGGAATGGTTTTATTCTGTTTTGTTTGATCTTAATATAGGTGATGGTATGAATAGTTACTTTGAAGAAAAGACAATACGGCAGCCATTGTTGATTTATCATCTTGCTTTGAAGTCCTACCATGCTTTTGTTTTTCTATTACCATCGGTTCTATCATGTTGTGTGTTATTGGATTTTTTAAAAAATTTTTTATTTTTTTATTTAAAGAGAAAAAAACAGAAAAAAGGTAGAAATATTACAGAATTTCAGAAAAAAATGATAAACAGTAAGAGATCACTGGTTGATAAATTACATATTGTCCTTTTAGAAATAGTTGTTCAAGTTACAAAATTAGAGAATACAAAGTAGACACTCAAGCAGTGAGACTGCAAACAGATCTGAAATCCAACAAGAAATTAGAAATATGGTTATCAATCCTATACCCTTGAATATTCATGCAGTTATATCTTTTATAGCACTTACTATTTCCTCTCTTTTTTACAATAGCAATTATGCATTTTTAAATTTTTATTTAAAGAGAAAAAAGCAAAACAGAAAAAGGGGTAGAAACAATACAGAATTTCAGAAAAAAAGCAGTAAGAAATCATTAGTTGATAAATTACATATTGTCTTCTTAGACTTAGTTGTTAAAGTTACAAAATTAAAGCATACAAAGTGGACATTCAAACAGCAAGACTGCAAAGAAGTTCAATGATCCAGTAACAACTTAGCAACATGGTTATCACTCCTACACACTCAAACATACATGCAGCCATATCTTCTAGAGCACTTTCTTTTCTTCTTTTTACTTTTTAAGTCCATTATCTGCTTAGTTATATCCTGTTTAAGGTTACTCAGTACCTTACTGACTTGTTTTGTTGTTGTTATATACTTTTAATCACCTTATATAATTCTGTTGCCTTGTTTTTGAGTTTCTCCTCATTCATGATCCATGGATTAGCTTTGGTGGAGTTGGGAGATTTTTGGAGGTATTTTGTTACTTTCTAATCTACTTTTTTTTATTTTTTATTTTTATTTTTTTGAAGGTAGCAAAATACAGCAGAACAAGACAGAACAAACCCATGCCACCTCACTGCAATAAAACTACCACAGAACAGCAGAGCAGGTCACCAGGACAGAAGCAATGGGCTCAATAGTACAGCCCATTTTTTTCACATTAGCTATTCTTTGAATCAAGTAGAGGAAAATGGAAGGAAATATATAACTTTTAAAAATAGAATATTGAATAAAGCAGTACCATTAATCAAAACTGAGCAAAACAGTGTTAAAAATATTTGCCTTCAAAGAGATGGTAGAAGGAAATCCTCCCTACTTGCCACGCTGTATACATTCATCCTCCAAAAAGATACTCAGACCACTGGTGCCTACTTGCTAAAGGGGGTGGGGATGGATCAATGTCTGATTCTTAGCCCATGCACCGGCAGGGCCCCAGCTGCTTACCAGGGCGGCCAGTAGGCTGCCTGTACTCCCAGCTCCCAAAGTTCCAACATGATGCAGAGCTTAGGAGTCGCTGATAGTTCTCACCCTGGTGTGCCAGTGGCTTGGCAGGCCACCAGCTGCTCACTAGGGCAGCGAGTAGGCCGCCTGTTCTCCAGCGCCCAAAGTTCCAACATGATGCAGAGTTTGGGAATCCTCTTATTGGATTTTAATATGTATGATAGTATAAACAAATTTTTTATGGAAAATGAGATAATATAGTAACCATTGTTCATCTTCAGTTATTTGGTTTAGAATGCCTTGTAATACTTTTATTCTCTTGAGTATTTTTATTCTATTTTGTTATGTTTAGCATTATTGTGTGTAAAGCTAAGCTCAACTATTTCAAAGAAAGACATTATGATAGCTACCGTTAATATCCAATTGTCTTGTTGTGAAGTGCTGTGTTGCTTACATTGTTCTGTTTTGATCTGCTTAGATCTGTCCTCTTTTGTTTTATTCTCTTTAAAATAAAAAAAAGAAAGATAAGCTTGAATCATCTGTAGGAAAATGGATGCACTTTGAAACCATAAAGCTAAATGAAATAATTCAGATATACAAGGTATGGTTTCTTTTACAAGAGAAACCCAAATTATTAGCAAATTAAAGAGCAAAATAAATGATAAAAGTGAACAGGGAGATAAATATTTTGAAGATGGGAAGGGGATAAAGTGATTGAAAGTGGGGAGGGGAGAAGGAGAATAGATATGAAAAGTGTTAAAATATGTCACGTACATGTGTCAATCTACCACAATGAATGAATGAGTTCTTACATGGAAACTTAAAGCACACTCTTGCAATTATGCACCTCACCACTGATCACAGTTTTCACTTCTTACAGAATGATTCTTTTGCACTGTAAAAGCTCTAAAAAGACCTTGTCTCTAAAAATGAAGTCACTTGCTGCACTGTACAAAAAGTTGATGCTAATGAAATAAGATATTTTTCTGGACTTCAAGCGTAACATCTTCAACAATCAGCTTACAACTTCCCAGGGATCACATAGGAGCTGGGCAGTAGCACATTCCAAGGTCAGTGTTTTTATGCAAGAGAATATTCAGTAATGCTTGGGGTTGAATGTACAGAAACAGAGGGGGCTGTGAGGTTGGCTTGAAATTGAGTTTGTCTATCCTTTTAGACCACCCGTTAGTAGGTTCAGATTTAGCTGGCAGGTATGGGCCCTTTGGGAGCTGAACTTGAATCATCTGAGTCTCTCAGGAGAGAAGATTTAGTGGGGAAGCATTCTTTCTCTTAGAAAAATCTAGCTTAGGACAAGGAAGCCAGGTAAATTTTTTCTCCACCTTCCCCAAGCACTTTGAATGTTTTCCCATCACACAATTATCCCATAAAACAAATGTACAAAGAAGAGGGGAGAAAGGAGTTTCAATTCTGCTGGAAGGTGCGTTGTGCTATTCCTAGAATGATTTGAAATCAGTCTTATCCTTGTATTCCATGCCTTTCAAGCTCTTGGCCCTGGAACATATTTATGTGAATGGAATATATTTTATTACCCTTGACCTTTTCATATACTATATATGCAATTCTTGGACCTCTTTGTTTTGAACTTTTGCTTCACCAGAATGTGAATAGTTCGGTGGTTAGCCCCTCTCCAATATCCAGGTTCTCTCCACAGGCATTGAGTGCACACTTTTTCTTACCTTGTTGTACATTTAGCATGTTTTGCTTTTATTATTTGTTTTGGTTTTTGAGACACTGTCTTAAGTAGTTAGGGATGACCTATAACTCTCTATCTAGCTCAGGCTGGTCTTGAACTATGGTGAGCCTCCTCTCTCAACCTTCTCATTTATAATATTTTGTTTTATTTTAAACATGTATTAGCTTTCTGGAAACCTTTATAGGAAATTTGTTTTCTTAGTTGATTTACCCCTAGGGTCCAGTTGAGTGTTTGCTGTAGAGAAACTGACAGATATAAATGTTCATTGTGTGAACAAATATATATTTTTTAATTTTTTAAAAATTTTATTTAAAGAGAAAAAACCAAAACAGAAAAAAGGGTAGAAACAATACAGAATTTCAGAAAAAAATAAACAGTTAGAAATCACTATTTGATAAATTACATATTGTCTTCTTAGACATAGTTGTTCAAGTTACAAAATGAAAGCATACAAAGTGGACATTCAAACAGTGAGGCTGCAAACAGTTCTGTTCAATGATCCAATAAAAACTTAGCAACATGGTTATCAATCCTACACACTTAAATATAAATGCAGGTATGTCCTTTAGAGCAACAAATACATTTAAAAAATGCACACACTTGCTTGTTTAATTGAATTATACAAACATTTTTACCTTGTCATTTAAAATCATCCATAAAAGTGAGGTTAAACTTATGTTCATTTAATAGTCATCAAAAAAGTAGTTAAACTTTTTTTAAAGTCAAAGCCTTATGAACACAACCACCAAAACTATAAGTACTATGTATTAGTAAACATGTTAACAAATAAAGAAGGCATTAAGTGACATAAAAGTTTCAGTAAAGTGCTCCAAGCATAGGTTATGTAAAATGTGGAAGAAAGATGGAAAAAAACTGAGAAATGCAGTCATGGCATTTTCTAGGGGAATTGGAAAATTTATTTTCCTAATAATCATCCAATGTGTAATTTTTAAATGCATAAGAAAGTGGTGTAAAACACAAAATAAAATGATATAGCAAGAAACAGTAAATTGTTAAAAGTTTCCTCTGCTCCTGCCCCTTAACCCCAGAATAAAGTGAAACAAGAGTTTCAATGATTGCATTTTGTGCTTGATATTGTATGGGAGACACTAGCTAGTATAATGTTGGGGGAAGTAAATGTGGATATTAAATGTTGATGGTATAAATACTCTAAGTGAAAGGCAAAGATTGTTAGAATGAATTTAAAATGTAAGACTCAAGCTTCCATTTGTTAATGGTGATACACTTTAAAGGGAAAAATGAGTTGAAAATAAAAAATACAAAATATTTTCTCTGCAAACACAAGGAAAAAAGAACTTCCATGGCTATAATAATAAGAGCTAAAGTAGAGTTTAACTATTTCCTTTTGTTTGCTGTGCTGGGATCTCAGGTCTTCACACATGCTACACAAACACTCTAGCACTGTGCTACATCTTCAGCTTCTAAAGTAGAATTTAAGACAGAAAGTATTACCAAAGATAATGGTATTTTTTAATCTTAAAGGGTTAGTTCATAAGGGAAACACTCATAAATGTGTATGAGTCATAGAACAGACCTTCAAAATTAAACAAAAAAGTAGACAAACCTATAATCACAGGTGGAGAGTTTAGTACTCTCCATCAAGTATTAATAGAGACTGAAATCTTCAACATATTCATCTTTTAAACTAACTGATGTTTATGGAACAGTATACCTAATACTTGCTTCTACTTATCATAATAGATCTTATCACTGGTTATTAAAAATTTTTATTTGTTAAAAAATATAAATCTTATAGAATATTTTCTGACAACAATGGAATTAGAAATAAATGAAAGTAATTAGGAAATAAAAATTCTTGGAAATTAGACAATACACTTCTAAATAATTATATTTTAAGCAAATTACAAGAAAAATTATAAAATATTTCTGTACTACACAATTACAAAAATAAAGCATAGGAAACTTTGTGCAACTGAAACAGTGTTTATAGAGAAGTTTACGATTTATAGTGTTTTTAG
Organism: Hydrochoerus hydrochaeris; assembly: GCA_004027455.1. NCBI lineage: Eukaryota > Metazoa > Chordata > Mammalia > Rodentia > Hydrochaeridae > Hydrochoerus > Hydrochoerus hydrochaeris. The sequence goes on along the minus strand of PVLA01003979.1, from coordinate 185,367 downwards.
TAGGAAGAAAAAGAAAGAAAGAAGAGCTTGGGACAAGGTCCAGCTTCTGCAAAGGTGGTATGCCTGATGAGGGGCATCCCTGTTCTCCCATCACATTCCTTGAAAACAGCAAGATATTTTCTTGGCTGAGCAGGGGCAAGAGGATCTGGGCCTGAGAGGGAGAAACCTGGTAAGATTATTTGTCAGCCAAAATGAACAGTCCCTTTTTTTTTTTCCTTAGGTGCAGCTTCCAAGTCTTTAAATCTCCAAGAAAACAGAAGTTCTGTCTTTAGTGAGTAACAGATGAATGACCCACAGTTTCTCCTCTGCCCTAAGGAGGTTTGTATCTCTGACAAAAGCAAGCAGAAACTTGCCCTGGAAGAAGTCTTTTCATTCTTGGATTTAATGACCCCCAAAGCAATTTTGCCAGAACAATGAGAAAAAGGACAAAATTATCAAATATAGAATGAATTGGAGGGAGAGAAGCAAGAGTGGAGAAAGGGAAACCACATATGAGGGTCTAAAAACAAGGCTACCAGTGATAGTGTTTGGCGTTATATGGGTCTTTATATTTAAAGTGCTTTTCTTATAGGCAGCACATAGTGGGGTCTTTTGAGTTTCCCCTTCTTTTTAAATTCAATCTGACAACCCATGGATTTTCAATCAGAGTGTTTAGGTTATTTACGTTAAGTGTGATTGGGATCAAGATTATTGATACCTTACAATTGCTTTTCTAGTTGCCCATGTTTCGTCATTTTCCCATGTATTGAAATTTTGAGTGCTTCCTTTTAATAGTTTTATTTACAGTTCTGGAGATTGAATTTATGGCACTTGCACTGAGCTATGCTGCTAGTATAATTTTTACTTTTTTTAAAATTTGAGATGACTAAGTCAGTAAATCACACAGGATGGGCTGGAATTTACAATCCTCCTGCTTCCACCCCTCAGATTACTGTGATTACAGGCTTTTGCTATTATGCTTGTCTTGAATGCTTTCTGTGATTCTCATTTGTTGCCTTTTTAAAGGCATTTTAGACATTTTTAAACTTTTAGGAGCCACTTTAGAATTCATACTACACAACATTAATTTATCATACTTCACTTACAAAAAGTCTAAAATAGTAAATTTCCCTTCCTTCCTTTTTCTCTCTGTTTCATCTTCCCCTTCCCCTTTCTCTTTATATCTGCTCTGTTATTCGTGTTGTCATATTTTACTTTTACAAGCTTTACATTACATTATTAACTATTTTTGATAAAACAGCCACTTTCAGATTTCAAAAACATTTTTAAAAATGCCACCTATTTACACTCATAGCCACAATTTCTAACATTCTTGTTACTCTGGACAGGGGTGGTGGCCTGATTCTGGATCTTGACCATCTGGATTTGTTTGTTCATCTGTCATTAAACACATGAAAATATCGACGTGTTTAATCACATCCTTGACAAAATAGAAAGTCAGTTAATCTTCACAAAAACACAGAAGTTTTCTAAGCTATAGGCAGGGTAGAATGAAAACCAGGAAATATGCATATGTAGATGCAGCCACATTTGGGCTCACAAAGTGCCCAGAAATATCCAAATTCTGGTTCAGTTGAAACTTTTTGGACATCAGGGCTGGAGATGGCAAATGCATCTTCCCTATAAGGAAGCTAAAGAAAAAGCTTAGCTTTACAATTCTAATTTTAACTTTGTGTTGAACTTCTCAGTTTCAATTTCTCTTGAAGACCATTCTTATTCAGGAATTTGACTTAACATTTTTTTGCAGTTCCGATTTACTGATTAGACATTTCTTGCTTTAAGTCAGAGAAAGAAAAATATTTTACAATATTTCAGGTAAATGCTGAGCCAATTGACGATGAGGCAATTTTGCCTACTATTCAAGTGCACAGTTTACTTTTAAAATGACTAAAAAAACTTACATTTGCAGGATAAAGTCCATCCTAATACTTGCACATATGATGACATATATTCTGTCATCTTTTGTATTTTAATAATTTTACCTTCAAGGTAAAAGATATTTTCCCTTGTTATAGGGTTGTCATTCTTTCATTGCTATGAAGGTATTTTTGTGATGTTTTCTTGTGTGTATCATATTAATGAGAAATCTCTGTGGTTTTCTGCAAAGCATTTGTTGTTCTTTGTTGTTTTTAAGAATGTTGTATGTTGCTTTCTTTGATTTTAATTTTCTCCTCTTTTTCTAGTTAATTTGTTAGAAGTTTCATTCATTGTTTTTTTTTAGAAGTTTCATGGTTGATTTGAGACCATTTATCATCATAGATGTAGGTATTACAAATATAAATTGCAAATATAATTTCTTTCATTGCTTCTCAAAAACTTGCATGTTGGGCTCCTATTTCCATTCATAAAATATTTTCTAATTTTATTTGTGCTTTTTTTTTCTTTGAACTATTGACTATTCTGGAATATGTTGTTTTACTGTGAATATGTTTTTATTTTGTGAATTTTCCACTTTTCCTTCTGTTATGTATTTCTACCTTTATTCAACTGAGATAAGAGGACACAAGCTGTGTGATTTTAATCCATTAAAATCTACTGAGACTTGTTTCATGGCCTAATAAGTGGTCTATACTGGAAAGCATTCTGTGTACACTTGACAAAAGTGTGTATTTTTCTCTTGTAGGATACAATGTCCTATAGATATATTAGTTTTAGGCTTTATAGAACACAGGTGTTTATTAGTCAGTCTCTTGTTTGATTGTTAACCTGTATAGCTGTTCAATCTGTTACTGAAAATGAAGTATTGAAGTCTCCAGCTATTATTGCTTAAATTTCAATTTGCTTCCCTTTGTCCATTTCAATTTGCTTCTCTGTGTTAGAAATTTCAATTTGCTTCTCTTTGTCAGTTTTGGAGAAGGTGTCAGGAGCAAGGGAAGGCACAGGTGTAAGCAGATGATCAGGGAGGGTAGTTGAAAATAATCCCTAAAGAGTCCAGGGAAGTTGCTCAAGGGCCACCTGGGGCCACCTCTTCCCATAGGGAGACATTCAGTCCAAGGCTCTTTCAGGAGATGCTGGTGACAGTCTCCCTACTCCCTCTGTCCCTTGCACCCTTGGCTCACAGGACCATCCCAGGCTTATTCACTTGAGTTGATACCTTCCTCCATCAGAGAGATCCTCCATCACCCCAGTCTCACTTTGGGAACACAGACCAGAGGCTCCTCTGCTTCATTTCCCCTTCTAAGGCCTGGAGCTCCCTGCATCAACAAGCTCCTCATTCTTTCAACAGGAAACAGGTACAAGGTGAAAGAATCTCCTAACACAGGCTAGGTCTTCTGACTGTCCTACTGCTACTTGTAGTTGTGTGACCCACACATGCTTTTTCTTTTCTTTTCTTTTCTTTTCTTTTCTTTTCTTTTCTTTTCTTTTCTTTTCTTTTCTTTCTTTTCTTTTCTTTTCTTTCTTTCTTTTCTTTTCCTTTCCTTTCCCCTTTCCCTCCTTTCCTTCTCTTTCCTGACATTAACAATCTTCCTTTTTATGCTGATAGGGCACATTTGGGATGAACTGAACCTGAGTACAGAGTTTCCTCTAGTGGAAGTTAGGGGTATCAAGAAGGAGTCATTGTGAGGTCTGGGACAGAGGACCTCATTTCTGCTCCAGTGTCTATGTGCTAGTTTCTCTCGAGTCAGCCTGTCTTGTGCTGTCTGTGGTCTGCTCCAAAGGGATCTGCCAGAACGCAGCGAATCACTATGTGGAAAACCGCAGAAGGCTCTGTGAGCACCTAGGTAGACAAAGTGCTCCAAAGACTACTGTTTAATGTGGGAAGAGAAGATTATGTTTCATTCTCTTGCTTGTAGCTTGACTTCTTGGTCCAGAAGGGCTTTGACCTCTGAAGCCTAAGTTGTTTCTCTGTCTATTGCCCAGCATCGACTCTGAGCAGCTATTGAATTAACACCCAATCAGTCAGGGCACAGGCCTGGAGTGAGCCTGACCTGGCCCCTAGAATCCAAGATCTTTTCCCTCTTTGCTGTGTCCCCAGTCTCTTTAGTAGCTCCCTAGAATCATCATCATATGAATTTATTTCTTACAAAAGCATTTCTTTTGTACTTACAATGAATGCCTCCTCTTCCCTAGGCTAGGAATGTGGGCAAGATCTTATTTCAAGATGGTTATCCATTTTTTCCCATTTAATAGTAATTCTCCCTTGGGTGGAGACAAAATCTGTGATCTGATTTTGAGATGGAAAAAGATCTCACTTCACGGCTATGAGCTGGCCATCTGCAGGCCTCCTACTCCTCCACTGCCCTTGCTGGGATTGCAGGGAATTTACCAAGTTGGTACTTTGTTCCTTTTAAAGAGGCTGTTTCCCTTCTGTTCTCCTTCTCCTGCAAGACAAGCTGAGGGCAAAAGACCTGAGAAACTTCTCTAGCTCTGAGTCTCGGGTTCTTCTCTCTCTTCAGTTTCATTTCTCATTTCTCAGGTCTGAGGTAACTGACTGCTTCAGCTCCAGGAAGTGACAGCCTAGACAGGACTGGAAGCAAGTGGGGGTTGTCTTCCTGACAGGCCCTGAACAGAGTCCTCTAGGCAGAGGATGGAGCAGGGGTGGGTGTCTGAGACTGTTGTGGGGGTGGAGAGAGTGTCATTTGACAGCAGGGCCCTGCCCTGGTTCCTCAGGAACTGCTTGAGTGTCAGCTCACAGCTCTCACCCTTCCTGTGCTGAAGCTTTTACCCAGAGGCCACGCAACATCTCAGAAGATCCAGAATATAAGGTGAGTGAGATGCAAGATGAAGATATGTGGTCTTGAAGCAGGGGAGGCTCTGGTGCGTATAAATCCAATTCTGCTAGCACGAAAGGGAGCTGGTGTAACCCTGGAGGAAATGGTTGCCAAAGAATAGACCTACAGAAGAAATATCTTGTGGTGCAAAAAGGCTGTTCCTCATTATAAGAGAAAAAGGCCCTGCTTGGTAACATTAGTTCAAACCTACTTTTTCATTCTAGGCACAACCACTACAAAGGAGAAATCACCTTCCAAATTTTGTCCCTTTATTCTCCTCTCCCAAACTCCAAAGGAGTCTGGTGGGGGTGAAGGTGAAGGTGAAGTCTTATTTGACTGCCTCAGTGGAATCCTCCCAATAGATTGTTCACCTGTCTGAGGGTTACCTCCAGGTACAAAGACATCATTCTGGTAGTAAGTGATGGTGGTTATTACAATGGGAAGGAGTTTCTCATGCCCTCACTGAGTTGTGGCTCTTGCTGCAACTTCTGTAAGGAAGCTCACTGTGATTCTTCATCTCTCTCAGCACTGGCCCCAGAGAACTTCCCAGCACAATGGGATATCTATGTTCTGGCTGTCTTTGTTTGGCGATGTTCAGGGTCAAACTTAGGGGTCCATTCATGCCATGCAAGGACTCTGCCACTGAGCTACATGCCAGGTCTTCCTGTATTATATTTTATTATAAGAAAGGATTCTAGTCATTTGCCCAGCATGTCCTTGAACTTGCAATCCTCCTGCATCAAGCACTCCAGTAGCTGGAATAAGAGATGTGAGCTACTAGTTCCGACCTGGGTATCAGGTAGGCATCAGCCACATGTGATGATTAGGCAATTGAAATGTGGCTGGAAACACTGAGAGAATGGATTTTAAACTTTATTAAATACTCATTAAATTACATTTAGATGTCAAACCACTGTAGTGGCTGTATTATCTGACAACATAGCTACATACCTGAGTATATTCTGTATTCCAACTTGTTTCTTTTCTCTAGGTTGAGGATTTTAAAACCTGTGGAGGAAGCCAATCATAGGCAAAGGTGAGGTGCTGTGCACATTTGGGCAAATTCATTTTTATATCTGCAGCTTCTTGAGAAAAGCTATGACCTCAACAACAATCATTAAAATGATAAAAGAGATCGCCACCTGCTCCATGTGCAAGAAAGTGATGTCAGACCCAGTAAGCATCAAGTGTGGACACAGCTACTGTAGACACTGTCTCACGAGTTTCTGTGAAATAAAAACCTTGAATTACTTGTTGAAGAGACCACTGCAGTGCCCTCTCTGTCTGGTATCATTTAACGTAAACACCTTCTATGTCAACAAGCAGCTAGCACACATCATTGAGTTAATCAATGAGACAGAGGAGACAGAGGAGACAGAGGAGACAGAGCAGGAGCTGGTGTGTGAGGCCCATGAAGAGCGGCTCCAGCTCCTCTGTGAAGATGATGGCCAGCTCATCTGTTGGCGCTGTGAGCGGACACCACAGCACCGAGGGCATGTCACGGAGCTGGTAGGGGATGTGTACCAGGGCTACAAGGTGAGTATGCAGCCAAGGCCAAGCTCCTGGGTGTGTGCAGAGTTCCAAGTCTCAACCCTGGACCTGAGCATCAGTTCCAAGTCTCAACCCTAGACCACAGTGTCACCTGTCATAGGTGCATTTTCACTTTGGAAGTAGAGGATCAGGACCATTGGGAAAAGTTAACACCCAGACTCTCTTAAAATACAAGGAATATTAAAGAATTCAAATTATCCCTTTTAGAAAGGTGGTAAAATAACAATTTCAAATAAAATTCTTGAAGAAAAGTTTAAAAGAATAGCCCTGTATGGTGGTAAAGGAAGGAGCTGCCTTAGGCCTGCTGCCCTGGGCCTTGGTCCTGCTGGAATTGAGGACCTCGGGCCCAGCACAGCTGCTGGTTCTCCTCTCCAGAGAACAGACTTGGGTTCCACGAAGGCTCCTTGAGTTTCTTAAGGTCACCTCAGTCCTGACTCCTGCTCAGCACAAACGGCACTTCATTGGACTCCATGGAGCTGCTAATGCCTGTAATAGGAATAGTCCTATTTGGTTTACTCTCCCACCAAGTAGGGGAAAAAGAGTAGCACAAGTTCAAGGTTGTTAACTTTTAGGCACACAGTTTAGGTTAAAATCCTATCACTGGCCCTTACCGTGTGGTCAGTTTGGGACAATCTGTTTAACATCTTTATGCCTTAGTTTCCCCTGCTATTGCATAGGGATGTAAGCCAGGCCCTGCCTTGGCAATGGAGTTTTAGGACACTGAAACACGTACAGTTTAGAATGGCGTGTGGTACAGTTCACAATAGCTAAATCTTGGAAACAGCCCAAATGCCCATCAACTGACAAATGGATAAAGGTATGGCTTTGTTATACAATGGGGTCCTACTCTTCTATAAAGAAGGCTAAACTTGAGACATTTCTAACTAATGGATGCACCTTGGGACCATACTCTTAAATGAACTAAATCAGATAGATGTGTGTAAATACCACATTGTTTTTCTGCTGTGAGAAGCTGAACATGTAAAGAAGGACCAAAATGTATAACAGAGATTGTGAAATGGGAAGAAAATGTGCAAATGGGGAGGGGACCTAAGGGGGGAGAAGGAAGGGAAAGAGAACAAAAGGAGAAAAGAAGGGAAAATGGAAACAAAGTTTTTGTAAATAAGGAGAGGAAGAGGGGTTGAAGGGAATGTAGGGGAATGGGAAAAAAACAGATTCAGGTTATACCACACACAAGTACAAATTCCTTATGATGAATGTGATCAATATGTATATTCTTTTGAAATATTTTTCTATAATTTAGAAAGGGCTATTAAAAAATTTCACTAACTTTTCAAGGTTGGCTATCTGTATGTCATAGCACATACGGCACTCAGAAGTCTCCCTGGCAAATGTACAATAAACTTAATTAAAAAAAGAAAAAAAAAAAACAAAAGAGAATGGCAAATGGCATATACTCAGAGCAGTATACTTTGCTAACGTAGCTAGGTGGAGCCCTTTCCCGAGAGCACTATTTAATTGCATTCTGTGGGTTTATAGGGATTAGTAGGCAATTCTTTTAATTTTTTTGTATAGTTTTTTTAATTTTTTAAAAATTTTGGTAATTTTTATTTTAAAGAGTAAAACCAAGTAAAATAAAACAGAATAAAGCCAATCAAACAAAATAGTGTGACATAGGACTTCAAAACAAGATAACAGGAAACAAACAGTGCTTACCATAATGCTTCTTGTCTTCAAAATAGCTTCAGATACCTTCAGACATAGTAAAAATCAAACGAAACAGAACAGGATAGAACTAATAAAAACAAAACAATGAATGCAATAAAGGACTTCAAAACAAGATAATGCTAAATCCAAATTGGATACCATAGTATTTCTTGTCATCTTAGAAATAGCTGCCCATGCCATCAGATATAATACAATCAAACAAGATGAAACAGAATACAACCAAACCAAGTAAAACAATGAAAATGATACAGGACTTCAAAATAAGATAATAGGGAATTAACAATGGTTACCACCTTCAGAAGGAGATCCTCCACAGTGCTAGATTGCATTTTGTTATCCTCTGAATAGATGGTCAGACTGCCAGCTTTAGGCCTGCAAGGTCAGTGAAACACTACAAGCATTAAGATGCATTTTACCTCAATAGCTATCATTGCAGCCTGTGTTTCTCCAAATCAACTGGTCACCTATGGAGAATGCAGGGGGGACATTGGCCCTTCTTGTTTCCCAGCCCAAGCACTGGAAGGGGCTGGCATCTGGCTCTCCCTACAGTGGCCCACACATGGTACCAACTCTCAGGGAGGGCTTTCCTTCTTGTTGACTTGTTCTCCTCTCCCTCTGTCCATGAATGGTGCTGACTCACTGGAAAAGGCTGGTGTCTGTGAAGTTTTTATTTGTACATGTTTGCATATAATGATTATACTCATTAACTTTTGATTATGAGGAATAATTGGTGTCTGCTTCAAATTCTTTCAAAGAACACATGAGAAACTATTTTGAAAAATAGCCAAAAAGCTTGGCACAGGTATTAAGTCCTTCTACACTGGTGCAGGGGAGGTTCCATACCTAAGCTGCTGGCTGGGGAAGGTGGATCAGTGGGGGTGTGACCCAGAAAGGTTTATCTCCCAGGCCCATTCTCTCTGTTTCCTGGCTGCTGTGACATGAGCTACTCTTCTTGTTCAGCCCATCCACCACAGTGTTTCTGCCTGGAGCCTACAAACTATATAGACTGAAAACTTGAGCCAAACTATATTTCTCTTCCTTTAAGTTATGGATATTGGGTTCTATGTTTCAGCAACAAGAAAATGACTAAGACGTACACCAAACACTCTAGAATTGGATATATTTGTGTAGCACACTGATTTATAAGATCCTTTTAAAGATAATCACCATATCTATATGCAACATGTCCCTGGCCACACTGTAGTAGTGGACATGGTTCAGGCCCTGGTCAGAACTGGAGATCAGAAGTACAGTCTCAGAGCCTACCAGTCATTCTCCCATGGGTATGTTATTCAATTTCTTTTCAGACACTTTTTCCACAATTTAGAAAGGATATTTAAAAATTCTACTAATTTTTTCAGGGTTGGTGAAAGCATCTGTATGTTATAGCACATACTGTACTCAGCAGTCTCCCTGGCAAATGTGAAGACTCAAGAAATATTCATTGGTGTTTTAGCACATCTTGGATGCTGGGATTTTCATTGAGTTTCTAATTAAGAATCAAATTGAATAGTCTTTATTCACCCAATTTTTTCTCTAGGAGAAGCTAGAGCAAGCTGCCAGAAATTTGAATGAACTTCAATGGGAATGTACGAATCAGACAGAGTGGGTAACAACACAAATAAATGATTGGAAGGTAAGAATCTGATTCACTGAATTTGAGTATTTTCCATTCTACTGTTTAGGGACAGAGAATTATTGAGATAAAATACTAGAATGATTTATTTTCTCTACCCAGACCAGATATTTGTCCTTCATCAAACACTAAATTCCATTCTCCCTTCCTGCCACCATCTGGTAACTGTCATACTCTTCTCCGTCTCCACAAACTTAAGGATCGTAGGTACCTAGTTTAAGTGAGATGAACACTATGTGTCTGTTTGATCCTGGCTTATTTTCTTTAGTAGAGTGTCTTTGAGGTTTAGTCTTGTGGCAAGGCTCAGACTTTCATTGCTTGTAAGGCTGTAGTACTTCCTTTTACTTATGTGCCACATATGTGGACACCTTGTTTGGTGACACTTTTGACAATATTTTTTAAACTACAGCAGGAGATAGAGATTCGGAAACAAAAAATCAACTCTGATTTCAAGCGTCTGCAGACTTTTCTGCATGAAGAAGAGAAATTGTATATCTGGAGGCTGGAGAAAGAAGAAGAGCAGATGCTGAGGAGACTGAGGGAGAGCGAGGCCAACCTGCAGCAGAAGAGTGAGGAGCTCAAGAGCCAAATCCTGGAAGTGGAGGCAAAATGTCAGGGCTCAGCCCAGAACCTGCTGCAGGTGAGGCTGTGGACTTGGAGAAGGAAAGGAGGATTCTGATACTGAGCTGTTAGGAGAACGGTCAGGAAGTATGGGAAGATGGCCAAGGCCTGTTTCTGCTCCAATGTGAGCATTAGTGTGGTAGTTTAGGCACTGTGTACCACTCTGTAAACCCAGCTAGTTAGGAATCTCAGAAGGATGATTACAAATGTAAGGGTATCCTGTATGACTTAGCGACATTTTGTCTGAAATTAAAATTTACTAAAAAGGATTTGGGCTATCATGCAGTGGTAGAGGGTTTGCCTAGCCTGAGCAAGGCCTTGGATTCAATCCCTAGTGCAAGAAAAAAACTGGTACCTGTGGGTGAATGCAAAGGTTAGCTTTAGTGGTTTTCCCCTTGGCTATGTGCAAGCATATATGTCAGTTTCTGCCCTGAAATACTTTTCTAGATGACAGATGGAGACAGTGGGGCAACCCAAACAAGAGTCTTTCTCTGATTTGCTACAGGTAGATCCCTTGCTGCGTAGCAACGATGGGCCTTCTTATAGTTCCACAATGACAAATTACCCGAGCTGTTCATTTGGGACCTCACTAGTGGGATTAACAGTCTTTAGCTGTGAAGGTGGCCCACTGGCTGCTATCACCTTAGTGGTCCAATCTCAGGAGCTTGTTTGCAGTCACTACACACAGCCTTGGTGACAAGTGACCTCTCCAATAGGATTCACTCTGCAAGACATCAGCTCCCTGAGAGCCAGTCTTGCCAGAGAGAGTCTGAGTAAAGCTCCTTTCTGTGTTCCAAGCAGCCCCAGGCTGATGCCACCATGGCCACTGCTCTTCCCCACAGGCTTCCCCAGGGAGATCACCGCCTCCTGCTAAGTGGGCAGAAGCCTGGTGAGATCATTGCTCCTGACTCTGCAGCAGTGTCTCAGCCTGGGCCCCTCTTTCTTTTTTGGGGAGTTGTGTTTGGAGATAGCGTCTCCATGCCACAGCCCAGGGAGCTGAGGTTAACTCTCTCGCCTTTTGTTTTTATTCCTTATAGGATGTGAAAGAAACCTTGAGCAGGTGAGTACCTTGTAAACACAGGAAGGGAGGGCCCAGGTGGACAGAGCTGAATGGAGAGGACCACTGAGGAGTCTCTGCCTCTGCTTTCTTCAGGACTTCTGCTGTGAAGCTGGAGGCTCTCGAGGTCTTTTCCTTGGAGGTTCATACTTCATGCAATGTTGCTGAGCTTTACTTGGATGTGAAGACAATGTTAAGACGCCATCAAGGTATATATAAGGGAGAGTTCAGGGCTCTCTCAGTGCTGTGATGGGAGGATTGGTAAACAGTTAATACCATCATGGGCTTCCTTGGTTAGAAGTTGCATGGTTATTTCAGCAGAGTTGCTCACTGTCCTTGTCCTGTGTGCTCCATATTGAGTCTGTACTGCATGCTATCATTTATGGAAAGTTTCAAGTTCTTGATCTGTGTGGTGGCCCTGTCACCCCAGTCCTATCATTTGGTGTCCCCATCTGAGAAATGAGTGCATTCACAGGTCCTACTACCCAATATTGTCCCGTTAACTGGGTGTGTGGCCCAGGATGGGGCCCCAGCGTGGAGACATATCTGCCTGTTATGTGTCTTGTGACTATTTCAGATTCTGACAGCAGTGCAAAAAGATAGGTGAGCATGATGGACTATGGTTTAAAAAAGTTTAAGGAATTGCCTCGTACAGTACAGGAAAATGTCAGAACCATGACAGAAGTGAATTCTAGTGTCATCTTGTCATTGCTCCATTTTATCAGTGACTGCTATATTTCTACATTATTTTCTCCATAATTAGAAAATACAGCAACTGTGAAAATAGAGTTTTATTGTGATTGTCAACCTACACAATCAGACCTTACCTGAAGTTATTTCCTGGCTATTTTACATATCTATTGTTACCAAGAAATTAGGAAAGTTTAGTGTCTTAAAACAATACAGTTATATTATCTCACAAACTTTGTGAGTCAAGAGTCTAGGCATAGTGTGAGGCCTCTTTGCTTAGGCTCTCAGGAGGTTGCAGTGAAGGTGTGGCCAGGCTGTATTCTCATCTGGACACTCCTCTAGGGAAGGTACCCACCTTTGTTCTCTTAGGTTACGGGCAGAATTTATTCTCCTTGGATTGTAGGATGTAGGGCCCTGGCTTCTCGCTGCCTGATGGCTGGAGGCCGCCCTCAACTGCACAGGCCTCCCTTTGGCTCCTATCACATGGTTGCCCACATGGCCATGTATTTCTTCAGTGTGAGTTCATACGTGGTCATTATGAATCCAGGGAATGAAAACTTATCTGCCATCGTAGTCTGAGAGTGTTGCAATCGTATTTGTGATGGTGAAGACAGCTGTTGGGTGGATGAGGAGTCTTCTTTCACGTCACACCTGCTTGGGTAAAAAGAGAGTTCATACGTTTTATAAAAGTTTTCTAAACACATTCCTTTCCCATACCTCTTACCAGTGTTTTGCACCAACTGAATACATTGCATATTTGTTCTACACACTGCCTCTGATGACGGCACCATCCTGCCAGCTTTGATATAGAAAAACAGAGATAAAAAATATGATATGTATTATATGGAAAACCAAACTTTGATGCACATTATATGAAAATTGCATGTTTTGATGCATTGTATAAAATACAGTACAAAACACATAATACTATATATATTAACTTACAAAAATTGACTTTGAATTTATATAGTATAAAATATAACATGAATAGCATATATGTTATAAACATATTTTGAAGGTACATATGATGTTATATATTGATATGCATATAGAATCACATAAATTTTGATTTATTGTTTATACTGTTTAGTATGTGATTTTTTTCTTGCATGTGGTTATGAAATGAAGATGGAGAAGCACTTTATTTGCCTCCATTGTCCCCTAATTCTTGGATATCAACAAGGGAAAAGAAGGGCTTTGGCTAGACAGGAACCATATCACTCTGGTTACTTCTACTGCTTGACAACTCCAAATGACCAAAATGGTGATGATGAAAATGATGGAATTATTGACATTATTATTACCACTATTTGTTAGGAAATTACTGTGTCCTATGAATTGTAGCACTAGGCAAAAACCAGATCTTTGGAGTCTCCTTACCTTTCTCTGGAACAGATCTGATGATTTTCACCACATAGTTGGTTCATATAACTAGTACAGAACCTTTCTTAAGGCTTGGGATGTACCTCAACGGCTCAGCACTTGCCTGCCATGTCCAAAGTCCTGGGTTTGATCCCCAGACCAAAAAGTTAGCACTCTTGGATTTGAAAATAGGTTGATTTTATTTAAAATAAATTCTATTTTCAGTAACAAAAGAATGTTTTGTTTTATTTATGTACATTTTTGCAGTCAATGTGACTAGGGATCCAGATACAGCTCATCCTGCCCTGACTCGGTCTGAGGATCAGAGACAAGTGTCTTGGGGATGCAGCCAGAAGAATCCTAAAGTTTCTTCCAGGAGAGTCTTCACTTTGCCCTATGTCCTGGGCTGTGAGGGCTTCACTTCAGGAAGACACTTCTTTGAAGTGGATATTGGAGAAGGATCAGCTTGGGATGTGGGAGTTTGTATGGAAAATGTGGATCCGGTCCTCAGCACGAAGCAGGAGCCTGAGTTTGGATTTTGGACCATTAGACGGTGCATAGACAACAGTTATATAGCACTGACCTCTCCCCCTACCGCTCTTGAGCTATGTGAGCAGCCCCTGGTGGTGGGGGTTACTCTGGACTATGAAGTGGTCCTTCTACAACATGACCACTGGCTCCCACATCTTCACCTTCCCCAAGGCTTCCTTCTCTGGTACTCTGCGGCCCTATTTCCAGGCTTATCAATATTCCACTTTGTCTCTGCCTACCACTCATGAGTAGGAAAAGGAGAAAAGTTTCCTTGGCTTGAAAATATGGGAATCTGGTAAGCACAGTTTTCTTCTCTGCCATTCCTTCACTCTATTAGAGTAATGCTGGGGATTTGGTCTATGAAAAAACCTCAGATGGTCAGCTTGAGTGATGGGAAAACAAGAAAATGTGATGACCAGACATTGTCCTCTGTATCGTTCTTCATTGGCTTGGGGTTTCATTTCTGGTGGTGACTGGTTGATGATTAGGGTGACCCTGAGATCATGGGGTCAAAATGTCCCACTTTGTTTGAGCCATTCAGACTCATGTATGGGGAAAGAGTATAAAAGAAAGTTGCCTTTGTCTGCCAACTCTATAAAGAACAAGAATATAAAAAATGTGTTATCCAACCAAGGATACATTGATTTCTAATGAGAACTATAATCTTGGAGTCTGCCAAGACTTTAAGTCTCCCTAGTGAGTTTGCCTGGGAAATCACCAAGTAGAGTGTGAGAAAAGCTAAGGTTAGCTTACTGTGAGAGGCTTCAAATGGAAACAAGAATAATTGTAAAAAAGGATTTTCAATAGAGGACCCAATTCTGGAAAAGAGAGAGTAGCTGGTATGTTGCAGGCTGTACTAAAGGCAGCTATCATGAAATATTTCAGCATCTCAGTAGACAGTTATTTCTGGAATGACTGTTGGCAGTCTTTGTAATGACTATGATATGATCAAATAGACCTTAGTTCTACACATGATTTTATTTGAGGAAGTACAACCCAATTGGTTTTACATGGTCTTAACTGAATGGGCTAATGACAGGACAATAGTGAAGTCAGCCAAAGCACAAATGACCTTAATACTGATGACAGAAGCCACAAAATTGTTAACTGTTACATTTTGTAGCTGATATAAAAATTAATGTTTGCTGACATTGAGATCATTTTATATCACTTCTCTAAAGATGAAGGAATGAAGCAGAGATGTTACTGAATGGCAGAGGCATGCGGAGGCCTCTACTTCTGCCTAAGACAGGAGCTAGGAGAGGTCAAACCATTGCCCAAGCTGCTGGTATCATAAGTTCTTCTAGTCAGCGTGGTGGCACATGGATTGTCCAAGAAATGCATTACCCTACTAGACGTTATTTCAGCATGACATTATTTGAGCTGAAAACAACTAAGAAAATAGGAAACAATAAATGCTTTCTATCTTCTTCCTTTTGCTGGAAGTGGGACATAAATTTGCAAAGGTATCCCAGAGACTCTAGCCTGGAGTTACTGCCAGAGAGAACTTCTTAACAAACTTTGTAAACACCACCCTTTATCTATCATTAACTTTCCTATATATTGCCTTCCTGTAATTTGTCAACCTAAAAATGCAAAGTTCTTTTCATTTGCTTTTTTTACTTCTCTAACCATTTATGTTCTTAGCGTACTCTAAAGCTCAAGTTCTGACCACTCCTTTGCATTATGTATCTCTTGTTTATTCAGTTGTGTGCATGTGATGTGCATGATAAAAACTTCTTGTTTGTTTTTCTCATCAGTGTGTTATATTAGTCTTGTTTCTAGGGACCCACTTAATTTTTCTCTCTCCTTCTAGTTATAATGCACTAGCACTCATTGGATAACTGATGAGTTTAACTTTGTGCAGGACCCATAAAAGGACAATCTAGTTATTGATGTATTTTCTATTTCTTGTGCTTGGAAAAAGAAAAAGACTTTTGCATAATTCTAACTGATGCTCAGTTAAGTTACCTTCACCACTTGCCTGTGGTCATCTAGAACAAAGGTTTCAATAGACTGAATGAACCTCCAAATTACTTAAAAATTGTGGCCCAGTCGGTCTAATGTTGCTTGCTTGCAAAAGTTTCAGCCTGGTTACAGATAACCACATGCTCCCAGGTGCCAACCACCCAGTTATCGTGTACTTCCAACTGTCCATGGTAGGTGGGGTACTCCAGACTTGCCATGTGTGAACTGGATCCAAACTGACACTCCAGAGCACCTTGGGCTCACTGTAATGAAAAACCTACCAAAAAGCCCTGCAACCGGGAGAACCATGACTATGTCCAAATTAGCTAGAAAAAAGAAGTAGCACCCAGTTTCTAGAAACCACTCATTCTGTGGACAGCTCTGAGAACCATACATATACCATATATTTTCCTGAGTTTTAGTAAAGAGCCAGATCCACCTGCTGGGGGAGAAGTTGCCTTTAGAATGTATTATTCACTTCCCACTCACGGGCCATCAATAAAATTAACCTGCTCCGAGAACTGTATGCCTATTTGATGATGGTACAGAGTCAGAGAAAAAACTATTAACTCAGTGAAAATGAGACAATCACATTTTATCTTATGCCCAGGGTCTCAGAAGACATCTGAAAAGGACAGAAGACTCGGTTTGTGGACCTCTGCATTCTGTTTATATATTTTTGCCTTTACCTTCTATCAGACATCTATTTGATGTCTGTTGTCAATATTTAGTAGCCCATAGAAGCTCCCACTTTTCCTGCCTGGTGATGTCCATTTAGAGCAACCCAAGCCTGTGCTTTCTGAGTTGGAATTCATAGTGTTACAACAGGTAATAGGAGGATAAATAAGTTCTTATTGTTCACAACAGATTAAGCTCATCCCTTCTTTGAGCCTTCTTTGAGCCTTCTTTACTCCAGAAAAGTAGGAACAAATTAGTATTCACAAGAGTGTGGAACTTGCCCTATACTAGAGGGTTGCACCCCTGCAGCTACTTGGGTCTTCTAGAAAGCACTTCAGGGTCCTACTACTGAAGCCCAGCTTGCTCCTACTCATTAAAAGGGAGAAGATAAGGGGTCAAACAGAGGACTGACGTCTTGCAGTGACACTGAGGTGCTTGTCCCAGGCTGTCATCTAGGATTAATTCTTGGCCTTGCCTGGGCCTTTGCTCACCCTATCAGGCTGTCTCTTGCCCTGACTCCCTGTCTTTATAGGGTATAGTAGGGTCCATGGCCAATGGGCCTTCTTTGGGGCTGGGCCAGGCCTCTGGCTGCAGGACTTGCAGTTGGGAGACACTGGGACCTTAGATGTATCCACCAGGACAGGACAATTAGCCTGTGGGACCCCAAAACTGCAGTCTCCTCTTTCCTATGTGATATACCATCTTTGGATAGTTCCAGAGCAGAAATGAGTTAGGTTTGCACTCTGAGCAGCATCTTGGGAAGTTGAGGGGGGATTTAATATACTCTTTCCTTGCTAATGTCACTTTATTTTGGGTAACAGGTTAAGGTTTTTAAAGGACTTGGTAAATTTATTTTCTTATAGGGCTATTTGTCACAGTTGCCTTTTGGTACAACTCATTCTCTTCTCTTGTGACTTTCAGGTGTAACATTTCAGTTATTGCTGAGACAAACATTGAAGGATAAGCAAGGAATCAGAAGTGAAGGAGGACACCTTGGGACCCAGCTGAAGTCAGAAGAGGCAAAGAACTTTAGGGGAAGACACCACCTGCATCTCACTGGAGTGCCCTGGACAGGAGGGAGGTCTGGAGCTGCCCAAATGCTTAAGGTCTCATCACTTGCCCAGCCCTACGCTGCCTTGACCCTGTCTGGCTGCAAGGCACTGCCCCAACTTATCCCAGGCCCTTCTCCTGACTCCGTTCAGCTCAGAATCTATCCTTTCCTGCCCTGCTTTGTTCCTGCCCATTCTTTGTGAGCATTGAGGAGCCTGAAGTCCATACACTGTGTACAGTGCAGAGTGTCTGGCTGTACTCAGGTGACCTTGTGTCCTTTCCTCAGTTCTCACTGTGATATTCTGAGGCCAGGGAAGCACAGGGGAGGCTGGTGTAAAATCTGAGACTCACTTGCCCTCAGCCTGGAGCTGTGTCTAACCGTAAAAGTACAAAAAATGTGATGGAACTATGTGCACTCAGCTTGCCATGACTAAAGGTTAACATGTGACTATATTTGCTCCAGACATTGTTTACAGAGCTAAAGTGACACCAAAGGAAGATTTCGTCTTCCAAGCCTCATGGACCTGAAGTTCTCTCAATGCCTGTTTTCATTAGAAATATCTTAAAATGTTGCCCACATATTAAATGTAGTATGACATACTCTGAGTGGATGGTAAAGGAAAGGCAAGTTGGTGTCTATCCATTGCTTTTTCTCTGGCTTTTGTATGTGATCTCCCCTCACCTGCTTTTCCCCCGAGACAGCACTGGTTTCATTTCAGTTCTGTAGATTCTCACAGTGGAGCCCATGGCATAGACTGAAGCTCTGTGGAGCCTTCAGCACACAGCACACTGCTCCATGAATGGACACACATGTGTGCTGCACAGTATGTATTGGAGAGTTGCTGGGTCCCCACGTGGTCTACACTGCTTCTCTCTCCTGGACTCAGGAGGCTTTTAAGACTCCCTGACATAGTTTTCTGTGTCTTCCTTAATTCTGATGGTCCTGAGTGCTCCTCTGGGGAATGACCATCTCTCCTCCAGTGGCACTTTCTCCCTGCCCACAAGGAGCCTAAGTTCTTCAGCAGTAACTGAGTGCCACCATGTATCTTTTTACCATGTTAGAGAATTGACCATCCATGGTATTGTCTGGCACTTTAATGAGTGCCAGTCAAGTAGGAGTAAGTGATAAGTGACTTTTGCTTTTTTTTGCCCATTGTTTTCTATTATTATAAATTTCACTAAATAATTGTTAGAATTTGGGTTTCCATGTCTATATTCTGCTACAATATATATTTTATCAAATTTTCTTAGTCTGTTGTATTTTCTTACTAAATTTAAAATGATATAATACTTTGGATATTAATCGTTCATTGTATCTCAATAGTTTATATACCTTCACAGGAATATGTTAGTGGTGTAGATCATTAACCAAAGAGAAAACTTTTCATGTAATAAAATTATTAATTTTCACTTATGACTTGTGCCTATGGGGTTTATTTCAAGAAATACTTCTCTACTTGTAGTTTTCAGAATGACCTCTTTTTTTATTTAAAGAGAGGGGGAAGAACAGCAAAACAGAAAAAAAGGTAGAAACAATACAGAATTTCAAAACAATGAACAGTAAGAAATCACTAATTGACACATACATATTGTCTTCTTGGATATAGTTGTTCAAGTTACAAAATTAAAGCATACAAAGTGGATATTCAAACAGTGAGGCTGCAAACAGTTCTGTTCACTGATCCAACAAAAACTTAGCAACATGGTTATCAATACTACACACTTAAATATACATGCAGTTATATCCTTTAGAGCATCTTCTTTTCCTCCTTTTGCTTTTTAAGTCCATTATCTGTTTAGTTATATCATGTTTCAGGTTGCTCAGTACCTTATTGATCTGTTTTGTTGTTGTTATTTACTTTTTTACTTTTTTCTTCTTATTTTTTATCTTATTTTATTTCATTTTATTTATTTGTTTATTTATTTATTTTGAAGGTAGTAAATTACAGCAAAACAAGACAGGACAAAGCCCATTGAGGCAGTGCAGTGAAATTGGTACAGAACCTCACAGCAGGTTACTGGGATACCAGCAATAGGTACAATAGTATATCTGGTTTTCTTCACAATAGTTGTTCCTTCAATCAGGTAGAGCAATATTGAAGGAAATACCGAAATTATAAAAACAGAATATTGAATAGAGCGATACCATTGATCAGAACCGAGCAAAACAGAGATAAAAATATTTGCCTTCAAAAAGATAGCAGAAGAAAATCCCCCTTATTTGCTATATTGCATATAGTCAAACTCGCAAGAGATGCTCAAATCTCTGGCTCTCACTTGCTAAGGGAAGGGGATGAGATGGCTGTTTCATTCTTAGCCCATTCGCCGGTAGGCTCACAACCACCCACCAGAGCAGTGAGCAGGCTGCCTGTTTTCCCAGTGCCCCAGGTTCCCACATGGAGTGGATCTCAGGAAACGCTGATATGGTTCTTGCCCTGGGGCAGCTGCGGCTTGGGAGGCCACAACCACTTACCAGAGTGTGCTTGAATGACCTCTTTTTATATGTACAAGCTTGAAAATCTACCTGACAGTTTAGGGATCTACTGAACTATGGTCCTACCTCTTTTCACAGCAGAATGTGGGGTCCTATTTAGTGTCTGTCATCCTAAGAGACACATGCTGTCTCCTGGCCATCTGCTCACTGTTTCTTAACTGCAGTGTGCTGCTTCTTTGTCACATATTCTGTCCTTAGAGCTACTGGAGTCTACCCCTGAGCTCTCAGTTGTTGTCTTTTCTCTCTTTGTTCTTTTTATTACTGTGACATTGTCATCCAGGAGGACTGATTTCTTTATACTGCATAGTAGGTGGTTTTAGTAACTGTGGGCCATTTCATTTGGTCTAAATTTTACTGTCAGAATCAATTGCATCATAATATTGATAGAAACAAATACAGATTTCTACTTCTTAAAAATTTCACCTCCATCATTTGTGTATTTTTCTCTTGATCATTTTGGCCAAAGAGCTATTTTGCTTTGTTTGAAAGAACAGATTTCTTTTTCACTTTACTTATCTCTTTCCATCATTGTTGTCTTACTCCTTTCTTTCTCTTCACATGTTTTCAGCCTTTTAAGTTGAATAGCTAATTAACTACCTGTATATCAGGTTCCTTGAAATGTCTCCAAAAACTTTTCCTCTTTTGTTTTCTTTTTCTTTGAGTTGTAAGTTTCTTTATATTTTCTTTTGTCAGATATACATCATATTTTCTCTCAGTCTGATTATTGTTTTCATTTTTTTGAACTGTTCTTTTTTTGAAGAATTGAGAATTTTACTTTTGTGATGAAGTATAATTTAGTATTTTCTATTTTGTGTTTCATACTGTTGAATCTTTTTCAGAGATGGGGACCTAACCCAAGGCATCTACATATAAGGAAGGTATTCTACCACTGAATTTCTTCCTTCCTTTCTTTCTTTTTTTTTTTTTTTTTTTGGTATTAAGAATCAAACTCAGGACCTCAGGGATTGTGCTGCTGGGCTATATCTCTGGCCCTTCTATCACTAAATTTTACATGTGGTCTTTTTCACAAAACTTTTGCTTATTGAAAGTTATGGAAGATATTTTCCTACATTTTCTTTTATAAGTTTTATCATTTTAGCTTCACATTTATATCTGTATTCATTTAAGTAAGTTTTTGTAAAGCCTGAGGCAAGAGTTGGAGTTTTTTTTCTTTTTCTCTCAAGAATATATTTGTTTGAGAAATATTTGTAGAAAAGACTTTTCTTTACTATTGAACAGTCCTATCACTTTTGTCAAATCAGTTGTCTACAGATGTGTGGATCTGTTTCTGAATGTTGACTCTGCTCCATTGATCTTAGTGGTTATCCTTGTACTAATATTTTTATGTATTAAGGACTGGTGGTCAACAAAGCCAGTGGAATTAAATCACCATGGTGCTGAGTATAGATATTTCACCTAAGGAAAGTTGCCAGCATAAACAGAGACATGGAGAAGGAGAAGGAAGGGAATTGAGGCATTAAGGCGTTAGGCATTGTGGGTTCTCCTACATGTTGCTGTTTGAGCCGTTAGATTCTCCTGGAGAAGCTCTGGTCTTCACATTGAGCATTGCTTCCTGGCTCCGGAGGGGAAGACGTGAGCTGCTTGATCTCCAGGATAAACTCGTCACGCTGGTTTCCTGGCATGTACTCATGTGCTTATCATTGGAGGAGCTGGGGGTCTCCATGATGCTGAGGATGGCTGTGGTGCTTTTCAGGACAGCCCTGGTCTTTGTTGTGAGTGTGACTTCTCGGATTCAGCATAGAACCCTCGACCTATCAGTACAGCTCCTTCACCCCACTAGCATAGACTTTCTAGCTTCCACCGCTGACCTTTGGGCCTTCCCAGCACAGATCTGTAAAAGAGACTGGCATTAGTCCTTCTTGTGGACTCTAGACCTTCAGCTGGACTTGTGGGAGGCATTGTCATGAGCTCTGGGTCTTCATCTGGACTCATGTGGGACATTGCTGTGGGATTCAGGCCCTTGGCTAAATATTCTATTTCTTTAGTGTTGTGGATAGATTTTCTGCATTGTCTTGTGTTAATTCTGGGTGACCATTATAAGAATAATATTATAAATTCTATCTTCTGATTCTAATTGTTCTGTGTACAACCCCTGACTACAACAAATATATTCTGATGTACTGGACTGAGTAGTGTAGCATTTTAGTAAAGACTTAAAAATGGGTAATGTAAGTCCTGCATTTTGTCTTTTATGGAAATATTTGTTTGGTTGTCCTTGATTCATGGCATTTTGATAGGAATTTAAAATCAGAGAGCCAATTTTTCTTCCTCTTCCTGTTCCCATTGTTCTTCTGCCTCTGCTTCTGCTTCTTTTTTCTCCTGTTTCAAAAAAATCCAGTTAAAAATATGTCAATTTGAAGTGATTGATAACTTGAAAACCAATGACTTGAATTCCAATCTGAATATAGTGTGTCTCTCCATCTATTGAAGTCTTACGGAATTAACTTTAGGAAAGCATAAGGAAACACACTGGAATCATATTGCATCTTGGTTAGGGTGGTCATGACATGGTGCATTTGTCACAATTCACCAACCTGTGCACTTACATTTTGTCAGGTTTGTTATGCATAAGTAACATTTAATAAAGTTCATTTAAAAAGCAGAAACAAAAATAACCTGTGTTACTGAATCTCTTTTCTCTTTGACATGATTCAAAATTGCCTGACCTCAGCACCATTTCTCCAGTTGGTTCTGTGCTCAAAATGCTCCAGTGGTGCACTACTGTCCCAACTCCCAACCCACCCAGTGCAGGGTAATTGCTGGTCTCTGGGCCATGGCAGGAAAAGGACACAGGCCTGGCTAGGCTAGGGGAAACAATGAAAGTCAGTAAAGCATCTGTGTCAAGGTTATCCTGTGTCTGTCTATCCTGTGTCCCCATCCTCTTCCTCCTGGATTTAGAGTTTGACTGTTGCTCATTCTCACTCAGTTGGTGTGCATGGTTATGTGACTGAGTTGTGAGTAGTAAGAGGTGGGCAGAGGTGATGTACATCCCCTTCCAGACCCCATGACCATCTGCCCTGAAGAGTGCTTCATGTCTTTGTCTCTTAAGACTCATGGAAATACAGACCATCATGGTGCATGCCTGGGGACCATGTGCCAAAGATACCAAACCTCAGGATACAAGGAACTGCTTCTCAAAATCACTCCTGAAGAACCATCTGAATCAGAGAGAGTCTTCTCTCATGCTTACCTGTATGTCTCGTTTGTAATCTACTCCTTTTATTCTCCCAATATTGAGGGTAATATGGAAGGGATTCTGGAATTCCACTTTTGGTGCTGAGCAAGAAAGGAAAGGATGCTATGCATCTTCAAGTTCAGGATGATGGAGCAGCCTAGAGCAATAAGAACCCAACAGGGAGGATAGTCCTACAGAAGAGGAGAAGAGGAAAGCAGGGCTGGCAGCTCTAAGGTGGTGGTGCCTCTGGGTGTTCCTTGGGTACCCACCATCCACCAGAGCCTGGCAGAGCAATAGAAACAGATTAGAAGCTCTGCCAATCAAGTCCCTATGGATGGAGTTCAGGATTATGGGTAAATCAGGGATTAACATAGCCATTTTATTTATGTAGAAATTCAGGTGTATAGAGATTTAAATGTTTGCCTTTTAATTAGTATGGCTCTTTGTTTACAGTAAATTCACAATAAATATTTGTTGATTGAATGAATGATTCTAACTTACTACTTTAATGTGACATACTTAAGCCTGCTGGAGAGATTGGGTGCTAGTCTATTTGGTGTTGAGTAGAGCAATGTGGTGGTGGCACTCAGGACAGACACCTTGTGATCAGGTAAGTTTTTGAAAAAGTTAGAATATTGGTGGGTTCTTCTGTGTGTCCCAGCTGCACTCCTCTTTATAACTCACCCCATTCACGTTACCTGGCATCCACTTGTCTCCTATAGACTTTCTTTGTAAGGGAATCCCTTCCCCTACTTTGTTCTTCACAAATATCCTTAGAAACAGTTTCTTCCCAACCTGTTGTTTTGTTTCACCTTCTTTTTCTTTCTGACATCACCTCCTATTCATCTTCTCTCTCTTTGGCTATTCACATATATCCTCTGTATTCATTCAGGTTTTTAACATTAATAACCATGCATCCTCATGCAGTTATCTCACTCACACAGTAAACTGGAAATCCTAAGCAAACTGGAACAGATTTGCACTCAGATACACTGAGATGTACCTTCTACAAGTTAACATTACACATACTTAGGCATATACAAACATTGTGCTGTGTGATTATTAGAAAATATCAATAAGCAGCATCTATAAATGTAATGTAACCTTTATAAGTATGTCATATTCCATTTTTATGGCTCTTGTGAAATCCTGAGTATGCCATATGGGTCATTTTGTTGTAATGTTTTCATACATGCTGAATAAAGGACTAAAGGTATGGGGTTAAGGAGCTTTGCAAGTAGTTGTCCAAGGCTCAGTTCCTTTATGAGTGTGGCCTAGACAGAAAAAACCCCGGGCAACTGAGGCAAATGCTATCGTGCAGGATAGAAGTTGCCTCAACACTAACTGCCCCAGGAAACATCTTCCAGAAAAAAAAACAATAACCTAGCATTTGTGGGAGATGATTGGGACCAGTTTCTCTGGACATCCGGAAACCAGAATGTTGGGTAAAGCTTTCCATTCTGTTTCTTTCTGATTATGATCTTCTTCTGCATCTTGGTCTCAGATGCTGAGGAACAACCCTTCAACATTTCAGCTGAGAACAGTCGACTGAGAAAAAAGTTATATTACCTAATGTGTAATAACACATTGATTTTTTAAAGATAAATAAAAAGCTAATAAAGTACTTTATAAAACGTTCATGTATGACTACATTTTTCATGTGCCTTAGTCCTTATTTCACCTTCATTTTTGAACAATACTTCTGCTTTGGTGTAGAGTTCTAGGTCTTTCATTATCATATTAAGATTTTGCTGTGTTGTTTTTTAATTTGTGTTGTGCCATGAGAAATCTATGACTTTTATACCTGTTGTGTGTGTGTGTGTATGTGTGTGTGTGTGTGTGATACCTTGATTGAACCTAGGTCTTTGCACATGTTAGGCAAGTAATATTTCACTGAGCTACATCCCCAGGCCTTATATAGTTTTTATTCTGTACAAAACATACTATTTTTGACTGCATTTAAGAATTTTCCTTTTCCTTTCTTTGAATTTAACTGAATATTTTCCCCTAGTTAGTGGTGGTAGAAATTAACTTCCTGATTTGAGGCTTTTTTTCTGTATTGATATAGGCATTTACAGATATAAATTCCTTTCTCAGTGCTGCTTTCACTACATCTCATGTACTTTTTTGCATGCTGAGTTTTTGTTTTTATTCAACTCTACTTACTTTCAGATTTTTCTTGTTCTTTTTCTTGAGTGGGGTTATTTAGCAGTATGCTACCTATCATGTATGAGTGAATATCCTGGAGATCATGCCTTGTGCACTTGAGGAAATGTGTATTCTGCTATTGTTGGGTAAAGTATTCTATAAGTATCTGTTAAGTGGTGGTTTTCTAGAGTGTTGCCAAATCTATTTCATTGTTGATCTTATGATTCCCCTGTTCAATACTTTATTCAAAATGTGTTATCAAAGTCTGAAAATATTGTTAATTTTTTATTACTTCATTTCTATCAATTTTTTTTCATGATTGTTAGGGCTCTGTTGTTGCATATATGTTTACATTTTGAAATTTTCTTTAATAAATTGACATACTCATCAGTCTTTCTTTTTTGTCTTGTTATAATTCTTATCTTAAAATTTATTTTACCTGGTATTAGTTTAGCTGCTCCAGTTCTCTTTTGTGTGCTCTTTGAGTCACATTCTTCCATTCTTTAATTCAGTCTATTTGTTTTGTAATCTACTTTGTATTTCTTGTAGACAATACAGTGTTACATGTTGTTGTTTCATGAGGTATAACCAAAATACACATTGATGCTTAAATTTTATAAATTATTACAGTTAAGGGTATATTGTTATTAATGCCTTTTAAAATACTCTTGTTTTGAACACACTTATCCTTTCATTTTTGCCACTTTTTGAGCCGTTCTGAAGTCTTTTTTATGAGTCTCTTCACAAGTTTTGATAAAAATATCATGAGTGCTGCTGCCTATTGCTATCTAATGGAAAGTTATGCTGATAAGAAAAAAAAAAAAACATTAAACTACTGTGTGTCCCCAGCTCCCTAATTCTCAGATATGGCACTGTGCAACTGTTAGTTCTTACCCAAAGTCAAATTGAAAATAAAGGTAAATATTTTGCATAAATTCAGGACATTGCTGTAGCTATGATAGTGCAACTAAAGACAATCATGAAAATGAGCTTCCAGAGTGCTTAAAAAGTGCAAAGAGCAATGTATTAAGTATGTTCAAAGCAAAAAAGAGTTTTTGAGGGGGAGATTTTAATCACTCAGGTTTTTTTAAAATTTTATTTAAAGAGAGGGGGAAAATAAAGCAAAACAGAAAAAAAAGGGTAGAAACAATACAGAATTTCAAAAAAATTGAATAGTAAGAAATCAATAGTTGATACATTGCATATTGTCTCCTTGGATGTAGTTGTTCAAATTACAAAAATTAAAGCACACAACCTGGACACTCAAGCAGTGAAAGTGCAAACAGATCTATTCAACAATCCAACAAGAACCTAGAAATATGGTCATCAATCCCACACACCTAAACATACATGCAGCTATATCTTTTTTATAGTGCTTCCTATTTCCTCTTTTTTACAATAGCAATTATACATTTTTAAAATTTTATTTAAAGAGAAGAAAAAAAGCAAAACAGAAAAAAGGGTAGCAACAATACAGAATTCTAAAAGAGACAAAGAAAAAAAAGGAAAATGAGAAAAAGCCTCACTAAGAAATCAGTAGTTTATAAATTACATATTGTCATCCTGGATGTAGTTGTTCAAGTTACAGAGTTAAAGGGTACATAGTAAATATTCAAACAGTCAGACTACAAACAGTTCTGCTCAAAGATCCAACAAAGATTCAGCAATACGGTCATCTATTTTGCACACTCAAACATACGTGCAGTTATATCCCTTAGAGCACTTTCTTCTCCTCTCTTTTTTACAATAGCAATTAAAAATTTTGGTTTTATTTCAATTGTAATTCATATTTACTTTTTAAACTAGAGACACAATATATTTATAAATACAATTCTTATTTATTTCACTAATGAGGATAGTCTCAAGATGTCTCCATTTACCTATGAAGGCCTCAAGATCATCCTTTTTTATAGCTGAGTAATATTACATTGTATAAAAATGCCACATCTTTTTCATCCACTCTGCATTTGATGGGCATCTTGGTTGTTTCCAGGATTTAGCTATCACAAATTGTGCAGCTATGAACATGGGTGCACATATATCACTGAGATATGAACTTTTCAGTTCTTCTGGGAAAATACCCAGGAGGGGAATAGCTGGATTGAAAGGGGCTTCCAATCCTAGGCTTCTGAGAATTCTCCATATGGATTTACAGTCTACATTCCCACCAACAGTAGAGCAGTGTCCCTTTTTGCCCACAGCCTCATCAACATTTGTTATTAGTTGATTTCTTGATGGCAGCTATTCTTTCCGGAGTAAGGTGGAATCTCAATGTTGTTTTAATTTGCATTTCTCGAATGACCAGAGATGGTGAACATTTCTTCATGTATTTATTTGCCATTGGGTATCTTTCTCTGAGAACTGTGTGTTCATCTCAGATGCTCATTTTTGGAGCGGGTCTTTGAATTTGAGGGGCTTGATGTTTTTCAATTCTATATATGTTCTGGACACAAGTCCTTTGTCTGAGGGGTTGCTGGCTAAAATTCTTTCCCACGCTGTGGGTTTTCTTTTTACTCTGTTGGTGATTTCCTTAGAAGTGCAGAAACTTTTCCATAGTATGAGATCCCATTTGTTGATTCTTTGAAGTGTTTCCCATGAAGTTTGCGTTTTGTCCATGAATTCTCTGCCTATCCCTATGTCTCCAAGACTTCTTCCTACCTTGTCTTCCAGTAGGTTTAGTGTTTCTGTTTTAATATTAGGTCTTTGATCCATTTAGACTTTAGTTTTGTGCATGGTGATAGGCTTGGATCTAGTTTCAGTCTTCGGCATGTAGAGAGCCAATTTTTCCAACACCATTTATTAAAGAGGCTATCCTTCTTCCAGTGGACCTATTTAGCCCCTTTGTCAAATATCAGGTGGCTGAGTGTCTTTGTAGTTGTGCTTGCAACTTCTAATCTGTTCCATTGGTCCTCAGGTCTCTTTCTTTGCCAGTACCAAGCTGATATTATCACTGTGGCTTTATAGTACTGTTTCAAGTGAGGAATTGAGATGCCTCCTGCCTTGCTTTTGTTGTCTAGAATTGACTTTGCTATGCTAGGTTTCCTCTGTTTCCAAATGAGTTTTAGTAGTGTTTTATCTAGATCTGTGAGTTATGTCAATGGTATTTTGATTGGGATTGCATTAAATCTGTAAAACAGTTTTGGGAATATGGCCATTTTCACAATGTTGATTCTTCCTAGCCAAGAGCAAGAAATGTCCTTCCATTTTGTAATATCCTCTTCAATCTCCTTTTTCAGCATAGTATAATTTTCAGCATATAGGTCTTTTACATTTTTAGTTAGGTTGATTCCTAAGTATTTCATTTTTTACATGTTATTGTAAAGGGTGATATTTCCATAATTTCTCTCTCAGTGAGATTTTGTTTGTGTACAGGAGTGCTATTGATTTTTGAGCATTGACTTTGTATCCAGCTACACTGCTGAACTTGTTGATTACCTCTAATAGTCTTTTAATGGAGTTTTTTGGGTCTTCTATATAGAGTATCATGTCATTTGCAAATAGTGATAATTTAACTTCTTCCCTTCCCATCTTTACTCCTTTTATTTCTCTCTCTTGTCTGATTGCCCTGGCTAGTGTTTCCAGAACTATACTGAAAAGGAATGGTGATAGTGGACATCCTTGTCTTGTTCCTGATTTTAAAGTGAAAGCTTTCAGTTTTTGTCCATTTAGTATAATGTTGGCTTTTAGTTTGTCATAGATGGCCTTTATAAGGTTGAGGTAGACACCGTGTATTCCAAGTTTCTGAAGGGTTTTTATCATGAACATGTGTTGGACTTTGTCAAAAGCTTTTTCTGCATCTATTGAGATGATCATGTGGTTTTTGTTTTTGGCTCTGTTGATGTGGTGTATTACATTTATTGATTTGCATATGTTAAACCATCCCTGCATTCCTGGAATGAACCCCACTTGGTCGTGATGTATAATCTTGTTGATGATTTGCTGCATTCTATTTGCCAGTATTTTGTTGAGAATCTTTGTATTAATGTTCACTAGTGAGATGGGCCTATAGTTCTCTTTTTTGGTTGGATCTTTCTCTGGTTTTGGTATCAGAGTAATACTTGCCTCCAGGAATGATTTAGGGAGGATTGTTTTCTTCTCAATTTCGTTGAAGACTTTAAGGAGTATTGTCATGAAATCTTCTCTAAATTTCTTGTAGAATTCAGCTGTGAATCCATCTGGACCTGGGCTTTTCTTTGTTGGTAAGTTTTTAATTACATTTTCAATTTCAATAGCTGATATTGGGTTGTTCAAAATTGCTATATCTTCTTGGTTGAGCTTTGGTTATTCATATGTTTCTAGAAATCTGTCCATTTCTTCTGTGTTTTCCACTCTATGTGAGTAGAGATTTTCAAAGTAGGTATTCATGATCTTTTGAATTCCCATGGGATCTGTAGTAATTTCTCCCTTTTCAGTTCTTATTGCATAAATTTGGGTTTTTTTCTTTCTTTCTCTTGATAAGGTTAGCTAGTGGTTTGTCAATTTTGTTTATTCTCTCAAAAAATCAACTTTTCAATTCATTAATTCTTTGTATTTTTTTTTTTTTAGTTTCAATTGCATTGATTTCTGCTCTAATCTTTACAATTTCCTCTCTTCTATGAGCTTTGGCTTTAGCTTCTGATTGTCATTTCTTGCTGCTTTGTTATTTTTAAAAGTTCTATCTTTTCCTGATCAGTAATTGTGATCCTGTCCTCAAGGTCCGAAATCCTATCCTCAGCTTCCTTTAGGCAGCTTTGCATGCTTTCAACAGAATTTTTTGTTTCTTGGATGTCTCTTTGAGTTTGTTTCATGAATTCTGCTTGTTTTCTATATTGTTCATTCAAAATTTCAATCAGTTTCCTATGCTCATGTACTTTTTTCTCTATTTCTTCTTTAGCTGCATTCAACAACTCCTTTACTAAAGTTGTTATTTCTATCTTTACATGGGAGACTACTTCTAATTTGATTTCCTCTATAGCCTGAAAGAGTTGTTTTTTTATTTCACTTGCTATCTTTTCAGAGATTCCCGGTGTGTTACTTTTGGGGTCCTCTATTTCAATGTTTCCTATACTTGCTTCTGGTGAACTATATGTTTGAGACTGCATTTTGCTTTTTCATGTTGTCATTTTTCACTCTGCCTGATGTTTTCTATGTGTAGGAGGGGATCACACACACTCTTTTCAGACTCACCAAAGTCTTATAGTTAGTTGGAGGGGGTTTTACTGCTGACCCTATTTATCCACTGTACATCTCTATTTTAGGGGCATACTCACTACACTTATACAGTTAATCCGCTATAGTCCAAGGTTCACCACCTGGGAGCAAAGTTCCAAAGTTTTTCACACTAACTGGAGCCTGCTGAGGTCTTCTGATGTTCCAGATGGGAGGGCAGGCCCAGCAGAAGCAGTCCAGGGCAGTTTTCAGTCTTGGACGGGTTTCTGAGATGTTCCAAGTGGCAGGGTGCACCCACAGGGGAGGTTCCAGGCAGCCTACAACTGAGGCGGGCCTCCTCCATGTTCCTGGTGGCAGGGCAGCCCTCGGGGGAGGTTCCAGGCAGCTTACCCCTGATGTAGGCTTCTGCTAAATTACCGGTGGCCAATCAGTCAGGTTTATCAGGAAATGTCTTCATTCTTCCTTTTTAAAAGACAATTTTAGTTTTTCTAAATGTAGATTTCTTGACAGAGAGCCATTTAAAAAAAAATTGAATGTCATTCAAGGTCTCCTGATGTCCTCAGCTAATACGAGGTCATCTGTCAATCACAGCAATTGTCACTTGCATGTGAGCTTCTGCCTTTTTCCTTTTTGCTCTCATGATTCTTTTTCTTTTACTTTTCTGATTATGATGTATCTAGGAATGGATCCGTATGACTTTATCTTATGTGAAATTCACTGAAATCCTTTGATGTGTAGAATGGTGTTATTGAAATTTGTGAAATTTCAACCACTGTTCCTTCAACCATTCTCTTGCGTATGTCTTTCCTATTCCTCTGGGAGTCTCATTTTGGGCACATTGTATTCCACACATCCTTGAGCCTCTAGTCATTTTTCTTTACTCTTTCTTCATTTTTCTGCTTTCTGTTTTTCAGACTGAAGAATCTCAATTGACCTATTTTCCATGACACAGATTCCTTCTATTGCTCTTAGTTTTTCCACTGATATTTCTGGTGAATTTTTGTCTCATATTTTGCACTTTAAACCCTAAAGTGTTTACATGAAAGGAATACATAAACAAGCCTGGGTACTGGCACAGGTTTGGCATGAAGCAATAAATGTTAGCTGCCTTTACAAATATTGGTATCTGCTTCTGGATTACTCAAAAAAAATTATCTACCTTAAATCTCAGTTCATCCCTGGAACAGGTTCAAAGAAATCACCCATGTCACAGGGATTTGAAAAGCTATTTTTCTAACTCTCATGAGAAGTGTATATAGACTACTGGCAAAGAATTCTAAGACTTCCTTGAGGGATACACTTTGTTATGCTCATCATTCTGAATCCTTCAAGTCAGTCTCAACTCAGACATTTTGTCCCTGTTTTCCTGTGTCCTTTTACCTACTTCTAAGTGGCACTGAGTCTCTTCCCTTTTATCACTGGAAAAGTCTGACCTCACAACTGCCTTGACACTGATGTTAATATATCTCCTCTCAACTTTCTTTCTCAGAAGTCCATTTCTTCCATTTTCATACTGACCCAGTCAGCCTAAACTATCCATGTACCCTACAGGACAGAGGAAATCAGTTCTGGAAACCAGTAATGACCATGCATTCTGAAATATTCTAATAACACTCTGGTATCTTGCACTTCTCCCAACATGTATGTACATATGATTACATATGTTCCAGGGCACATCATCATAGAGCTGACTCACAACTCATACAAAATCATACAGACCACAACTGTTACTACATTTTCTAATAGGTGTGCTTAGTGGAGCTAGACAAACTTTCATTTAATGTACTCATGATGCTGGAATGATATCTAGATTTGGGATCCATCAGTGAATATTGATGAGAATCTTTGCCCTTATGGAACTTTCATCTTTATAGGGGAGGCAGACAGAAATAATGCAAATGAGTGACATATATAGTGCAAAATACCCTGGGAAGAAAATAGGGGAATTTTCAAGGAGTCATGAGGAAGAAAAAGACCCAGGTTTTAGCAGGTTCTAAGAGTGTACTGGTTGAGAAGGAAACCTGAAGGAGTCCAGAGAAGGTTCAAGGGCTGTGTGGGGTTAACTCTTCCCACAGAGATGCACAGTTCAGAGCTCTTTTGGGAGACTTTAGTGACCCAGTCACCACTCAGGGTCTCTGTCCTTTGCAACTGAGACTCAAAAAATCAGCCCAGTCTTACTTCCTGGAGATGATACCTCGCTCTATGGGAGAGTTTCTGTTGTGGGAGCCATATGTCTAGCTTTGGAGACACAAATCTGAGTTCTGCTGCAATCTCATTGCTTTCTAAGGCCTGCTATTTACTACATGTATCAGCTCCTCCTTCTTGGGACAAGACACAGGTGGGGCAGCTGTCACCACACAGACCATCTTGTTTTTATTGCACAGCTGTTTTTTGTTTGTAGTGGTAGTTTGTCTTCTTTCTTGCATTTAAAAGCTTCCTTTACTTGATGATTTGATAGGAAATATTTGGGATGAACTGGATTAAAATTTAGAGAGGCATCTACAACAGTGAAAGTCAAGAATATTTGGAAAGAGAAATATTGGAGACTGAAAAGCTTGGGGACTGAAAAGCTTGCTCCTGCTCTGTTGTCTGTGTGCTGGTTTCTCAGGAGTAAATCTGTGTTGTACTGTGTGGGGTCAGGTTCCATGGCACCTGCCACAACACAGTGAATTCCTACATGGAAAATGGCAGGGGGCTCTGTGAGTACTCAGGAGGGTGTTTAGGGTGGGAGAAGAGGATGGTATTTCTCTTTCTTGCCTCTAGCCTGAGCTTTTGGACCAGAAGGAATAGGATGCTCTCAAGGTTTTGCTCTCTGAATTGCCTGTTGCCAATCACTCACTATGGGCAGCCATCAGGGTCAGCACTGACCATGAGCAGGCTTTCATGATCACCTAGGGAAGGGGCCCAGAGTTGGCCCTGGAGGACACCCAGAATGCAGATTTATCTCCTTTTGTCCATTATTGTCAGAGCCCTATACCAGCTTCTTAAAATAACTGTATGTAGTAATATTTTATGCAAGATTTCTGTGTATGTATCATAAACACCTCCTTCACCTGAGGCTGTAATGCAACAAGGTCTTTTTTCAAGCTGGCAATCTGATTTTCCCTATTAATAAGAATTGTGTCTTTCTGATGTTATGGTTTGGTCTGGATGTCTGCTTAAAGCCTTGTGTGATCATGGAGGGCAGGCTACTTGGAGGTGGCTGAACCTAGAGTTTGTGACTGGTTCATTGTCTAGTGCTGGGATTGAGGAGTATGAGTGCTATACTCACCTTAAGGCAGGTATCCTGCACACAATATAAGGCTCTTGTTGCTTTTGCTGTCTCCATGAAATTTTGTCTCTTTGCCATGCCACCTGGCCTTGGAGCCAGCTGATTGTGGACTGAAACCTCCGCAAACTATGAGTTAAATAAACCCTTTCTCCTTTAAATTTGAGTACCAGGTATTTTGTCTCAGTGATGGGAGAAAAATACCTAAGACAGGTGGTAACAGTCTTTTTTGCTATCCTTTAGCAATGGAGAGCCTAGGCATAGCCACTCAGAATGTGACACCTAATTCTACAATTTTCTCTCCTGTGCATAGACCAGAACTATGAGTCCCAGGGTCACAGAGTCTTTTGATGAGAGAACGCAGTGCTGGGCCACTAGCCTGTTTCCTGTTTTGAGTAAAGGACTCTGGCTACTGAAAAGATCTAAGCCCCCAGAAGGGCAATAGGACAAAAAGGAGGCACTGCTTAAGACAGAGAAGACAGGGAGGCCAGCTCAGGAGAATATTGCGATGCCACAGACCCTACTATGTTGTTTCCCACTTTCTACCCAATCAGAACTGTGTGAAAACCACGAGTCACCTTGAAGGAGCTAAAAATACCACAGGTCAGAGTCTTGTGAACTCCAGTAAGGTTGCGGACAGAAGAGGAAGATCTCTCATTAAAGCTGTGATCTGGCCCTCTGCAGGCCTCTTGTTCCTCCGCAGTCTGTGCTGGGACCACAAGAGTTTACTGGGCTTTTATTATGTTCTTTGTGCTTGCTGCTTTTGAAGAGGCTGTTTTTCTTTGCTTTCAAAATAAGCCCAGTGGGAAAGAAATGAGCTCATTGGGGTTGATCTAACGCTCCGCCTCCCACAGTAGTTTCACTTCTCATTTCTTAGGTCTGATGTAACTGAGCGTCTCAGTCTAGAAGTAGACAGCCTAGTTGGGCCCGGCAGCAGACAGTGAGTGTCTTCCTGAAAGGCCCAGGGAGGCTTTTGTGGGCAGAGGATGGAGCAGGGCTGGGTGTCTGTGACAGTGTGATGGGGGTGGAGAGAGTGTTTGCTGACAGAACAGCTCCTGACCTCACCTCGAGAAACACCTGAATATTAGCTCACAGCTCTCACATTTCCTCTGCTGTGGCTTTCATCTAAATCCATACCACGGCTCAGAAGATCCAGAATATAAGGTAAGTGAGGCCAAGTATGATCACCAGAAGTCTTAAAGGAGGGGAGGCCCTGGTCTCCAGGAGCCTGGCACCAAGAAGACTAATGCACACTTGAGGGTTGTGACCACTAAAGAACAGAAGCCTGTAGAAGAAATCCTGTGCCACTCCAAGACACTGGTCCTACTTATTTGAGGAAAATGACCTATTTGGCAACATTATTTGAATTCCAGTTTTTAAATCTAGGCATAGACATTTCCCCATAAAAGATTCCTTGCTTACTTTCCCCCATTCTGCACTCATCTCAGATAATCCCCTAGAGTGGAGTGAAGTGTGAGGAGGACAGAGATAGGTTCAAAGAAGACCTGGTGTAGGAGGCAAGGACCTGGGACTTCCTGGGATCCGCATAATTATAGATATGCCTTAGTGTCTTTGTTCTCACTATGGGTTGCCCTGAAAGTGACAGATTATTAATGAACTGGAATTCCAAATAACTTTGCCATGGGATTAAAAATATAAACTTTCCAGATCTCAGGGGTCTGGGAAAGGCTCTCTATAAATATTTAATACAATTTAAAATCCAGTTTCTCTACCCTGTGATCCACAAGTAATTGCCCAATAGTCTCCTATGGCTGGTGTTTGTAGGATGGCCCAGCCATAGAATCACTGCACAAAGACCCCTGGGACCAATGTTGAGAGATGGAAAAGCCAGGCAGGATTCCTCACAGACATTGGAGCAAGTGCCACAAGTAGGGGAGAGTAAGAAACTCCTTCCAGTTTTAATGAACATCAAGAACCAGGAAGTCCCAAGTCCAGTTAGGGTAACTAGAACAAAGGCCTCAACTCAGGACCAAACCCAGGTTTTATTAATTCTGGACAAGGGGAGTGGCACAGGAATGAGTGACTGCACAGTATGTGAGCACCATGAGCTGGGCTAGAAAGCTGGCCTGCAGTTACCTCTGCAATATGCAGGAGGACTAAACTGCA
This sequence comes from Hydrochoerus hydrochaeris, assembly GCA_004027455.1. Classification (NCBI taxonomy): domain Eukaryota; kingdom Metazoa; phylum Chordata; class Mammalia; order Rodentia; family Hydrochaeridae; genus Hydrochoerus; species Hydrochoerus hydrochaeris. The sequence goes on along the minus strand of PVLA01003979.1, from coordinate 149,441 downwards.
TAACACAGCCTGAGGTAGTATCCAATGTTCTGGGATCTTTAGGATCAGTGCTTTAGCTCTGATATGTAACCTTTTATGCCCTGCGAAGTCATACTCTCTTTCTCAAGGTTCCATCCGAGCTGACTGTGTGGAGTAAAGCTCTCCATCTCACTCAGCTCATGCACATTTTTTGGGAGTCACAGGGAAAACACCGACTGTCACCTTGCTTCAAAGACTTGACATCAGTACTTTGGCCAGACCAATTTACATTGCTTAAAATCAATTGAAAGGATAAAGGAATGACCTAGCCAGCTCTGTACATATCAGTACATAGAGATAGGGCCAAGTAATGGAGGTAATTATTCTTTTTCCAAGGAAAGTCATCCAGGTAGTCCTGCACAAAAATTCATTATACTTTAAATTGTCACAAACAGTAGTGTCGACAATATCAGACAATGTAGTTAAGATGTTTGTACACACTATTCTAAACTTTGACCTACCTCGTCTTTCTAGAAAGAAGTTTGTATGACCTGTGGAGGCAGTTGCAGCCAGCTCCTTGTACACAAGCTCACATTAGCTCTCTTTCCATCCTTGTGGAAATTCTAACTGCTTTATCTCCATGTCCAGATCAGCAGTGGAGGTTCATGAGAAGTCATGGCTTCAGCCACTGGCACCAATAAGATGAAAGAGATTGCTACCTGTTCCATCTGCCTGAATCTCATGATACATCCAGTGAGCATCACCTGTGGACACAGCTACTGCCAGTTTTGTTTGCAGCTGTATCTTGAACAGATATCCCAAAATAAGGGGCAGATGATTCCCTGTCCTCTATGTCGGGAGCCTTTTGATAAAGATAGTCTGCGTTCCAACAAGCAACTGGGAAATCTCATTGAGGTTATACAGGAAATGGAGGAGACAGTGGATAAGCTGCTGTGTGAGGCCCACGGGGAGCAGCTCCAGCTCTTCTGCGAAGATGACGGCCAGCTCATCTGCTGGCGCTGTGAGCGGGCACCGCAGCACCAGGGGCACAGCACGGCGCTGGTGGAGGACGTGTGCCAGGGCTACAAGGTGAGTGTACACCAGGGCATTAGCAAAGACCTGCCCCGTGGTGCTTCTAAAACCTGAGCTTATTAGTCCCAAAGCCTAAAATGATGACTCTGAAGCACAGAGGTGGTACTCTTTTGAAAAATAGCTTATGATGCATCCAGTCCAAAGTGTCTATGCTGACATTCCACAGGATGGTCGTACTGGCCCTTTTCACTGTGTCATTATGGACTTCTCTCTGCTCTCACACATGTCTAACCAAACACCTGCCTGAGTTCTGCTTTGCACTGTGTGTACTATGACAATCAATGGTATGCAGGACTCAGCTAAAAAATCTGGAAAAGGAAGGAGAAGAGGATGCACTCCCTGTGGATTGTAAAATCTAGTAGAAACACAGCTCAGCAAAGTGACAGCCTGAAGCCCCAGACTTTGGAGCTGAAAGAGGTAGGAAAGGAGGGAGTGGTACAACCCAGAGGTGGTTCCTGAGAACAGGTACGCTTAGTCCCTGCAGGGCTACCAGGCAAAAAAGACCTACACAGGCAAAAGCACAGCCACAGGGGTTCTGCTTTGCCTTGGCCAGGCTATGGGCCATATGCATGTGACAAGCAGGTGGGACTGAAGAATGGAAGACAGGGCACAGGATTTGAGTCTCAGTTCCCAGTCTCAGTACTAGACTATAGTGTTGCTTGTCACAGGGGCAGTTTCACTAGCAGAGTAAAGATTCACTGCCAATGAAAAAATTACTCATGCTGTCTGAAAATACAAGGAATATCTGGTTAGAATTCAAATGATCCCTTCAAGAAAGAGAGCTAGAGGTCAGTTTTAAACAAGATTCCAGATGAGTGACACAGTTGGAAATGATGGATGTGGAAAATGAGTTGGAGGCAGGTTCTGGAAGATTCTAAGTGTCTTTGACAGCGTATAGAGCACTGGTCTGTGCAGTGGTGAAGGAAGGAGCCAGCTTAGTCCTGCTGCTCTAGCTCTGGGCTCTGCTAGATCTCATGAGCTTATGCTCAGCAGGGTCTCCTGGTTCTCCTTCATGATAAAGAGCTGGGGTCCTACGAAGGCTCCAAAACCTTCCTAAAGTTACATCAGTCCTGACCCCTTTTCCACACATGTGATGATTCCTTGGTCTCCATGGAGCTGCTTATGCCCATAACAGGGGTACTGTTTCTTTCCCATCAAGCAGTAGGGAAATGAGCAGCTCAGGGTCATGACTGTCAGCCCCAGAGGCAGGCAGCTGAGGACGAAATCTTAGCTCTTCTATTTACTAGATGGACAGTTTGGGTAAGTTATTAAATGTATTCATTCTATCTGTATATATGGATAAAAGCATTTTCCTCCCTCCCTAACACACACACACACACACACACACACACACACACACACACACATCCTGGGGGTGTATGAGCTTTAAGGACCTTATAATGTGTAAAGGTTAAAATAGCATGTGGCATATACCCAGAGCAAGTCTTGTTAAATCAGTTAGGCCCAGCCCTTTCCTGAGACTGCTAGAAAACTCATGAATGTCCTTGTGGGGTTTACAGAGGAAGAACCATTACTTTTGACAATGAATAATTGGCATCTGTCTCAACTTGCTTTCAAAGGCAGTATGAGATTGCTTTGAAAGATAACCTAAAATTTGACATGGACACTATGTCTTTTTAATTTTATTTAAAGAGGGGAGGAAGCAAAACAGAAAAAAGGGTAGAAACAATACAGAATTTCAAAAAAAATAAACAGTAAGAAATCACTATTTGATACATTACATATTATCCTCTTGGATATAGTTGTTCAAGTTACAAAATTAAAGCATACAAAGTGGACATTCAAACAGTGAGGCTGCAAACAGTTCTGTTCACCAATCCAACAAAAACTTAGTAAAATGGTTATCAATCCTACACACTTAAGTATACATACAGTTATCTATTTTAGAGCACTTTCTTTTCCTCCTCTTGCTTTTTTTAAAAATTTTTTTATTTGAGAAAACATTTTGAAACAGAAAAAGGGTAGAAACAATACAAAATCTCAAAAACAAAACAAAACAAAACAGAAAAGAAAACAAAAATAATAACCAGAAAGTATGTAATTATCAACTACTGTAATTATGAACCAGTGGTTGATAATTACATACTTTCCTCTTAGATGCAGTTGTTCAAGTTACAAAAGTAAAGTCCACAAAGTGGACATCCAAACAGTGAGACTGCAGTCAATTTTGTTCATCCATCCAACTAAAACTTTAGCAACATGGTTATTAATTCCACACACTCAAACATACATGCAGTTATATCCTTTAGAATACTCTTTTCCTTTTTTTTCTTTACAATAACTATAATCCATTCTTGTAAACTACTTAGAAGTTCTGTATTAGAGGGAGAAACAAATCAAAACAAGTCAGCAATACAAATTCCTAGAGAAACACAAAATGAAAAAAACATACAAAAACACAACACTAAGTGATCTATGGTAGTCGCTATGAAGTCTCTTGTTATTTTCAATAAAATTGTCTATATCGTCAAATATAATATAAACTTAACATTGCTTTACACTATTAATAAAATCTAAACATTGGAGACATTATAGGACTTCAAAGGCAGTTAACAATCAAACCAGAATGGGTATCCTATTGAATCCTGTCATCTTCAGAGTAGTTGCCCCTACTCTCAGACTCGACACTCTCAAGCATACCAGATTCCAATAAAATCAGTCAAGATAAAACAGTGATATAACCAATTTTCTCTGTCTTATCTCTGCCATGCTATTTTTCTGTTGTTATTTGTTTACTTTTCTCCTTGATTCCACTGTCTGCCCCTTTCTTTGAGGACTTTCTGCCATTATTCCTGGAACCCTCGTGATTTTCTTCTCTCTCTCTAGAATGTCCTTCAGTATTCTTTGCAGGGTTGGATCGGTGGTCACAAACTCCCCCAGTTCCTCTTTGTCATGGAAATATCTTGTCTCTCCATTAATTTTGAGAGACAGTTTTGTAGGGTACATCATTCTGGGTTGGAGGTTGTTTTCTTTCAGGGCTTGGAAGATTTCACTCCAAGCTCTTCTTGATTTGATGGTTTGCACTGAGAAGTCCACTGTGATTTTGATGAGTTTTCCTTTATAGGTAATCTGTTTCTTTTCTCTGACTGCTTTTAATATTCTGTTCTTGTAATGGATTTCTGGGATCCTGATTATTATATGTCTGGGTGTAGATCTGTTTGGGTTGTAGCTGGCTGGAGTTCTATATGCCTCATTTATCTGAACTTCACTTCCGTTACCTATGTTTGGGAAATTTTCCTTAATTATTTGTGTGAATAGACTTTTTATTTCATTTGTATTTGTTGCTGCATCTTCATTCACATATTTTATTCTTAGGTTATAAATCCTCTTGTTATCTTCTAGCCTTTGTATCATTGCTTCCTGGTTCCTTGTTATTTTTAAGAGATCCTTCCTTTCACAATCATAATTTGCAAATCTATCTTCAAGTTTTGAAAGTTTGTCTTTAGTTTCTGTTAAAAGGCTTTGCCAGGTTTCAATGGAGTTTTTAATTTCCTGATACTCTCTTTGGATCTGTTTCATATATTCTAGATTTTGTTTATATTCTTCATCAAAGTCTTCTCTCCTTTCTCTGGGTTCCTCTATTCTTTCATTTGTGCCTACTTGAGGATTACCCAGGACTTCTTTTATTAGTCTTCTATATCTTGCTTCACCTGAGTTAGAATTTCAGATTTAAATTTGACAATGAGGTCACAGATGTATTTCTTTATTTCCGATGAGGCTGTCACTGACATTACAGGTTTGCTGCTCTCAACCACGTCTGCATTTACCTCTGTTGGACTCACTTTCCCTGGTTTCATAGTTGGGGACCTTTTGCTCTTTCTCTGTCTTGCCATGTTTCTGGCCCCCTTCAGACAGGTGAGTGGTGGAGGTCTCTGGGCCTTTCATTTTGCTTACAGTTTTTCTGCAGCACTCTTGCTAGGGAAGTACCACCCCCCAGTCCACTGCGAATCTGTGAGTTGCAGGCTGAGAGCTGGCTCCTCCCCCTATGCCAGTCAAGCAATTTATGCTTCAACAGGTTTGTGTGTTCCCTGGGGATGCCACTGGCCCAGAAAAGCTCATCCCTGGCTATTGGGTTTCAACCAGGGGCATGGCTCTGCCTGAGCAGATCCCACCAATCTGCTTTGGACTAGTAGTCATCAGCAGAAGCCGCCTCAGGTTTTGATTCACGCTGGCCCTGCCCAACTCCAAAATGTCGCTGCCCAACTCCAGAATGTCGCCCAGCCAGTCCTCCCAGTTTGGGGATTCCAGTTCCCATCACTCACCAAAGTTCATGCAGCTTGACTGGCTGTTTTCACTCCCTGCCACAGCACCTCCTCCAGCGGAGGGTCTGGAGCTCACCAAGCCCCGCTCTCGGCAGGGCCGCGATCTCAGCTAGATCCTGAGTCACCTGACTTTAAGACGGGCTGGTACAGCAATTGGGTCTTGCCCAGCTCCAGCCCTCTGTCCATGCTTCTTCTTCTTCTTCTTTCTTTTTTCTTTTTGTTTTTCCTCAGTTTCTTCCTGGCTCGTGAGAATTCCTCTCCTTTTGTCTGGCTTTCTCCATGTTGCGAGATTCCAGCGTCTGAGTTGTCTTTATTTATTTCTTCCTCAGAGAGGCTCTCTTGTGCCGCCACACAGTCGGCCATCTTGCAATCTCCACTATGTCTTTTTAGACTGGCTTCATAATTCCATCTTTACAGCACATCAGAACTCCCCTATTGGTATTAGCTGTTTCTAATAACTTCAACAGTCATCCTGGTCTTTCCTTTCTGGTTCATTCACAATACTCAGAAAGTTCCAAGTGCAAAGCATTGTGGAATTGGTTATTTTTGGCTTAGCATATTAATTTATAAGATTTTGTTTTGGATGATTATCATATCTGTTTAATTTGGCTCTAGTGTAGTGGAGTGCATTGCATAGATCCTGGTCAGCACAGGATAGTAGAATCACAGCCCCACTGCCTTTTAGTTATTCTCCCATGGTAGAGTTAAACAAGCCCTTCAGAGCCTGTTTTTGCACAATGTAGAAAGCATGTTAAAAACTTACCAACTCTTTAGGGTTGGTGAGGGGATCCATATGTCACATTCCTTACATTCCTCAGCAGTCTCCTTGGCAAAGGTAGAACTCAGTAAATGTTCACTATCATTTACCACATCTTGAATGCTGTAAATTCCATTAGGTGTCTCATGAAGAATAAAAGTGAGTAGACTTTACTTATTGAATTTTTCCTTCAGAAAAAACTAGAACAGTCTGCCAGAAATTTGAATCAACTTCAAGAAGAATGTAAGAATCAGAAGGTGTTCATAACAAAGCAAATAACTGAATGGAAGGTAAGAATTTGATTTCTGGAACTTGAACTATTTTTCATTCTGGAGCTTAGCGACAGAGGATGACTGAGAAAGACAAAACATGAGGATGGTTTATTCTCAGTGGACCTTGTCAAGTACTTGAAACCACATTCAGTAAACAGGCTCCTTCTTGACTGGGATTCATGAGACAAATAAAGAAAGCTCGTGTGAGTTACAAAGGGTACTATGGCTGCTGCTGTAACCTATAGACTTGGACCTGTAGACTAATGGCTTTCAAACTCTTTCCATGCCTCATAGGCTCCATATGATCAGAGATACATTCCTTTTAAGAAATATCTCTGGACTCCTTTAGTTGATAGTTCATGTCCACAGGCTAAGTAGCCAGTCTGCGCTTTTCAGAGTCCTCCTCTGTGTGTGAAGGTTGATTTCTAGTTTCCAAATCTTGGGCAGGGGGAAGACTTAGTATAGCTAACTCATATGAAAAGCTCTTCAATACTAAGGGTAATTCTGTACCAAATGCCTAAACAAAACTTACATTCTAATCAATGATCTTTTATCACAGTATAATTGTCACTGAAATTCTGCATTAATTTAGAAAGCACTCCCAGAAACTGTAGTTCTACGTTTAATTATGCAAGAGCAATGTCATTTATTTTGGTTTTCTTACACATAGGAATCATTAAGGAGACCCTAGGAAGGTAGACAAACACTTGTCCACTAACCATAACATAAGGTACCACAACTGCCCCTCTATACCTCTAGGAATCAAGAAGTGCTACCACATAAATTTTATTAAAATTCAGTCTTCTTGATATTATTAACTAGCTTTTGCTATAACATATTTCCTCAAACTCTGAGATAATTCTTCAATCCAAATAAAAATTTGTTTTTACTCTTCCTTTGTTTAATACATAAATACCTGTACACTTATCCATTCTTCCTTATTTGCCTACATTAGAAAGACATTAATTAAGTTCTGTTATTGGGAACCAATCTCCCAAATGAGTGGATGGCAAAGACTTAAATAAATGAGACATGTGGTATAATTTTAGGGCTCCAGGTATATCAAAACCTTCTAGAAGAATACAAGATTCTTGGGGCTGAGATAAAGAACTTCTCTGGTGGTCCATATTTATTTGGTTTTCAAACAAAGGGAGAGGATACTGAGGAAAGCATAGGAACTGAGCAGTACCTTTGGAGTCAGTTCAAAGACTTCTCCAAATAGTAAATCATGCTAATTTAGGAGAACTAGCTTATTTCCAGGTTGACATTTATTGGCAGGACTGAGACAGCAGGAGTAAGACTGGAGCCAGGTGTCCTCAGCTGTGGCCTTATCTTGACCTTTGAGGCATCACTGGCATCACAGACCACTACAAGCCTCAGCCAGGACCAGTGATTCACTTACTGTGAATCTGCTGCCCATCTCCAGACAAGGGGCTTAGGCCTTGGGCAGACTCACAAGTAAACACAGAAAGCCAGTTGATTAATTTTAAATCCTGCTCTGAATTGCTTTGTAGTGGTCTCTGTTATTCCATTAAATCAATAACATGGTACTCATGTCCACTTTCCTCTTTATTTGGCTACATGAGGATTTTCATATGGTTACTATGGAGAAGTCAAAGAGTGTTTCTCAAATCTGAGCACCAGCAGGAACCTTGGGACATTCTTTTTGCTCTAGTGACTCATGAGAAATTTATATCACAGTGTCTAATTACACTTTATTTTCTACATGTGGAAAAATATAAATAAAATATATATTGCCATTTTTATTATTTTAAGAATGCAATTCGTGGCAGTAGGTACTTTACCATTGTCATAAAAATGTTGCCATAACCATCTCCAGAATTTTCCTCCTTCCAAAGTTAAGCTCTGTCCATAGAAACACTAATTCCTGTCCCATTTTTCTGCCGCTGCCTGGTAACCACCATTCTGTACTGTGTCTCTATAAATCTAACTACTGTGCCTTCACAATGTAAATTCAATATTTATCCACTTCTTCCTAGTTTGTATCGCCTATCAGAAAGACTTCACAGTTAATCCTTGTAGGAAGCAGGGTGGATTTCTATTCTGTTTGCTACTGGGTAGAACTCTATTGTATCTGTATACCACATTTTATTTATTCATGAAGTTATGGAGTCTTTGTTGATCATATTTTCTTTAGGATAAGATAGAGATTCAGAGACAAAATATCAAGTCTGAATTTAAGAATTTCCACGCTTTTCTGAATGCGGAGGAAAATTTATATCTTTGGAGGCTGAAGAAAGAAGAAGAACAAATGCTGACAAGACTGAGAGAGAGCGAGGCCAACCTGGAGCAGAAGAGCGAGGAGTTCCAGAACCACGTCCTGGAACTGGAGGAGAAATGTCAGGGCTCAGCCCAGAAACTGCTGCAGGTGAGGTTGTAAAATGAAAGAAGGATTCTGATGCTGAGCTGTTGGAACAACAGTCAGTAACCATGGGGAGAATGGCAAGACCTGCTTTCACTCCAATGGGGGCATTAGTGAGGAAATTTAGGTATCTTATACATCAGTACCATCAAGGGAGCTACATTAGTCTATGAGGTACCTGTGTGTGAAGTATAAAAACACACTTCCCCATGGCATGGTGCTTCCCCCTGTAATCCAGCTGGTAGGAAGGCTCAGGCAGGAGCATCACAGATGTGAAACCATCCTGGGTGGTTTGGTGAGATGAAATTAAAATTCATAAAAATGGACCTGGGATGTTGCTTAGTAGTACAATGCTTTCCCAGAATATAAGAAAACCATGGTTCAGTGATCAGCACTGGAAAAAACAAAAAACAAAAAGCAGCCTCTTTCTAGTGAGTACAGAGTTGCTGAAAGGACCTCTAAGTAAGTTTTATCATCTGGTTCCCCAACACCTTGGTTCACTTGCCCAAAAGCCAGGCTGTCAGCATCTCCTATGAAATGTTGTGCTAAGGGGTCCCTCAACGTTTTCTTGATTTACTGGTAGAATTTTTACTCTAGAGATATTGTGGGCTACATAAAGGATGCATTTCATGAAGATGAACAGCTGGAGCTATTAATTCTGATCCTAGTAGTGGAATTAGAGGTCACATTTTAGGTTGAAAAGATAACACATTTATTCTACTAAACTATGATACTGGCTGCCACTATCTTGGTGGCCCAGTCCCAGGAGCTGTGTATGCAGTCACAGCAGAGGATATTGGTAACAAATGGTTTCTACCATGGTCTCACTTTGCAAGACATCAGGTCCTTGAGAGTCAGTCTTACCAGAAGGAGGCTGAGCAAATCTGTTTGCATCTCCAGCAGCCACAGACTGATGCCACTGTGGCCACTGTTCTTTCCCCCCAGGCTTCCCCAGGGAGATCACAGCATACTGCTGAGTGGACAGAGACCAGGCAGGATGATCATTGCTCCTGACTCTTCAGTGGTGTCTCAGGCTGGGTCCCTCTCCTTCACTGGGTGGTGTGTTTACAAACAGCACCTCTGATGCCACAACCCATGAGGAACTGAGGTTAATACACTCATGTTTTGTTTTTGTTCTTTACAGGATGTAAAAGACACCTTGAGCAGGTGAGTCCTGGAAGAAAATGTCCAGGTAGTCAGAGTTGAATGGAGCGGACCACTGAGGAGTCTTTGCTTCTTCTAGGACTTGTGCTGTGAAGCTGAAAATGCCCGAGGTCTTTTCCTTGGAAATTCAGACTGTGTTTGATGTTGCTGAGCTTTTCATGAATATGAAGGCAAAGTTATTGCACCTTCAAGGTATGTGAATCACAGTCTCTCTCAGTGCTGTGATGGGAGGGACCTTAAGCAGCCTCAGGAGTTATGCAGTTACTATCAGCAGGACTGCTTCACTTTCCCCATTTAGCATGGTGTTGCTGAGTTTGTCTTGCACCCTGGACAACTGAGGGACCTTCAGTTCCTGCTCTACACCTGAGGAAGCACCCACTACACTGAGTTGTCCTGAACACTAGCTGCAATCACACGTGAAAATTGTTAACATAGTGTTTGGCAAAGGGTGGAGTTAGATGGAATAGCATGGGTTTTCTTTGGCACAGGGTGACAATTGTGTTTCCTGTGACTATTTCAAATTCTGGCCACAGTGCAGAAAGGTAAATGAGTACAATGGGCCATGTTTCAAATATTTTTAGAGACTTGACCCAGATAAGACAGGTAAATGTTAGAACCTTGTGAAAAATTATGTTTCACTGTCCCTGTGGCTTGTCTTCCTGTTCCATGTATCAATGCTTGTTTTATTTCTATAATTTTTCCCATTACTACAAAATGCAATATCCTTTTTGCAAAATGAACTTTTATTTTGATTTACTTCCTTGCATAAAGAGATCTGAAATTAATATGATTTTCTAGCTGTAGTAGTTATTGTTACCAAAAAAATGTCAATACTTATTGTCTTAAAACAATTAAAATATCTCAAAGCTTGCAGTGCCCTCAGTTTAGGGTCTCTGGAGGCTGCAGTGAAAGTGTTTTCAGGCTGAATTCTCATCCTGACTCTTGTCTAGGAAAGATCCCCTCCCACAATCACCTAGGTTGCTGGCAAGATTCAGTCCCTTTGGGTTGCAGTATGTGGGGCAACTGCTTCTTGCTGGCTGTGGCTACAGGCTGCCCTCAGCTGCAGGGTCCTCCCATCATCTCCTTACACAATGGGCATCTACATGATCAAGTATTTTCTTCAACAGGAGCCAGGAAAGGGAGTCTCCATAGCAAATATACTGGCAAGAGGTTATATAAATAATGAATTGTATTCACAACTCCGTCATCTTTGTCATATTCTGTTGATCAGAAGCAATGCTCTGGCCCTGCCCACACTTAACAGGAAGGAATTTCAGAAAGTGTGAACACAAAAAGGCAGTGTCCTGTAACTGGCTCCCCTTGAGTCTGTCTATGTTAAAGAACTCATCTGAACTGCACTGATGGGAAGTTGTTTGCAGTCCTGTTTACCCCATGTGCTTTGAGTATAGGTTTTACCACAGAAATATCGGTGCTTTTAGTTATAAAATTCTGCATTAGATTCAAAGGGAGTCCAGGATTTTGAAGTAAAAGTGCTGATTTTTAGGATGCATGTTGCTGTGTTCCTAGATTCTATAGATAATGAAATTTTACCCTTTTTACTCTTCCGGCAGTAATAGCTCCACATCTTCCTAATTTTGTGTGCATAATTTTTACTATCTGATGGATTTGAAATGGTACCTAGTTGTGTACCAGATTTGTTTCTCCATTTTTGCTAATGAGTTTGAGAGTTTTATTAATTTTTCTTTGTAAGGTTTTATATGTCTAAGGCTTCTGTGATTTACCCCTGATTTACTGGAATGTAATAATTTTTATTGGATTCTTATACTCTTACTGATTTCTGCAAGACTATAGCCAATGTCTTCTCCTGTTATGTGAGTGTTTTTAACTTTCTTTTTTCTTTTTTTTTTCTGGTAAAGTTTCAAACTTATGGTGGATATTTTTGTATGAAGTTTGTTTCCAAAGAGTCCAATCACCAATGGGTGTTGAATTTCATTGATGAGTTAGTTGCACTAACTGACAGCATCCTCTGATTTCTTTCTTATAATGTACTGATGTGTCGATTCAGCAGTTTACTTTGTAATGTTAATCCCCAGCTGTATAATCAGGATAAATGAAATATATATTATATGTATATAATGTGTAATATATATATATATATATATATATATATATATATATATATATATAATGTGTACCATACAGATTTGATACTTCAGGTTGAAGTTAACTTATTAATCATTGCTGAGCTGTATTGCTGTGAGATGAGGGCTGTTTTCCCAGCATAGTTAACACAGATATAACCCACTGGAGAAGGAAGAATCCTGATATTATAAAAGTGGGTAAAAGCATTTAGCTGCCACCTATATAGTCTTACTTGTGTTATGAGCATTATTTATGTTGATGGTGAACACATTTGCTAAGTAGGTGGGGAAAATTTTCTTCCACATTAGTCCTGCTCATGTAGAAAGTGATTTCATATATTTTATTAAAGCTCAGTAAGCACATTCCTGTTCCTTTATTGTAGTTGGTATTGTATCAGCTCTGTACATTTGCTTCACAGCTTGATGTCAAGTTGATAATGAAACTATCACTCCAGGTTTTAATTTATAGATAGGAAGAAAGAAAACATATCTCAAATAATACATAATATATATAGAAGCAAACTTTCACTTACATACACAATATATGGAAATACACATTTTTGATAAAATGCATATTATGTAATATAAATAACAATATAAATTAATATATTAAAGATTGGTTTTTAATAAAATATAGACATATGTAACAGCTATAACACATATGTTGCTTTATAAACATATATTTTTAATGTAGCCATTGTGTTCTCTTTACCTCTCCTACCATAGGGGCCTCATCAAAACAGAATAAGAAGGAGGAAACTATCTCCCTAACAGACTCTCTGAATGACAGTGAAGGCACTGATAGAGGAAGCACCTATAGCCTCAAATCAGTCAGCTGGGCTGATCAAACAGATGACCTGGAGGAAGAGGTCTCAACCAGATGGCACTGTGGGGATGAGGGTGTGTATGGGGCTCCTTGGACTGGCCACTCTGTCCTTCCCACTGCTGCATGTGCTGCTCAGGAACCCAGTGTTGATTGGAGCCATCTCCCCAAGTCTCCACCCTACACTGCTTTTCTTGGGAACCTGCCCAATGATCTGGCAGAAGATTCTATTAAGGATTTCTTTAAAGGATTAAATATTAAGGCAGTGTATTTACCACGTGACCCCTGCAATCCAAAAAGGTTAAAAGGTTTCAGTTATGTTGAGTTTGAGGACCTGGATTCCCTGCTCAGTGCCCTGAGTCTCAATAGACAGTGTTTGGGCCAAAGAATAATTCGAGTTGTCTTAGCTGATCAAGCACACCAAGATAGGAAAAGGGAGCCTGACAAGACAGACACAAACTGGAGGGCCCGTCCTGCCACAGACAGCACAGATGATGACAGCCTACCTAGAAGAGGTAACAATAGCTTTGGAGGCAAGTATTATGATTGTTATGGTTCAGATGGTGATAGGTATCAGAATGACCTATCCAGAACTACAAATCGATATGGGAGCCGGGATCATTATGGTCACTGTGGCAACAGAGGCAGTGATAGAGACTATGATTCCAGAATATACTATAGCAGAAAAGCATTTGGTAGTTGGCACCATACCAATGATCACTGCAGAGAAGATGGGGACCCCTGTGATGGCCAATATGCCAGACAAGATGATGGGTCACAGAGCTCCAGAGATGACTATCAAGGCTATTCTTGGCGTAATTGTAGGAGTCTGCCCCATAGACCCAGACTAAATCTGAAACCTCAGAGTAGTCCTAAAGAAGATGATTCCTCCTTTAGCCCTTCCCAGCCCAGTCGACCACTTTCTATTTTTGGAGAGGCAAAACCTGTTGACACAGCTGCTAGGGAAAGAGAAGTGGAAGAACGGCAGGAGAAATCATGGCATGAGCTGGATAAACCAAAACAGCAGGCAAGCTGGTGAAGTGAAGAAACTCAGGCGCAGGAATGGTTAGGGAAAGGAAGTTTCCAGGGAAAAAGAAGTTTCTAGAAAAGAAGTCCCTAAAAAATGGTCAAGGAAAGGAAGTTTCCATTGCAGACTGGGAACCTCAGCCCTACCTGAAAAAAATATATAAAGGAGAAAAGCAAGTCTCTAGTGAATGAAAATACTCAGTAAAATGGAAGATTGTCACTCTCCAATTTCTAAGCTTCCCAAATATGATCAGCTTCTAAAGGTAATGACAGCCGCTCCACTAAAGGAGAATGAGTGGTAAAGTAACCCTCCTGCTCCATCTCAGAGCGCCGGCAGAAATCTCCTAGATATGGTGGTGGCTGGGAAGGTAGCTCCAACTCAGCCATCTGAAGAAAGACCAGCGTGGAAAGATGAAACTAAAAGACCTGTATGTCTACAAAGGTCAAACTGGGCACCCCTGTCATGATCCAGGAGACAGAAAAAAAAAGACAAAAAGAAAAAGGAAGATCCCCTAGGAGTCATATAGGAAGGAAAATGGCAAAGAGAATCAAATTCTAAATCTGTACCCATGCAAAGGAAACCTAAGGGAAATCCGGCCTCCAAGTTCAGTTCTGCCAGCAAGTAAGCTGCTCTCTGTGGGCTGTGAAGATGAAGGGAGAAGACTCTACAACATAGACCTCTCTGTCCTCTCTTTTATCCTAATTACTTTCCACCCTCCACATTTGAGAATAAAACAAACCTCTATCCAGACAAGACAAAATAAAACTTACCATCCCCTGAGACCACTCTTAATGTTTTATTTAAAAGACAAATATCTTGCATAATTCTTCAGCCTTTAAAGTATTGACGTAAAGAGAGAATCACCAAAAAGCGGGGTGGGGGGGACAGAGAGAGAGAGAGACAGAGAGAGAGACAGAGAGAAAGAAAGAGAGACAGCAGCTTTATTTTTTCAGAACTTTTTATTAGCACATGTCTATAGTATAGATGTTTACATTCCTTGTGGGGAGTTGACACATGTACACATCTTTTTTTCCTCAACCCTGTCACTTTCCTCCCTCATCTATCATCTCTTGACCCCGCCCCCACTTTTTAAATTGCGGTGTGTTCTTGTGATACTATGCTGTTGCCTGTGTGATTAGTACCTAGGGGCCTCCAGTTAGCAGAAATCATAATGGCAGAGATGTAATGTCTGAATTGGTTGGGCTGCAGGGGAGATATAAAAGTGAAGTTTCTATCTTTTACTTCTTATCTTATTGTGGCGTAGAGGAATTGTCAACACTATCTGAATATATTTCCTATTCTTGGAAAACTTGATTTAGTGTCAGATTGTTTCAATTTCCAGCACATTGTCAGTCCTTTCTCTTATTTTTATTCTTCTTTTTGGGGCCAGCCTATGAATAATTCCTTTATTTTTTTACCCCTTAGGGTAGTGGGGAGTCTATAAGCCACTATAAATAAAACCACCTAGGGACCAAAATCACTGAGAGGAAATTGGGATTGGAAAAGATGCTTTGGGGAAGTGATAGATTATTTTGTACCAAGTAGTAAGAGAAAAAGATGTGACCTACAGTAAACACATGAATGATTATTTCCTGGAACAGAAAGCATGTAAAGGCGATAGGAATTTCCAGTCTTGGTTTTCTCTCTAAACAATATCCTACCTGAAAGTTCAAATATATCTGCATTCTGTTGAAAGCTTGAAGTTTTAAAAATTCAGACTCAAGTCATCTCACCATTTTCGTGCCACCCTACCTCCCAAATAGCAGTCTAGGTAAATTACAAATGACTTCTTAGGCATTTTCTATCTTAGTCACTCGGTGTTGTGACACAAAAATCACTGCTGTTCTCAAGCAAAGTGGCTCATTGGTGTGTTTTGGTTACCATCCCTTCTCTCTATTCATGCCTGTTCTTACTGAGTAGATTCCTTCTATAGATTAGAATACTCTTAAAATGATTATCTTGGATGGTGAATAAACATGGATGAATAGTGACAGTAAAATTGAAAACCTTTCTTATCACCTCATTGAAGTTCTGGTCTGGGGGTTTGTCTTTTGTTTGTTTTTCTTGTTTTAGTTTTTACAACTTTCTTTTTCCACTGAAATCTCATACCAATTGTATTAAGGTCCTCTAGAGGAATACGTTCAATATTAAATATGCATGTGATTATAAAAGGAGTTTATGAGGTAGGTTTACAGGATCAGAAGCATCCCAATAGCCCTCTGATGGATCAGAGGCAGAAGAATCCAAAATGGCCTTCAGTGCACTGGCGAGGCAGAGGACCCAGTATCAGCTGAAGGGCCAAGTCTTAGGAGCTTACTGTTGAGTTACTGGTCTGAATCTGTCAGAAGGCTGAAGACTCATGATAGAAACTTGAAGAAACTTGAGACCAATGACAAAAGTAAATGGCAAAGACCAGAGTTCCTCCAAAACACAGAAGCACTTTCTTCTTCCTTCCCTTTTATTCTGTCCAAAGTACAAACCTATTGGTTGGTGGCATCCACATCAGCGGTGGGTCTTACCCCTTACTTTGCTGGTACACACAGTGATCATTCCCAGACACAACCAAGATTTAATAATCTGCTAGGAGGCTCTCACTCAGGTTAAAGTGACATATTACAATAATGATTACAATCACCCCATCAGACATATCTCCCTAAACCATACTTAATTCCAAATACAATAGCAAGTTCATAATTACACCTAACATGATATAACTATCCTGTGTACCAAAGGAAACACCAATTCCCTTCCTAGTAGAGAAGGCAAAGTTTTTCTTTGGGTAATACTCTTCTCCCAACATTCCACAACTTAAAAATTATAATATAGATTGGATGATACTTAAGGACCTTTATTAAGTCAATCGACATTATATTACAAAGAAAGAAAACAATATATATGCACTTAACACATGTGTATGTATGCACAAACATTAACAAAGTAATAAAAATTTATGACAAATATAATCCTGATTTCTATAGCTGGTCATACATAACAATCTTTTGCTATACATTAAGGACACATACACTATTTTCTTTCTTTGTAACATAATGTTGATTGACTTAGTAGCAGTCAAGCATATCCCCATTTTGCATTCCTTTGGCCTGTAGTAAGCACTTCAGCACATGTTGATTCTTTACTGGAGGGGTAACCTATACCTTCATTCCTCAAAATTCTGGCCCATTTGTCATCCTGCCTAGATGGTGTTGTGTAGTTTCTCAGGGAACTTAGTAACAGGGCAAGTGATAATAGGAAATGGGCTCAAGAATCCACTGCACTTCACATGTGTTCCTCCTGGCCTCCACTGTGGAGTAGTAGGGCAATTTCCCCCTAGCAGTCTGGATCAGTCACCTCAGCCAACACCATAATTCCTTTTTTAAGCTGGTTATTCAGAGGTATGAGGAACCCAAAATAACCAGACAGAAGTCTTAGCTTTCCCTTTCTGGAACTGAGACTTACAGGTCTGTGAGCATAAAGTCATGGGAACAAGAAAACTTTGCTAATGGGTCACTAGGCATAATGCAGCGTGGTACTACTTCCACTTGTGCATGTTGACTCCCCTGGATCCATGAACCTGCTATGAGAGAAGCAGTATCACATACAAGGCACTGAGTGAAAGCATATTCAGTGCTCCGGAGCACTTTGCCACAGAACTGCAAGATACTGCTATCTTGTTACAAGACCATTATACCCATCAGTCAATCCAGCTGCCTCTGACCTCTGGATTGTCCTTAGTCCCTACAGTTCTAGTGCACTGGTACCCATAGAGTAACTGTAAAATCCATCTTTGGGAAAGACCCGTGAAGTTGAAATCTGGTTGTCTATAAATTGTCTTCTTCATTTGATGACAAAATAAAACAAAAATATTATAAAAAAGCATTTAAAAATTTTTTTCAAAGAGCAGGGCTTGTGTACAGTTTCAATGGTACACAAGCCCTGCTAATATCAACTTTACCATTTTCTTGTAGTCATCTAGCACAATTTGTCTCACTAGACTGAACCTTGAAACCACTGATAGTCTACTGTCTTGTCAGTCAGATGCCTCTTACTTACAAAAGTTACATGCAGATTCTGCTTTATTACCTTTAGGAAGGACGAATCAGAGAACAAGATAATGGAAAAGAAATACCACAGTGTTGGGCTTAGTAAATGTGAGGTAAAAGTAGCAATGTGAAAGGAGGAGCAGCAGCCAACAGCTGCAACTGGGTGTCAAGAGGAGGATTTGCCAAAAGAGCTTGTGGGAGGTGGTGATCAGCAGAGTGATTATGGAAAAGTATCCAGGTACGGTGGTCATCAAAATAGCTACAAACCATACTAAATTATTGCATTTGCAACTTATTCTCAACAGGCAGTAAAGCAGTATTTTCCAATTTGAAGATCCATTGGGAGTTCCTGCCACCTGTTAACAGCAGTTCAAACTAAACTTTTTGTATCAAGTGCCTGAATAGAAGTATGATGTTGGGTCTCTCTGAAGTTTAATTCTGAGTTTTCATTAAAGGAAATTTGCTTTCATTGTTTTACTTTTTAATTGCTATGCTTCAGAATCAATCTGTGTTTTATCCCCTTACCCCAGAATTGTAGAGTAAGTCTTGTGTTAAAAGCCCAGTGTGACAGCGTCATTATATATATATATATATAACCACATGCTTCAACCACCGACCATCAATAGAATTATATATATCCTTACCGGCCAGTAGATGGAGCCAGATATCGCCATTGACTCTAGAGGCCATGTTGAACAGAGCATTTTGAGATTATGAGAAAATTAGATTTATGAGATTGCAATGATAAAGGATCACATACACCTGCGCCAGACAGATGTATGTGACCATGTGATCAGACCATGTTCAAATTAGGGCAGAAAGGAACTTGCACCCTGCTTTCTGAAAATCTGCTCCTCAATATCCACCATAAAGGGTGAAACAGATTAGAAAATTAGAAATTGGGCTACAGCAAATCATATAAATAAAGAAGTTCTACTTGTCTGCCATCATTTAATCTTCCTGGGAAAATAGTTAAGTCCATCTCTTATCTGGGCCTTTATTACTCCAAAAATGTAAGAACTCAGTTTCAGAGATGAGACAGATATTTCACTGGTATAGAGGACCTGTCCCAGACAGCAGATTTGGACCTCGGGAGCAACTCAGGTCCTCCAAACAACACTTTAATAATCAACTGACCCTCCCTCGGTTCCATACAAATTAAAAGGTATGTGGATAAGGGAGTTTAGGAGAGGCCTAATGTCCTGCAGTTCTGTAATAACACTGAACAAACTTGAGCCAAAGCTGTTAGCAGGAGTCAATTCCTTGGCCTTACCTGGTCCTCACCTATCCCAGATGATTCCCAGAGTGATGTCAACCTGTCCTGTATCCCTCACTCCCTGCTTTTATGGGGTCCTGGAGGTACTCATGGTCAATGGGCCTTCCTTTGGGCTGGGTCAAGCCTTGGGCTCTAGGACCTGAAATGGGAGGCTCTGGGACCCCAAATGCTTCCAGCTGGAGTAGGGCAGGACATAGAACCCATGGGACCTCATGACCCTTGGTTTCCCTCTTCCTCTGGGCTCTACTGATTCTGAGAGAACTGAAAGCAGGATTGTGTTAAGTCTGGTGACTGGGCAGCATTCTAGCATTCACATATTCTTGGCTCTATGAACAATGATGTATTTAGATCTATTGAATGTATTCATAGGTTGCTGATGTATATGTGTACATAACACTGTGGTATAAAATAGAAAGTTATCTGATCTTGTAATAATAGCATCTCTTCTACAGAGCTTCTAGAAATTGAGAATTGTCTAATTATATGTTATGAAGTCTAAAAAATAAGCATTATATGATTAAAATGATTGAGGGTTGTACTTATTCCTCATATTAAGACATCAATAACTTGATGACACCTCATTCAAATTTTAGAAACAATCAGCTTTGAGAAAATACCTGTTGCTTTACAAGTTTATAGTTATTTCTTATTGCCTATTGGTCTGGTAATAATTTAATTATTTTGTTAAATGGCAATAGTTTGAAAAGATGCTGAAAAACTTGCTTCTCTCTAACAGATAAACTGTCATTTTTGCTAGAGTAGCCCTTGCTTAAATTAGATACTTAAAAATACACTTTAAAAATCATTTTGTTTTCTCAAGAAAATCTTGAAAGGTTTGGAAATAAAATCTTGCCCCCAGCCCATGCATTCTATATATATTTTTTCTGGATAAATGTACAGTACTTATATCTGTTACTGGCTAACATGGATCCTTGTTTTTATTAACAAAGGAAATTAAAACTAAAATATAAATCAACAAGAAACACTTCATTAGAGAATAAGAAAAAATGTATGGTGAGGGATATAGCTTGAGGAACCAACAAAGGTAAAGTCAGCCCTTTAACAGAGGAGAGGAAGAGAAATAGCTGGACATTTGTGGCACAAGCCTGTAAGATGAACATTCAGGAGGCTGAAGAAAGAGGAGGAGGTGAGTTTAAGGCTAACCTGGCCTCTATAGTGAGAACCTGAATCAGTAAGTAAATAAATAAATAAATAACCCAAACCAAAAAAAACAAGAAGACTCTAACTTGAAGGTCTGATGATGCAGGAGTCAGACTGGTCCCCCACAAAAGCAGGAGGCCAGTTTTTAGGATATCTGGTGAGCCCACTGAGCATCTTCTCAGTCTTGGGTGCATAGGTCTGAAATCCTTGTGACTGTGGGAGTGGTTCTTTTCCCACAAAATGAGTGTTTCCGCTGCTCCTGGAATCTAGATGATCACAGGATTAAGACAATGGCTGGAGATTTCTGGGCACAGCTGCATGTCCTGTAAGTGTCTTGTCTTAGCATGCTCAGTCTTGAAGAGGGATTAGAGTATATACGTTGAGAAATACTGAACCCTGTCTGGCCAGCTCCTAGACAGACAGTCTGAATGATTAAGTTATTTATATGTAGACCAGAGAAGTGATGTAACCCAAAGTTTTGTAGTAATGAAGGATACATTGTTAAGGTCAAACTTCATTCTGCTTTTAGTTAACTATTGGACATCCATAGACACAAGTGAAAAGTTAACTAATTTCATCAGAAGTGGCTTAAGTCCCCTGTCTGAAAAGAAAACACAAATTACACTTTTAACAAGTAGCAAGTGCCAAAGATTCTGCCCATTTTTCATCCCTATGATGATATCTTACTTTGTCACAATTATCACATCTATTTATGACATTGATGGTTCATGACACAAATATGAGTAGTGCCATTATTTAAAAACTACTCAAACTTATGAAGAGGGATAGAATTATTTTACAATGATCTGAGTTACTATATGCTTTAAGTAGAACAGATTTAATCAAAGATGGTTTGTTCCAAGAAAAATATTTGCATAAAAATTCAAAATGCAGCACAAAAAGATATTGTCAAGACTTTGTTTCCAATAGCAGATTTTACTTATGTGTGTATGTCTTTTCTAATTTTTATTTTAAAGAGAATAAAACCAAGCAAAATAAAACATAATAAAACCAATCAGAACAAAACAGTGTGACACAGGACTTCAAAACAAGATAATAGAAAATCAACAATGGTTACCATAATGCTTCTTGCCTTCATACCTTCAGACACAGTAAAAGTCAAACAAAATAGAACAGAACAGAACCAATAAAACAAAACAATGAACACTATAACGGACTTCAAAGCAAGATAATTGTAAATCCAAAATGGCTACCATAATATAGTTGTTATCTTTGAAATAGCTGTGCATGACATCAGACACAATAAAATCAAGCAAGATGAAACAGAATAAAACCCAACCAAACAAAACAATGAAAATGATGCAGGACTTCAAAATAAGATAATAGGGAATTAACAATGACCACCACCCTCAGAAGGAGATCCCCCACAGATGCTAAACTGCATACTTCTATCCTCTGAAAAGATAATCAGACTGCCAACTTTAAACCTACAAAGTCAGTGAAATACTAAACAATGCAAGCATTAAATTATATTCCATCTCAATAGCCATCATTGCAGCCTGTGTTTCTCCAGATCAGCCAGTCACTTTTGGTGAGGGTGTGGGAGGTTGACTCTTCTTGTTTCCCAGACTGTGCACCAGAAAGTGCTGGCATCTGGCTCTCCCCGCAGCAGCTCACATATGGTGCCAATTCACAGGGAGGGCTTACTTCTTAGTGACTTCTTGTTCTCTTCCCCGACAGTCTGCAAATGGCACTGACTCATTGGAAAAGGCTGGCATCTGGATGTCCCCACAGTGGCTCGTGCATGGCGCAGATTTGCAGAGAAAGCTTGCTTCTTGGTGACTTTTTGTTCTCTTCCCCTGCAGTCCATGAATGGCACCAATTTGCAAGGAGGGCTGTTTTTTTCTTTTCAGCTCCAACAAACCCAAAATCTTCTTCATATACTATAAGACCATAAATTAGCTTAATTGATAATGTAAAGAACAGAAATCTCATTTTGAAAGTTTAATTTAAAGACTCATTTTAGGCTAACCACCTTAGATCACCCATTTTAAAAGAGAAAACAAAAGGAATTAAGATATCTCATGTACATGTAATAATTCCCCATGATAAATATTATTATATACTACAAACATGTATTAATAAAATTATAATTAAAATTTTAGAAACAGAACAGTAGGTCCATGTTTTCTTCTTATAAATGGGCCCTTTGTCCATGTATAAAGTGAGCTTTTCATCTGTCAAATGAACCATTATCTATCTACTTGTGTGTGACCTATCAATTCTCTCCTATAATTTGAGCCCAGAGTTTCCTAAAGATTCTCAGATTCCACAGATTTCCACCCCCTAAATACATCAACATTCCTGTCTCCATGTCATATTGTACCTCTCTCCATTTCTCTTTCTTTCTTCTTTCTTTCTTTCTTTCTTTTTTCTTTCTTTCTTTCTTTCTTTCTTTCTTTCTTTCTTTCTCTCTCTCTCTCTCTCTCCTTCCTTCCTTCCTTCCTTCCTTCCTTCCTTCCTTCCTTCCTTCCTTCTTTTCTTGGTACTAGGGATTGAACTCACAACTTCTCACTTGCCAGGCAGGCAACTTATGTCACTGAGTTAAATCCCTGGCCCCCTACCTCTTTCTTGAAGGTTCATAATTGGCTTTCTCTGATGTGTACATTAATTCTCCTAAAAAAAACTTTGTATTCTCCTCATTGATGCATTCAGAAACTATTTTCTGTGACAAGAATCAAGAACCTATTTAGACCGTGGGCCCTCCCTGCCACTGGGAACATATAGGAAGCCTGCCTCAGGTGTAAGCTGCTGGGAACTTTCACCAGGGGTCCTCCCTGCCACCAGGAATTTAGCGGAAGCCTGCATCAGATCAGGTGTAAGCTGCCTGGAACCTCCCCTGTGGGCCCACCCTGCCACCAGGAACTTAGTGGAAGCCTGCATCAGGTTGCCTGGAACCTCCACCATGGGCCCTCCCTGCCAATGGGAACATCGAGGAGGCCCGCCTAAGCTGTAGGCTGCCTGGAACCTCCCCTGTGGGTGCACTCTGCCACTTAGAACATCTCAGAAGCCAGCCCAAGACTGAAAACTGAAAACTGCCCTGGATTTCTTCTGCTGGGCCCACCCTCCCATCTGGAACATCAGAAGACCTCAGCAGGCTCCAGTTAGTGTGAAAAACTTTGGAACTTTGCTCCCAGGCAGTGAATCTTGGATTAGAGCAGATTAACTGTATAAGTGTGGTGAGTATGCCCCTAAAATAGAGGTGTACAGGGGATAAATAAGGCCAGGAGTAAAACCCCCTCCAACTAACTGTAAGACTTTGGTGAGTCTGAAAAGAGTGTGTGTGAGCCCCCCCTACACATAGAAAACATCAGGCAGAGTGAAAAATGACAACATGAAAAAGCAAAATGCAGTCTCAAACATATAGTTCACCAGAAGCAAGTATAGGAGACATTGAAATAGAGGACCCCAAAAGTAACACACCAGGAATCTCTGAAAAGATAGCGAGTGAAATAAAAAAAACAACTCCATCAGTCTATAGAGGAAATCAAATTAGAAGTAGTCTCCCATGTAAAGATAGAAATAACAACTTTAGTAAAGGAGTTGTTGAATGCAGCTAAAGAAGAAATAGAGAAAAAAGTACATGAGCATGGGAAACTGATTGAAACTTTGAATGAACAATATAGAAAACAAGCAGAATTCATGAAACAAACTCAAAGAGACATCCAAGAAAC
>PVLA01003979.1:0-125308 GCA_004027455.1 Hydrochoerus hydrochaeris | reverse complement strand
GTTGAAAGCGTGCAAAGCTGCCTAAAGGAAGCTGAGGAGAGGATTTCGGACCTTGAGGACAGGATCACAATTAATGATCAGGAAAAGATAGAACCTTTAAAAATAACAAAGCAGCAAGAAATGACAATCCAGAAGCTAAAGCCAAAGCTCATAGAAGAGAGGAAATTGTAAAGATTAGAGCAGAAATCAATGCAATTGAAACTAAAAAAAGAATACAAAGAATTAATGAATCAAAAAGCTGGTTTTTTTGAGAGAAAAAAAAAAGACAAACACCTAGCTAACCTTATCAAGAGAAAGAAAGAGAAAACCCAAATTCATGCAATAAGAACTGAAAAGGGAGAAATTACTACAGATCCCATGGAAATTCAAAAGACCTTGAATACCTACTTTGAAAATCTCTACTCACACAGAGTGGAAAACACAGAGGAAGTGGACAGATTTCTAGAAACATATGAACGACCAAAGCTCAACCAAGAAAATATAGCAATTTTGAACAACCCAATATCAGCTATTGAAATTGAAAATGTAATTAAAAACTTACCAACAAAGAAAAGCCCAGGTCCAGATGGATTCACAGATGAATTCTACAAGAAGTTTAGGGAAGATTTCATGACAATACTCCTTAAAGTCTTCAACGAAATTGAGAAGAAAACAATCCTCCCTAAATCATTCCTGGAGGCAAGTATTACTCTGATACCAAAACCAGAGAAAGATCCAACCAAAAAAGAGAACTATAGGCCCATCTCACTAGTGAACATTAATACAAAGATTCTCAACAAAATACTGGCAAATAGAATGCAGCAAATCATCAACAAGATTATACATCTAGACCAAGTGGGGTTCATTCCAGGAATGCAGGGATGGTTTAACATATGCAAAACAATAAATGTAATACACCACATCAACAGAGCCAAAAACAAAAACCACATGGTCATCTCAATAGATTCAGAAAAAGCTGTTGACAACATCCAACACATGTTCATGGTAAAAACCCTTCAGAAACTTGGAATACACGGTATCTACCTCAACCTTATAAAGGCCATCTATGACAAACTAAAAGCCAACATTATACTAAATGGACAAAAACTGAAAACTTTCACTTTAAAATCAGGAACAAGACAAGGATGTCCACTATCACCACTCTTTTTCGATATAGTTCTGTAAACACTAGCCAGGGCAATCAGACAAGAGAGAGAAATAAAAGGAGTAAAGGTAGGAAAGGAAGAAGTTAAATTATCATTATTTGCAGATGACATGATGCTCTATATAGAAGACCCAAAAAACTCCATTAAAAGACTACTAGAGGTAATCAACAAGTTCAGCAGTTTAGCTGGATACAAACTCAGTGCTCAAAAATCAATAGCATTCCTGTACACAAACAAAAAACTCACTGAGAGAGAAATTATGGAAATATCGCCCTTTACAAAACATGTAAAAAATGAAATACTTAGGAATCAACCTAACTAAAAATGTAAAAGACCTATATGCTGAAAATTATACTATGCTGAAAAAGGAGATTGAAGAGGATATTACAAAATGGAAGGATATTCCTTGCTCTTGGTTAGGAAGAACCAACATTGTGAAAATGGCCATACTCCTAAAACTGTCATACAGATTTAATGCAATCCCAATCAAAATACCATTGACATAACTCACAGATCTAGACAAAACACTACTAAAATTCATTTGGAAACAGAAGAAACCTGGAATAGCAAAGGCAACTCTAGGCAACAAAAGCAAGGCAGGAGGCATCTCAATTCCTGACTTGAAACAGTACTATAAAGCCACAGTGATAAAATCAGCTTGGTACTGGCAAAGAAAGAGACCTGAGGATCAATGGAACAGATTAGATGATGCAAGCACAACTACAAAGACACTCAGCCACCTGATATTTGACAAAGGGGCTAAATAGGTCCACTGGAAGAAGGATAGTCTCTTTAATAAATGGTGTTGGAAAAATTGGCTCTCTACATGCCAAAGACTGAAACTAGATCCAAGCCTATCACCATACACAAAACTAAAGTCTAAATGGATCAAAGACCTAATATTAAAACAGAAACACTAAATCTACTAGAAGACAAGGTAGGTAGAAGTCTTGGAGACATAGGGGTAGGCAGAGAATTCATGGACAAAACGCAAACTGCATGGGAAACACTTCAAAGAATCAACAAATGGGATCTCATACTATGGAAAAGTTTCTGCACTTCAAAGGTAGTCACCAACAGAGTGAAAATAAAACCCACAGCTTGGGAAAGAATTTTAGCCAGCAACGCCTCAGACAAAGGACTTGTGTCCAGAACATATAAAGAATTGAAAAACATCAAGCCTCCCAAATTCAAAGACCCACTCCAAAAATGGGCATCTGAGATGAACACACAGTTCTCAGAGAAAGATATACAAATGGCAAATAAATACATGAAGAAAAGTTCACTATCACTGGTCATTTGAGAAATGCAAATTAAAACAACAGTGAGATTCCACCTTACTCCAGAAAGAATAGCTGCCATCAAGAAATCAACTGAAAACAAATGTTGGCGAGGCTGCGGGGGATAAAGGAACACTGCTCTACTGTTGGTGGGAATGTAGACTGGTGCAACCATTATGGAAATCCATATGGAGAATTCTCAGATGCCTAGGATTGGAAGTCCCATTCAATCCAGCTATTCCCCTCCTGGGTATTTTCCCAGAAGAACTGAAAAGTTCATATCTCAGTGATATATGTGCACCCATGTTCATAGCTGCACAATTTGTGATAGCTAAATCCTGGAAACAACCAAGATGCCCATCAAATGCAGAGTGGATGAAAAAGATGTGGCATTTTTATACAATGTAATATTACTCAGCTATAAAAAAGGATGATCTTGAGGCCTTCATAGGTAAATGGAGACAACTTGAGACTATCCTCTTTAGTGAAATAAATAAGAATCATATTTATAAATACCCCATTGTGTCTCTAGTGTAAAAAGTAAATAAGAACCACAATTGTAATAAAACCAAAATGTGTAATTGCTATTGTAAAAAAGAGAGGAAAAGAAAGTGCTCTAAGGGGTATAATTGCAGGTATGTTTGAGTGTGTAAAATAGATGACCATATTGCTAAATCTTTGTTGTATCTTTGAGCAGAACTGTTTGTAGTCTGACTGTTTGAATGTTTACTATGTACCCTTTAACTTTGTAACTTGAACAACTACATCCAGGATGACAGTATGTAATTTATAAACTACTGATTTCTTAGTGGGGTTTTTCTCATTTTCCTTTTTTTCTTTCTTTTTCTTTCTTTCTTTTAGAATTCTGTATTGTTGCTACCCTTTTTTCTGTTTTGCTTTTTTTTCTTCTCTTTAAGTAAAATTTTTAAAATGTATAATTGCTATTGTAAAAAAAGAGCAAATAGGAAGCACTATAAAAGATATAGCTGCATGTATGTTTAGGTGTGTGGGATTGATAACCATATTTCTAGGTTCTTGTTGGATTGTTGAATAGATCTGTTTGCCCTCTCACTGCTTGAGTGTCTTCTTTGTGTGCTTTAATCTTGTAACTTGAAAAACTATTTCTAAAAAAACAATATGTAATTTATCAATTAGTGATTTCTTACTGTTTATCTTCTTTTCTTGAAATTCTGTAGTATTTCTATCCTTTTTCTGTTTTTTCTCTTTAAATTAAAAAAAAAAGAAGAAGAACCTATTTAGTGGGTTGAGCTGACTTCCTCTTTGGGGAACGTCCTTAGCTCCATCTGATAACATCCTTTGACTTACCAGTCAGGAGGTAAATGGAGACACCAAATTTATTAAGTTTTGACAAATGTTTTTCTTTTAACTCTTCTCTCATTTTATTTACAACTTTGTAGGGAGAAAGAAGACTAACTGAGCTAATGGGAATACTTAAAATGCAGATCAAATGGAAGCTCTCTCACTTCTGTTATCTGTGAATGAGAACCTAGCTAAACTTCTCTTCTTCCCTTGGTCTCTCTGTGAGCAGGATAAAATGCACTTCATGGGTGTGGAGGGAGGGACAACTTCAAGAGGATGAATTAGAAGCACTCATGGCTGTGGGTCTACAGTTTGGCCATGGTGGCTGCTGCCCAGGCTTACAGGAGAGGACACGAAGATGTCTCTGCAACAGCATGGGCCCCTCCCAGCCACCAATGGGAAAAGAAGCCTCCAATAGTTGGCTACTAGCTACCAAAATGGTGCAAGGCACAGAAAAGGAAAATTAAAAAGCACAAATGACTTTGTCTTGCTCTGTTCTCTGCTTCCCACAATACTCTTTCTTGCAATAATATTGCCTCATGTGTTCTTCTTCCTAAACCAGTATATGCTTTGTAATTAATGAGAAAGATGTCCAGGCATGCACTTTGTTAACTGTACAGATTCTTACTGAGATCTTTAGTGAAGATGCAAAAGTCTTGGAGGTGACTGTTTTGAGAAAACAAACAAACAAACAAAAGCAGATCTTTGGGTATGATTCTTTCTCTTTCTTTCTTTCTTTCTTTCTTTCTTTCTTTCTTTCTTTCTTTCTTTCTTCTTTCTTTTCTTCTTTCTTTCTTTCTCTCTCTCCCTCTTTCCTTCCTTCCTTCCTTCCTTCCTTCCTTCCTTCCTTCCTTCCTTCCTTCCTTCCTTCCTCCTAACTTACTGTGTAAAATGCAAGTGGATTTGTGTACTGCTGGGTGCTCCAGGAACACTTGGCTGCAGCTGCATGCCAGAGGCAGAGACATCTGTTCATCTGGTTAATGGAGGGATAGGACTGAATGATGCTGAAAAATTGGGATAAGATACATTATTCAATCCTGGGAAAATTTCCTGACTGCAGGAAAATTGGGTCTGACCAATATTATCAGACCCAGAGGAAATGCATAGGGATGTCGATTAGTGCTATAAGCATGTGTGATCCCAGATTTTGGAGGCAAAAGTACATAAAAAAAGTATTGGAGATGCATACATTGTACAATATTATTGACAACTCAGTGTCTATCCCCAAAACAGCACTTTTATGTGTACTTTCCAACATCAGAACAATTCAAAAGAGATTTTAAAAAATTGACTCTCTGCAACACAGTGTGATACCAATATAAAGAACATGGCCTCAAAATTGACATTAGATGATCAGAAATCCCATCCTATAACCTGAAATCTTCTCTTTCTCATTTTGATTCCCATTGGAATAACTCTATGGGTGTTAACTAACAAAAACAAAGGTGCAAGAGCCCTCAGTGAATAAACAAAATCTTTTTCAGAATTTATTTAAGAATAAATTTGATATTCCTGAGGAACAATTATAATTGATTAGGTCATTTATAGTGATAAACCTAAAATTAAGAGAAAAAGAATTATAAAACCACAGGGCCATTGCCTCTAAGAACACACTCTCATTTAATATCAAACTTAAACTCTATTGTTTCTTATTCCTTTTCCCCACTTTCCCTTTAAACAGATTGAAAGATTACATCACTTAATTCTAATTTTTCATCTTTCTTCAATGATATAGTAAAGTTTTTCCAAATACGATTTCTAGTTTGTTAACTTGATGAATTTTATTTTTATTCTAATACTAAACTATCCTGACTTTTTGTAGCTTTCATAATGTTTCTATATAAATATGATTATTTGTACAGATAATATGTTTTTTCAAATACTTATTTTGTAGCTTACTATTTTTGCTGATCTGCGGGAGAGAAATCAGTACTCTCTTAGTACTTCTGTTTGCATCTCTTAATTAAATAGATTATCAAGAGAATAGCATAGATTAGAATTTCTTCTACCCTGAAGGTTCCACAACTGAGTTTATGAAATATACTGAGAGATCAAATGTTTCACATTCGTGACGGCATGACATAAAAAGAAAGTGATACCGCAAAACCCAGGAAGAGCCTGAGAATTATACAACTTTCCAGGTTCCTGTTTCCACATTCTAAACTGTTTCTGAATAAGAGATTTTATTTTGTTGACAACCAGTCTATTGTTTATTAGTTTTTGGGTAATGTTGTCCTCCCACCCTTTTCTTGAGCTATGGATACATTCAAAGACATCACATATACAAGGCAAGATAGATTCTTTACCATTTCCTATCCCCATGGTGGTTCTTAAAAGAAATATTTACCTATCTCAATTTATTTGATATTTTACAAAACTAATTTTAGAAGTTTTTTTAAATTCTAGTGTTACAGGTAATTCTGTAATGCATTTTCCATTAACTTTTGTACACAGGAGAGGGTTGATGTTTTTATTTCTCCTTAAGAATATTTAGTTGTCTGGGGAATATTTGTAGAAAAGACTTTCCTTCTCTATTGAAAGCCTTATTAGGGTTTCAAAATCAATTAATTATAGATGTGTTTGTATATTTCTGATTCTCTAGTCTGTTCCACTTATATTTGTGGTTATTCTTAAGCCAATACATTATGAAATACTGTCTTCACTACTACTGCTTTTTAATAATGCCTGAAATGGAATAATGTAAATCCCTGTAACTTTTCTTTTCCCTGAAGATTTCATTATAATCCTTGGTCCTTCATATTTAATATCCAGTTAAAATCACACAGTCAATGACTCTGAAAAAAAAATCCAGCTTTAGTTGTTAGTTTTTATTGGCATCATTCCAAAGTTGTTTATCAACTTGGAGAGCATTGATGCCTTAAAAGTCCATGATATGGATTCCAACCATGAATATGTCTATTTACCTATGTCTTACTGAATTGATTTCAGAAAAGTACAAGGAAGAATTCATAGTGTTAAAATATTCTTTGTCATCATTAGTGTGCTGGAAACGTGTACATTTGTCAAAATTTATCAAATTGCATACTTAAATTTTGTCAGGTTTATTGTGTACAAACTACAATTCCACAGAGCTGATTTAAAATAAAACCAAGAATTATCTCTGTTACTACATTTTTATTTTACTGACATGACTCATAACCATCAGAATCATGTGATTTCAGCATCATCTCACCAATGGCTTCTGTGCTCAGGATGCTGCACTGGTTCACTGTTGTCCTAACATCCAACCTGCCCAGTGCAGGGATAGACACGCTGCAAGACAGCAGGCAGCGTGCTAGTCAGAGGAGCACCCGTGTCAGAGGTTATCATATGTCTGGTACGGTGGAGACCGGCCATTGCCTATTTTTACTTGGCAATGGTGTGACCCTCTGACCGAGTTGTGAATAGGAAAAAGCCGGCAAAAGTGATGTACATCGTTTTCCAAATCCTGCCCATGGCCACCCACCTCTCACAATTCTCCATGCCTTTGTCTCCTCAGACTCCTGAGGTTAGAACACAGCTGTCAGCCACATGCTGGAGACAGCAGCCCTCCAGGATGGATAAATCACTACTGGAAAACAGTCTCCCCCACTGAAGTAGGAGACAGGTCTTTTTACAAATGCCCATCTGTAACTCACTTGAAATATATTAGTTTCATTTTCCCAGAACTCAGGGTATTTTGGTTTAGATCTATCCCCACCCCCAAAAAATACCCCTCTCATGTAGTCAGAGCCAGGGCTTTTGGAAAGTGATTAGGTCAAGGGGGCTTTAATGCTTAGTGTGCTATTTACAATGTGGGATTTAGTCCAAAAAGAATGGTCAATGGAAGTGTCACTTGGAAGGGTGCATCCCTCTTCCCAGCTGCTCCCTTTTCTGTCTCCTAACTGTCATGATGTGTGCAGTTTTCCTTCATGGTGGCTCTTTCACCATGGTCTTCTTCACTGAGTATGAACTAAACCCTCTAAAGACCAGGCGCCTAAGTAAATGTTCCTCTAAGTTTCAGAAGTCAGGAATTGTATCTCGGCAACAAGAAAATGACTAAAATGGGGATTCTGGAGTTTCACATTATGATCCTGAGCAAGAAAGGAGACAGCACTTACACACTTTGTCAGGTCAGGATGACACAACATCTTGAAAGCAGCAAGGAACGATGGGGATAGGCAAGGACATCCCTGCATAAGAGCAGAGCAGGGGTGTAGGCAGCAACTAGGGAGGGGACAGTGCTGCCGGGGCTCTTAGAGATGCAGCATCCACTGGAGACTGGAAGAACCATAAAGAACAACTAATAAAAGTCATGAAACTAATGAAAGGATGGAGTTCAAAATGATGACTAAGACAAGGATTAACACTTCCACTTTATTGATGAAGAAATGAAGGTTTATGGAATTGAATGTTTGCCTTTGTAGCTAGCATGATATTAGTTCACAGAAATGTACAATTTGTATTTTTGAATGAATGAATGACCATTACCTAAGACATACAATATATGTAAGCCTTCTCTTAGAGATCAGGACCTTGCCTATTTGGTAGTAAAAAGTATGGTGCTGTACTCTGTACAGACACCTTGGTCAGTTACATTTTTTAAATTGGAGAATTGGTGTGCCCTCCTGGGTGCCCTGGACCCCAATCCTCCCTATTGACTTTTAACTCACCCACTTAGATGTTTGTCATCCACCTGTCTCCTGTGGGCTTTGGCTGTAAAGGGTCCATGACTACTTCTACTTTGATCACAAGTCCTTTTAAACAGAGCTTCTTGACAACCATGTCAAGAGTTCTGGCTCAATTTCTTCCTGCTATAAGCTTCCCTCTCTGCAACTGTCTGTCATATATATCCTTTGCATTTATTCAAGTTTTAAACATTATAAGCATAAATCTTCAGGCAGTTACCCCAATTACACAATGAGCCACAAAACCTAACAAACAGAATCAGAGTTGCACTCAGATACACTATGTAAAAATTAGAAATTGTTATGCATACTTAGAGATACGGAAAATTTGTGCTCTGTGACTATTAGACAATATTGATGAGAAGTGCTCATAAATTACACTTAACATAATGGTTATAAACAAGTTGCATTTGACAGTCAAATCTACATTCACTAGATGCTATTTTTACCAATCACAGTCCATTGCAGACAATATACAGATACATGATTTCATTTTATCTATTTAATATCTCCCTTAAAATTCATTTCCTTTCAATATATTGCTAATGAACCAGGATATAGGTTCTTATTTAGTGCTATTCTATATCCACCTGGAACATTTTTTAAATGTCTTATAGAACAGATATTCCAGGGATGCACTCATTTTTATGAGACTGTCTTAATTTCTCTTTTATTTTTGCAAGAGGTTTTTTTTGGGGGGTATACAATTCTTAGCAGACTGTTTTTCTTTTGCTATTTTAAGCATGTCATTCACAGCCTACTGACCTCCATGGTTTCTGATAAAAGGTCATTTGTTAATCATATTAAAGGTCACTTGTGTGTAAGGAGTTGCTTCTTTCTGCTTGCAAGGTTCTTTGTCTTTTGATTCTTTGATTATAATGTGCCTAGGCATGGAGTTAGTCCTAAGGAAATTTGCTGAGCTCCTTTGATATGTATATTTGCATTGGTGTTGGAGACTCAGAACTAAGGCTCATCTGATCCTCTTTTCTTTCCTAAGCCCTACAGCGTGCTGCATGACCAAACTCCTCCTTCAAGCAACAAGAAGTAGATGAGGTGGTTGACAGCTATCACAAAACTGACACTATCTTGCTATGGATGCTTTGTCCTTGCTGGAAGTTTGAATTTTTCTTATTTTTCTTCATTTTTGAGAGCATAAATTTTGGTGAACTGAGCCTGAGTTCAAAGAGAAACATCCACAGGAAAGAAAGTGAGGTGTTATCTTGTGAAGAGATATTCTGAGCTCATTATTGTTCACTGTCTGTGTGCCGATGGCATGAGGAGTTCATTTGTCCTGTGGTCTGGGAGATCTGTTCCCACAGCACCTCCAAGGTTACACTGAATCCCTGCATTGCAAAATGAGAGCTGTGAGCTGGCCCTCTGGAGACCTCCTGCTTCTTGATGTCTCTGTTTTAAGTCCACACAGTTGTTAAACAAGTAATTTGTTAAACGAGGAATGTCTGTATCACAGGGGACACTTTGTCCCTCCCTCTGCAAGGGACACCCTAATTTGTTAAACCAGGAATCTCTGTATCACAGGGGACACTTTGTCCCTCCCTCTGCAAGGGACACCCTCAGAAGGAAAGTCCAGTCCTACTTCTCTCTCTAGATAGGTTTCAACATGTGCCGAGAGAAATATACTGAGAAACACCCCACAGATACCACTGACCTCAATATTAGGTCATATCCATCAATCGTGGGGACATTTGGACCCTGACAATATGAAAAAGGAACGATTTATCTACTATTGTAATAAAGTTTGGGCCCAGTACAAACTATGGAATGGCAAGAGATGGGTAAAGAAAGACAGTTTAAATTATGATACTATCTTAGAGCTAGACCATTTCTGTAAAAAGCATGGAAAGTGAAGTGAAATGCCCTATGTTAAGATTTCCTAACTCTTTATCACTAGAAAAGCCCACTCTAGTAATTAGAATACCCCTGAGGAGGAGGAAATTGATATCATTGATGATCCTATCCTCAGATCCCTACCTGTCTCTCAGAAGGATATGGCTCTCTCCTCCTGAGGATGAAAGTAACCACACTGGAGGGTCTCCACAACCTCCTCATTATAATATTCAAAAAATATCCAATCAAAGAAGAGGTCCACAAAGGCCTCCAGTCTCTCAGTCTTCTCAAACATGGTTTTCTCCAATACTCCCTTTCTCCTGTTAGTAAAAGCTTCAGAATATAGGATGGTGCAAGACCTTCACCTCATTTTGAGGCTGCAATTCTAATCCACTGTCTTGTTGCACATCAATATACAATTCTTTCCCAGATTCCAGAGAACTCAAATTGCTTTTGAGTCCTAGACCTTAAACATTCTGTCTTTTCTATTCCAGTGCATCTGGATTCCCAGTTTCTGTCTGCCTTTGAATGAGAAAAATCTCATTTTAGCAACTTGGCTGAAGTCACTGGGTACAATCTATCAATTGAAAAGACTTGTTAACCATGAGTGTAGAGCAACAACTCCCAAGCTTGACACACGATTAAGCCAACCCTGACATCCAATATCAAAACTCCGACTCAAGAACACACCAAACCTAAAACCTGGTATCAATTCTCAGATGCGAGAATATGCCAAATCTATCACCTAATGTCAGTCTTCTATCTTAGATCAAGTGGGATCAACTGAATCAACTATCAAAGAAGATATAAAAAGATGGCAGCAGTTGACTTTGGGCCACTGCCTTCTTGCTCGTACAGTGGCCCATTTTGCTTGCAGGATGTATCCTCTCTTTTTGCTTCAAAGCATGCTTTTCTCCTTGAGCATTTCTGTTTGCTTTCTTTCCTTTTCTTATTTCTGGCCTAAAATAAACAGTAATCTTTCACATTCACCAATTGTCCTGACTGATTCATTGGGACAATAACAATCTGGAAAGCACTGTTGGTCCATACTTCACCTAATAACACTCCTATATTGCTAAATTTGCATATTAATTCTAGGAGTATCTTGGTAGAATACTTTGGCTCTTCTATATAAAGAATCGTATCATCTGTGAATAGGGATTGTTTGACTTCTTCCTTTCCTATACATATCCCTTCTATTTTTGTTGTTGTTGTTGTTGTTGCTTGATTGTTTTGGTCAAAGTTTCAAGTCTATATAGAACAGGAGTGGTGATAGAGGATATCCATTGTACCTGAAGGAAGAGCAGTAAAGAAAACTTACCGATATCTGCCCTGATAGGCTATACACATTTTCAATGCTAGACAAACCAAGGAGTCTTCACACTGTTTTCTTCACTTATTACAGGGAGGCAAGAACAAAGGTGAATGCTGATAAACATGGAAATAGGGCCGCAGAGTACCAGAGAAGGAAGCCTTGGGGAAGGTGAAGATGTGGGAGCCAGTGGTCATGTTGTAGAAGGACACAGCTCCAGCCTCATAGTCCAGAGCAACCCCTACCACCAGGGGATGCTCACACAGTTTAAGGGCAGTGAGTGGAGAGGTCAGTGCTACATAGCCATTCTCTGTGCACCGTCGGATGGCCCAGAATCCCAGCTTAGGCTCCTGCTTCATGTTGAGGCCCCGCCTCACATTTTCCACACAGACTCCCACATCCCAAGCTGTTCCTTCTCCAACATCCACTTCGAAGAAGTGTCTTCCTTTGGTGAAGCCCTCACAGCCCAGCACACAGGGGAAAGCGGTGAATCTCCTGGAGGAAGACTCAAGATTCCTCTGGCTGCATGCGCAGAATACTTGTCTCCGATCCTCAGACAGAGTTAGGGCAGGATGAGCTGTATTTGGATCTAGCGTCACACCGACTATAAAATAAATAAAAATTCAGTTTTTATGGAGGTAATAACATAATGTATTTTAAATAAAGCCCGCCTGTGTTTGGATCCAATTCTTGTCTCTTACTAGCTATGTAAGCCAACAGTAAAATGAAAATTGTCACATCTGTTGCAGTGATTCATGGGGAGAAACTAGCGATCTAATGTTTGCCCACCATTTAGTAAAATTCCTAGTAGTTAGTAGCTGCCTAGAATAGGACAGTAATAATATTATCAAAAAGTGATCTTCATCATCACCAACTTAGTCATTCATAGATGCCAAGGTTTAGAAGTAACCAGACTGAATATGGTTCCTGTTCTTTTGGAAAGCCTTCTTCTTCTTTCCTGAAAATCACCAGGGACCAGAAAATAGTGCAGTTGAATTAAACTTTTCCTCATCTCCATTTCATGACAACATATGCATACAAGAAGAAATCAGCAATGGGATGAGATAACAATTATAGTGACATATGCACTGAACACTGGTGCACCTAGCTTCATAAAACAAACACTACTGAACATAAAACATCAGATAAACATCTACACAGTTACAGTGGGGAATGTTAATGCCCCACTTTCACGAACAGACAGATCCAACTAGACAAAAAGCAATCTACAAAGAACTATGAGAGTTGCACCACACCTTTGAACAATGGACTTATGAGAATACACATTCTTCTGAGTAGCACATGGATCTTTGTTCAAAATAGACCAAATTCTAGCCCATAAAC
The DNA here is from genome assembly GCA_004027455.1 of Hydrochoerus hydrochaeris. Classification (NCBI taxonomy): domain Eukaryota; kingdom Metazoa; phylum Chordata; class Mammalia; order Rodentia; family Hydrochaeridae; genus Hydrochoerus; species Hydrochoerus hydrochaeris. Next base: position 112,395 of record PVLA01003979.1, on the reverse strand, counting down.
CAGACTTAAATAGATCAAATGATCCTATGCATACTATCAGGTCATAGTGCAATGAAACTAGAAATCAATGGAAGAAGAAACCATGGACATTATGCAAGAGTGTAAACAATATACTTTTGAATAATCAATAGTCACAGGACAAATCTTTGAAGAATTTAGCCAGTTCCTACAATCAAACAATGCCAGTACAACATACCAGGACCTACTGGACACAATGGAAGCAGTCATAAGAGAGAAGTTTGTAGCTATGAATTCCCACATCAGAAAAACATAATGAACACAAATAAATAACCTAATGATGCACCTCAAAGTTGTGAAAAAACAAAACAAGAAAATCCAAACCCAGTTAAAGAAGCAAATAAGCAGAAATAAATAGAAATAAAATTGAAACAAAAACATGAAAATAAAAAACAAAATACAAAGAATCAATTGAATAGCTAGTTCGTCAAAGGAATTAACAAAATAGCAAAGCATGTAGGCAATCATAGAAAAAAAAAAGAAAAGAAAGGAAAACCCATATCAATACAATTAGAAACCAAAAAGCAAAATTACAGCGAAAACCACAAAAATCCAAAAGATTTTTAGTAACTACTTTGATAACCTGTACTCCTATAAACTGGAGAATCCAGAAGAAATGTGAGGATTTCTAGATACATGTGAATTATCCATTCTGAATGAAGAAGATACAAATACACTGAGTGATCCAATAACAGGCAATGAAATTAAGACAGTAATAGAAAACCTACCAACTAAAAAAGGCCCAGGGCCAGATGTGGTACACTGCTGTGATCCCAGCACTCGGGAGGCCAAGGCAGGATTACTGGGTGTTCGAGCCCAGCCTGGGTTACAACATGAGTTCAAGGCCAGCCTGAACTTCACAGTGAAGCCCTATCTCACAAAGACAAAAAAAAAAAAAAAGTCCAACATACTCATCACTGAATTCTATTATGACTTCAGGGAAGAGCTAAAATCAAATGCTCCTGAAAATCTTTCATGAAATTGAAAGGGAAACTACAAATATGCTTGTTAGTACTACAAACATGTACTATTAAAAATAAAAATTACAAAAGAAATTGAATGTAAAACACTATAAATAACAACAAATCAATCTGATGTGTATTATCATGTATGACATCATTTATGTATATGAAATATGCTTCTAGTACAACATACCTATTACCTGTTAATGATTAAAAGCCAATCTTTTTATTAGTTTACATTATATGATATTTATAATACATAGTATATGCTATTATATCAAAATACATACTTTCCATAATATGTATATATATAATATAATACAATATAACATATATTATATAATAATATATTATTCAATATATAACATATATTCTATATAATTACACTTTATATATATAAACTCATATATATAAAAATTTTGGTTCCATGTGAATATTACATACTATTAGAGGTACAATTTTCTTTCTTGGTTTATAAAATAAAAAGTGGATAAGATGGTTTCATTATCAACTAGTCAAAGTCAAGCATCACAACACAGTGGTGAAACACTGATGACAATAAAGGGACATCGATGTATTTATACAACTTTAATAGAATATATGAAATCACTTTCTACATGAACAGATCTGATCTGTAAGTATATTCTCTCCAACCATCTCACAACAGTGTTCACCATCAACACAAATACATGATCACAATACACTCAGACTATAGCTGGTAGCTAAATTTTTCTTACCTATTTTTATCATGTCAAGATTCCTTCTGTCCAATGAATTACATTTATGGTAACTACTCCAGATAACCTGAGTAGTTGATTGTAGCACAATAATGATTTGTATATTATCCTCAAACTGACTCATAAAATTGGCATGTTATATGTAGAGTGTGTGTAATATGTATTTTTCAATTTGGTTTATTCGGAGAACACAATTGGAGTTTAACATTAGAAAATGAATTGTCAAATCACTACATTATCAAATTATGGAAAAATAATCAGAGGATGCTATCAGGGAATACTTTCAACTCAGGGATAAAAATCAATGTTCACTGATGACTAGAAAATTTTTTAGAAAATAAAATTCACCAATACAAAATAAAAATGTCTATTCTAAATTTGAAAGTATAAGAAAGGAAGGAAGAAAGAAAAGAAAAGAAAAGAGAAAAGAAAAGAGGAAAGGAAAGGAAAGGAAAGGAAAGGAAAGGAAAGGAAAGGAAAGGAAAGGAAAAAGAAAAGCAAGCAAGCACTCACATACTAAGAGAAGATACTGGCTACAATAATCTCCCAGAACTCAATAAGGAAAGAACAATAAAATTATTAAACTACAGTAATCAAGGTTAACTAGGATGGATCAAAGGGGAAAGGGTGGGGGGAAAAAGGAAAAAAATGCGAGTTATACTATTAGTGTCTCTCAGTTCATTGAAAAGGAAGGTTTGTGCAATATCAATTGGAGAAATTTTTATGCCCATATCTTGTATTCTGATCAACTACTTTAAAGATAACAACATGGGATGTATTAACTATTGTTAATCTGTTATGATTGATACATTGTGTCAACCTGAGCTGTTTAGAAGTTTAAATAAGAGCCTCAGCAGGTAATCAGGGTCCTTAGCTTGTAAACATCCTCATCCTGTGCAGGAGGAGGGCACAGAAATTTTGTGAGTGCTACATGTGCCCTAGGGGGCAGGGGTGACCTGCATACAACATAAATGAGGAAAAGAAGCTTGTTCTCCCCTCCTTTTTGCTCTGGCTGCTTTGCTGTCTTCTGCTGCCTTCAAGTGTTGCCCTGGATCCAAGCCACTCTGCCTTGGAGCCAGCTGATTATGGACTGAAACCTCCACAAACTGGAAGCTTCATTTTGAACATTGGGTATTTTGTCCCAGCAATGAGAGAAAAGTAACCAAGACAATCTCCTATTATTTTGTTATGAAATTGTGTTTTACTTTTTTTCCATAAAAATAAAAAAGCATCTGGATTAAAGGTACATGCCACTGCACCCAGCATCTTTGTCTATTCTTGTATTCACTTCAGATATCCTTTCAAAATAATCTTTTAAAAGCAATAGAAATGAAAATGTTTCAGTAGTTTTACAATATTAAAACAATCTATTTTCCAGCCAGGCACATGCCTGTAATTGTAGCACTTGGGAGGCTGAGATAGGAGGATTGCCATAGGTTAGAGGCCAGCTTGAATTGCATAATAAGCTCAAGGCCAGCCTAAACTGCACAGCGAGACCATTTCAAAAAACAAAAAACAACTAAACATCTATTTTCAATATTCTTTGTTTCTCCATACACATACATATACTATTGTAAACATAATGCATAGTTTTATGAAAATTATTTCAAGTTTTTTAATTCCTGCTTAAATTTTACAACCCAGAACATGCTTAGTTTAAGACACATCATCACTGCAATTTTGGCAATGCTGACATAACATTTATGATTTGAAGAAAAAAAAAAGAGTTCAATATAAATAAAGATATAAAAAGCATGAAGAAAACACAAAAACAAGGAATAAAACAAGAAAAATCCTTCAAACTCATTAGTGAAATCAGAAAAACTGAAAATAAGTACACAATTAGGAACCACTTCATATCCATCATATAAGAAAATTCCAAATTGTAAACACAAAATCAAGGGTTATATGGATCAGTGATTGTCTTGTTGCTGCTGGTGGAGGATTAGCATGTACAAATCAGCTTTTCCTAGGGCTCAGGCACATTGTCACATGTGGATCCCAAACACCAGCACTTTCTCTTCAAAGGGCTGTTCTCTAAATCTCATGATATCTTAAAACAGCTTAGGGAGAAGCTTATAACCAAAAGCATCAATATTTCTGTAATAAGATGTATATTTAAGCACATGGTATTACCCAGGTGTGGTGGTGCATATCTATAGTCCCAGCACTTGGGAGGCTGAGGCAGGAGGACTGGTGTGAGTTCAGCCTGAACTGCATAGTAAAACCCTGTCTCAAAATGACAACAACAACAAAAAAAGTGCATGGTATCAAGTAGGATTTGAAACACCCTCATTTCAGTACAGTTCAGATGAGTTCCCTGGGGTAGACATACCCAAGGGAACCAATCTTTGGATCAGCCAATTGATGTTCACATCTTTGTTTTTCCTGCTGTTTTTTTTTCCTCCAGCACCTGGGATGGAACTCACAACCTCATGTTTACCAGGGTGGGACCTTAACCAACTGAGCTAAAGCCCAAAGCACGATGTTCACATCTTTGTAAAATTCCTTCCTTTTAAGTGTGGGCAGGACCATAGCATTGCTTCTGACCAGCAGAATATGACAAAGATGACGGAATGTAACTCTTGTGATTACAATTCATTATTTACAGAACAGCTTGCCAGTATATTTGCTATGGAGACTCCTTTCCTGGCTCCTGTTGAAGAAAACACATGATCATGTGGATGCCCACTGTGCAAGGCGCTGATGGGAGGACCCTACATCTGAGGGCAGTCTATAGCCACAGCCAGCTAAAAGCAGGAGCCCCACATACTGCAACCCAAGGGGAATGAATCCTGCCAGCAACCTAGGTGAGTACGGGAGGAGATCTTCCCCAGGCAAGAGGTAGGATGAGAATCCAGCCTGGGAACAGCTTCACTGCAGCCTCTGGAGACCCTAAATAGAGTCCCCCACCCCATTCCAGCTCACTGAGCTATGGTCAGATTCCTGACTCACAAAGACTGTGAGGTAATATATCTATATTGCTTTAGATAATTTTGGATATGTGTAAATGACAATAGATAACTCATGCAAACATAAAATCATTTTACATTGTCATTAAATTAAATTTACTCGCCAAATTAAACATGAAAACAGTTTCCATTATCACTATTTTTTAAATATGGTAATTATGTATATGAATTTTTGGAGATTTAGGCAGCAGTGACTAACAGAAAAAGGAATAGTAACCCCTGTGTGGTGATGCATGCCTGTAAACCCAGCATTCAGTAGGCTGAGGCAGGAGGACTGCTGTGAGTTGGAGGCCAGCTTTGGCTACATAATGATCTCTAGGCTAGTCTGAACTAGATAGCAGGACCCTATCTCAAAAAACAAAAACAAAAGCAAACAAAAAAAGGCACAAGTGTTGGCTTGGATCAATAAAGCCTAGTAAGTATTATGCTTCTAACATTCATCATTACTATCTGCATCAGATCCCTAATATTAAAAATAGTCCAATATGCTCACCCACCTTTCTTGCACTTCTCTCAGCATTTGAAATATTCACAAGAGGCATTTGAGTCCCACCTAACATCACACCCTGGGCTCATCCCCTGCCAGACAAGTGCTAAAGGCTCACATGTGTGAACACAGTGCATTTTCAGCACAGCTCCATGAAATGGAAACTGTGAATATTCTAATTTTTCAGATGTGGAATTTGAGTGGTGAGAGTTGCCCAGAAACAGGGTCACCAAAGCAGACAGCAAGAACTGGAGGGTTCTAGGAGAACAAGATGTAGTACATATTCATTCTCTGAGCACACAGGACAGGCAGAGTGAGTCAGCTCTGCTACAGATACGCATGAGATCTGTGCTACACACTGCCCAGGATGGTGGTGACTGTGTATGGCCCCTCCTTTTACAGTACCGAGGAGTCCTGAACTCTCTCTCATACCTTGATGGCGTTTTAACATCGTCTTCACGTCCAAATAAAGCTTAGCAACATCACATGCAGTCTGAACCTCTAAGGAAAACACCTCGGGAGCCTCCAGCTTCACAGCACATGCCCTGAAAGAAGCAGAGGCAGAGACTCCGCTGTGGTCCTCTTCATTTAGCTCTGTCCACCAGGACCCTCCCTTCCTGTGTTTATATGAGACTTACCTGCTCAAGGTACCTTTCACATCCTACAAAGAAACAAAAACAAAAGATGAGTGTGTCAGAACCAGCACTCCATGGGTGCTGGCATGTGAAGCAGCTGTCTGTAAATGCAACTCCCCAAGGAGGAAAATGGGACCCAGCCTGAGATACTGCTGAAGAGTCAGGAGCAATGATTATCCCACTCAGTCTCTGTCCACTCAGCAAGAGGTTGTGATGTCCCTGCCTATGGGGAAGCCTATGGGGAAGAGCAGTGGCCACAGTGGCAGCAACCTGTAGCTGCTGGGATTTGAGCAGGAGACTTACTCAGGCTCCCTCTGGTAAGATTGGATTTCAGGATCTGATGTCCTGCAGAGGGAGCAGAGATCACTTATCACCAAGGTATATTGTGGTGACTGGATATGAGGCTCCTAAGACTGCGCCACAAAAGTGGTGGCACCAGTTATCACAGGGTGGCAGTGCAGATGTGCCACCTTCTCAACCCAGAGTGTGATTTCAGTCCCACTAGTGGAAGCCAGAATTAACAGTTTCTGCTGTTCATCATAATGGGATGCACCCTTCATGTATGTGTAAGCCCCACAATAGCTCTAGGTGCAAGGGCTCCACCAGCAAATCAAGCAAAAGATTACTACTCCTTTTGGCTGTCCCACTGTCACTAGCTGATAACTGGGTGAATATTTCAGTAAAGAGACTGGCAGTCGGGACCTGCAAATGGGTCACGGAGGATATAATGGCAAAAGCTATTCCATGAGTATATTGGGCCACTCTGTTCATCTGCTTAGAAAACCCATTTTTCTTTCATGTTGTAGATTCAACCCAGGACCTTGCCCATCCTAGGAGAGTGCTGTACTACTGACCAGCATTCCAGGAATAGTTTTAAAACTTTAATTTCAGACTAAGTCAGTCTCATATTTGTGCTGCTTCAGCCTGAGCCTCCCCAATAACTGGGATTACATGACTAGAGCACCATTCTGTGGAGAAGTATGTGTTAATATTTCACATAGACCACTGAAGTCACCCTGATGATGTTCATGTATAATCTTAGGGAGGCATTACCTAAATTCCCTCACAAATGTCCACAGGGGAGTGGACGCAGATTACTTACACCAATCTCCCTCTGCTTCCTCACCACTCTTCTCAGAATCCTCCTTTCCTTCCCCACGTTCGCAGCCTCACCTGCAGCAGGTTCTGGGCTGAGCCCTGACATTTTGCCTCCACTTCCAGGATTTGGCTCTTGAGCTCCTCACTCTTCTGCTGCAGGTTGGCCTCGCTCTCCCTCAGTCTCCTCAGCATCTTCTCTTCTTCCTTCTCCAGCTTCCAGAGATGCAACTGCTCCTCCTCATGTAGAAATTTATGGAGATTCTCAAACTCCAACTTGATTTTTTGTTTCTGAATATCTATGTCACTCTAGAATCAAGAAAGTATAGTCAGAAGTGCATATAAATGAAGTGTCTGGGCTGAGTGAAGGGGTAAACAAATTTGATCTGCACATATATTGGAGTCTTACCCCACCTTAAAAAGAATGGAAATCTGACCCATCCTTCAAGGATGAACCTAGAGGACTTTTGCTAAGTAAAATGAACCTGAAACAAGGGGACAAACAGTGTAGATTGCACTTACACGAAGTACTTACAATTAAATTCATAGAAATCGAAGACAAAAGAATAATTACCAGGTGATAAGGAGGAGTGGAGAATGAGACTTTAGGTTTAGTGGGGACAGAATTTCATTTTGCAAGAAGAAAAACTTCTGGAGATGAGTATAGTGATGGTTCTGCAACAATGGGAGAGGAATTAATGCCCCTGAGCTGCACACTTAACATAGTAAGGTGGCCAAGTGTATATTACGTCTACTTTACCACACACAAAAAAGAAAGTATGTTCTGTTCCTGTGACATAATACTCCCATAAGTCACTCAAGCTGGAAGAATGTCCTCAGCTTCCTGCTGGCACTCAAAATATTAGAGATTGACCCTGACTTCTTTCCTTTTTGTAAGCACCCAGGCTGGTAGAAGAGTCCCTGATTTTTGACAGTGTGAGGCACCAATAAGGCAGGCTTGTGTTACTGCTTACTGAGAAATGTTCATGTACCCACTAGGAGTCTTCTTATTATCCCTATATATAAGATGCCAGAAATGCATAATGTATCTCATTAGACTTCACTTTCATTTGACTAGATGGAGAGCTGCAATTGTCAGGAGTGCTCTCGAAATATCTGCAGGATTTCGATGACTATGATGTGATAGAATTCAATCAACTTAGAAAGAAGTGGAAGTTTTGCAAGAGACTGGGGTACCTGTAACTTTTGTACTGAAAGGCTTGCCTGAAGTGTTAGTTATACTCCGTGTTGCCTCTTGTGCAAGGTCCTAGCAATGTGAAAGCAAAGATTATCCCCTGGAAGCTCTGATTAAACCTTCATACCCAAAAGATGCAGAGGGTCGGAAGGACGCTGGAAGAGGCAGAATGGCTCACCAGCCTGTAGACTTGGACTGACAGTTAAAAGATTCTAAAGATACTCCCACATGGAATGTCTCTCTGAAACTGTGAGCCCAGGGAAGCCAAAACCTGTAAGCTTTCAGTCTGCAGGTGCAAAGGCACAGGCTCTTATAACAGTTACTATGCTTCTTACCATGCAAATCGGCTCCTTATTGGCCTGCCTTGGGGTAACCTGATTTCTGAATGATCAGAGAGGCAGTTTCTCCACCTGTAAGGCTGAATGCCAGACCTTGCACTTGGTAAATGAAACAAGGGAGTAAGTTTAAAGTCTACATGCCAGAGGATGCAATTAAAATGCCAAATCTAAACAAGCCTATCTTTGGGGAAATAAACACGACAATTCAACTTCTCCTGAATGCATTACCAGGAATCTTAGTCAATTTGTGTTAGAAGGTTAAAGGTTTGATGATGGAATCTCAGAAGCATAAAGAAATATAGCATAAAAGCAACTGTTTTGTGTTTCAGGTTTGTGCTTTACCCTAGTCATTCCCCATGCCTAAGCACTATAATGGAAAATAGTTTGAGACCAATGACCTCAGATTCTTACCTGCCACTGAGTTATCTGTGTTGCCCTGAATGCTTTCTGATTCATATATTCTGTATGGAGTTTATGCAGTTTTGCCACAGCTTTCTGGAGCTTTTCCTAAGAGGAAAATTGGTGAAGAAAGCTTATTGACTTTAATTACTCATTAGACACCTAAGAGAAAGCCCAGTACTCCAGGAATTATTAAAATATGATGACTCTACCCTTCATTGAGTTCTTCCACTTTGTTGGAGAACAAAATGTTTGGAACTGCATGGTGGTGACATGGATCTGTTCAGTACCTGGGAAGGTGGTTGGATTTTTAACACAATTTGTGAACTGCAAAAAAAGTTTTGGCAGGATTGAGTAACTTGGCCAAGGTAGTACATAGCTGGGAGCAGTGGAGCTGCATTGACCAGGACCACCACATGGCCAACCACGTCCACTAGTGCAGTGTCACTAAGGAAAAGTTAGACACAAAGATGGTCACCTGGGAAACGAGATCTTAGAAAATAATGCACCGAGTGTCTCATACACATGGAACGTAGTAGGCATTACAGGCAGAAAGGAAAGAAGATGCCATCTGAAGTTTTAGAAATAGTTAATACATTTAGGACACTTCTAGTATGTCTAGAGAACAAAATAATAAAAACAAGTTAAAAAGCTTCTGGTATCTTTGTCAGTGTTTTAGGTTGTTTCTCAAAAATGGTTTCCCATATTTTTCTTGAATTCAGTTTGAAGCTGATACGAAACGGTCATCTTAAAAAATAAAAGTGCTCTCTCCTATCCTCCCTAAGTCCAATAGGTGCATTTATGAATTCCCTAGCATGCTCAGGAAAGTGCTAAGACTACCTGATTTAGCAAGACTGAATTGTCTGCCTGTATGCTGCATGCAGTTTTAAGCTCTACATATTTTAATGTACTTAAATGTGTTATGAAGGGAGAAATTTCTGTTATGTACACCTGTAGATGGGGGAAACCAAGCCAGGAAGACATTAAATAACGTACCCCAAAATGTGCATCTAGTAAGTGTCAGAAATTAAGATTTCATCTTCAGCTTCCTGCCTTTGGGGCTGACAACCACAACCCTGTGCTGCTCCTGCTCCTACTGCTGGGTGGGAGAGAAACTCAAACAAAACCATCCCTATTACAATTAGTAGCTCCATGGAGTCTAAAGGACTACTAAATGCCTAAACAATTGGCTGGGGATTTAGCTCACTGGCATAAGTGTCTGCCTTGCAAGCATAGAGTCGTGAGTTCGATCCCTGGTACCAAACAAAACAAAACAAAATGGTCAGGGCTGATGTGACCTTAGGAAGGTCAGGGAGCCCTTGAGGAGCCCAACTCTGTCATGACAGATGAACCAAAAGGCTACTATGCACACATAATTCTGATCTGTAACAGGGCTGAGGACTGGGGCAGCAGGACTAAGCTGGCTCCTTGCTTCACCACTACCTAGGTCAAGCTTTCCAAGTTCTCAGAAGACATGTAGGAGCCACCAAGAAGCCATCTCCCACTTACCCTCCACAACTATTATTTCTAAATCTGTGACTATTCTGGGATTTGTTTGCATCTGCCCCCTCACTCCCTTTCTGACCAAGATAATCTGTATTTTACCCCCTGAGATTCCCTCTGTTTTCGCCGGCCAGGATGATGATTTCAATGCCAGTGACCTTTACTCCCCAGATGAAATTTTCTAGTCATGGAACACTGTGGTCTAGGGTCTCCACACAGAGCTGACTCTCAGGTCTTGGGCCCTGGTTCTTTGCTTCTTCCCCACCTTCTTGTCTTCTGCATATTCCCCATGGCCTGATCACAGAGAGGCAGGAGCCCCCATGGGTCAGTCCCTCTACCTGGAAATAGTGCTGGGTTAAGTTTATGTGTCCTTCAGGAGTCACTGCTGGGATATACCACTCCTTCCCTTCCTGCCATTATCACCATCCAATCTCAGGTACCCAAGCAGTCACTGTGCTGGTCTGTGCCCCTACTGGACACTAGGATCCCCACAGGTGATGTGTCCTCTTCCACTTCACTTCCAAATGCTTCTGCAGAGTCTTGCATACTGTGATTTCTTCCAATTATATACAGTGAAGTAGATACAACACAGGTGTTTGCTTGAACAAGGCCCAGGGCAGGAAAAAGCCCATGGCTGACACTTGGATAGGGAGAGGATGGGGTCAATATGGACAATTTGGACTGGATTCAGAAAAGAGCCATCACAAGCCATTTTTCAGAACACTATGATAAAACCTTGTTTCAGGATTCTAGCTTTAGTTTCAGAATCAAAACCCTCAGACCTTGGGAGCAGCACAGGACCAGTCTCACTCACCTTGTAGCCCTGGCACACGTCCTCCACCAGCGCCGTGCTGTGCCCTTGGTGCTGCGGTGCCCGCTCACAGCGCCAGCAGATGAGCTGGCCGTCATCTTCGCAGAAGAGCTGGAGCTGCTCCCCATGGACCTTACATTCTACATTGTTCTCCATCTCGTCTAAGACTTCAATGATTCTTGCTAGATGCTTATTGTACTTCCAGCTGTTTTCGGAGAATGGGCACTTACACTGAGGACACAGGAGCAGCCGCGGCAGCGGTTCCTTTGTGCAGAAGCCCCACATACACAAGTTACAGTAGCTGTGTCCGCAGTTGAGGCTCACTGGATGAGCCAACAAGTTTGAGCACAGGAAGCAGGTGGCAATCTCCTGAATCTTCTCCATGGGAGTGGCTGAGGCCATGGCTTTGCCGGGGCAGCTCCAAAGTGGATCTAGAGGTGAAGATGAACCAGACAGAATTGCCACAGGCTTGGAAACACGGCTGACCTGAGCCTGTGTAGAAGAAGCTGGCTGCTACTGCCCCCAACACATGTTGCAGTCTTAACTCTAGAATGAGGAAAGGTTTTTCAATTTACAAAATTTATAAGTGACTAGCTGTGTTGTCAATACAACAGAAACCGTCACGTGTAGACATTTAAATTTAACTTAATAAATATTCAGTAAAATTGAAAATCCAGTTTCTCTGGATTGCTAGGCAATCAGTTGCCCAGCAGCCCCTTGTGGATGGTGTTCATCTGACACCCCGCCAAAGCACATTCCATCAGAGCATGACGTTGCATGTTGCAGCAGGAGGCACAGGTCAGTAAGGCCATGTGAAACTCCTTGTTTTAAAGAATGATTAGCATCATAATTATCTCTTTTTACTTTGTGGGCAATATGGAGGATCTGTGTAGGCCAGCGAACTGGACTTCACCATGATCCCCACTCCCAATCCATGCGTCATAGGAGATAAGGTCCATGAAGGGCCACGGAGACCCAACAAGGAAGATGACAAATATAACCAAGGCACCCAGAAGAACTAGTTTATTCTTCCCGTGTCTCCTCTCTCAATTTAAGAAAAAAAAAAAAAAAACTGAAAAGAGGCCTGGAAGGATACAGAAGCCTGGTTATTTCCCGAACGCCGCAGAACCAGGAAGCTTTTACTGTGAGAGCTAAGGTCAGGTTCGCTGGCATTTCCTGAGGAAGAGGTCTGGGCCCTGCTGTCAGCAAACACTCTCTCCACTGCTACCAACTCTCACACCCACCCGGGCTCGGTCCCCCGCCCACAGGGCCCGAACCTGAGCTTTTGGGGAACACACTGACCTATTTGATGCTAGCTCCTTCCAAGGCAGTGCGGTCTTGGAGCCCAGGCAGTCAGTTACCTCAGACAGAGAAACAGAAACTCTGGAGGGAGGCGGGGCCACAGACTCGCGGCCAATGGGGAGGCTCATTGCCGAGACCGTGCGCTCTGCTAGGCCGAGAAAACACCGGAGAAGCAGCCTGTTAAAGTGGCACGCTTTAAAGTGAGCTAACCTGTCGGGATTTCCGCGCTTTGTTGGGCTGAATGCCCGGTGCCTCCCTGCCTCTGCCCGGCCACCCGTGAGGTGGCTGCTGCCTTCCATTCTCGCAGCTTCCTACTGAAGTTTTAGACTCTGAGGAGCAGTTGAAGGGAACCCATCACAGGAAAACAGAAACAGAAATCACTGAGCCTGAACTACCTGGACTGTGTAGTGCAGCCGACCTTTTTTGATGACTGTTCATGCCAAATGAGGCTCTCCGAGATCGGCCTGTTGAAATCTATTTTTGCTTGTCTCTCTCTCTCTCTCTTTTTTAAGAAAAAGCAGGATCAAAAGAGATTGAGAACTAGAACCCTGAGGTCTTTGAGTTCAAGATTCAATACTTTACTAGTATCCAGCTCACTTGAGGTTTTTACATCTAGAGATCAGAGTACAGATGACAAATAGCCTATGTGATCCTATAGGAAATCAATCCAGTGTGTCCACCTGCAGAGAACTGACTGTCTGTCCTGCTTCCTGATGGGACAAATGTCATGTGGCAAAAGTCAAGAAGCCATCATCCTTCCTCTGATGCCAGGACAAGCAGTTCCTACCCAGGATCACGGCTGTTCACCAGAATCAGCAGTGACACAGTGGTAGACACTACAGCAGGGCCCTTTCAGATTGGACCTTTATTCTCTACTAGTCCTAACTGCATGGATAAATCATGCATTGTGTACCAGGGATTTTTCAAGACAACAGTTTCACAATCCAGTACATTATGGAACCGATGGTAAGTTAAGCACTGAGTTCTTCCTGGATAAAAGTGAAGAGCCTTCTCTTGAGCTCTTGTTTGTGCTGGTAAACTAGTGACAGTACCATGTTCACCAAGAGAGTAAAATTGAAATGTTTATGGACTTTTTCTGAGACACTCAAGGCACTTGTATTTGTGGCAGAGATAGTTTAAAGTATCACAAGATCTCTCCATACCACTGATAAATTAAGAGGATGACTACTTAAAAGTGGCAGAGTATATCCAATGATGCTCAGGAGTACATGGCATGATTTTATTGTAGTCCAGAAAATGATAGGATGAGAATGAAATATAGTGGACAAGAATTTTGGACAGATTTGAATGCCATGAATGAACATGATGCATTTAAATGGGGTCAACTATGAAGCCTTATCCACACAATCCTCTATCAATGTCAACCCTACTCCCATAGAGTTTGGGAATCCTTCTGTGGAAAACACATGGATAGAGAATGTCCTGAGCCTATTACTTGACTGACTGAAGAAACTAGCTCTTGAGGTCTGAAAGACATCAAATTTATGATGTGGACTGACCAATACATCCTTCACAACTCATTCTTAAGGAGAGATGTATCAAGGGGACCTCTCTTTCTCTGTTTTATGTGGCTTTCATATTTACAGACACTTGGTAGGGTCCCCATTTCGGCTCCTCCACCTCTTGAAGCAACTTTAGTGTCACAAATCATCTGCCCAGATGGTGCCAGCTTAGCAAAATTTTATCCTGAAACTTGGGATTTTATGACTCCATCTCAGAATGGTATTCAAGTGCCTGTTTCTGCAGAGTACAAAAGTTACCAAATCCTTTATAATTTTTTTTCATAAAACTGTGCCTGAGTTTAAATACAGAATTATTTAAATATTGAGAGTCCAAAACCAATCTCTTTGGGAGAAATATAATAGGAGAAAGGAATATATGAATAGAAAAATGTTCTGTGACAGCATAGTAAACCAGACACATTTATTTCATAGAACAACCCAGGATGTGGTAGATGGAATCAGCCACACAGCTTTGACCCTTTGAGTGTGAAAAGTGTGCTATGTTTGGACAAGGTAGTTATTTTGCAAAGGAAGAAAGCTGCTCTCATAAGTTCTAAGAAGTCCTCCAAAGTCATCCATTTTGGGCTTTTGGCCTAAAGGCTAACTGACAGATGCTCAAAGGGCAATTGTGGCTTGAGAAGGCATCTCTAGTCAATCCGGGCACCATCACCAATGACCTGTGTGACTCTCGATAATTTCTTTGATCCTCAGATTTTTGCCCTTTTTAAAGATGATCAGAATTATCCTTATTTTGTTATCCAATATGAAGACATCAGTAATACCATTTCCATCTGAAAAGTCATGGTACTGCTATTATTTTATATGAACCCAAGCCAGCCTGTGTAGCAGGTTTTAATGAAGGGGAGTGGTGACCGGATAGGTATCAGCACTGGACAATGCTAGGCCACTTTTTCAGGCCCATTTTGTAAGTCCTAGAAAGTGTACTTTCTTAAGGAAGTCAAGTTTGAAAAGGGCCACTTATTCTTTAATTATTTGCTAAGTGTAGTTAGTACACTCATTGTGAGGAAGACCAGAGTTTGCTTCCCTACAGGTAGCTTCTCCAAAGTACTTGTTAAATTGAAATTATTGTTAAAGGTGAAAATCCCACCCTTATTGCTGCCTTGCGAGATGCAGCTGGCTCCCTGCCTGCCTTTCTTCCTTATTCTTAATAAAAACACGCACTTGGAAATTGTGCCCTGCTAGAGCTACTGCTTCAATTCAGAGAGACAGCAGCTGGATCTGCTCTACTTAAAGAAAATCCCTGGATTTAACGAAGTGGAAGTGGTTGCTCACAAATAACTTACCGCAGTATTGTTCAGTTACCAAACCTCCTACTCTGTTTGCAATTGTTTCAGGTACCCCAACCTTTCAGTAACTTCTGTGTTGGTGAAAGTGGGCTGCTGCTATCCTGGTGTCTCAGTTCCTCTGTCTGTTTGAGCAACTCCCGGGGTTTCCATGCCGTTACTTATTAACCCCAACTGATCCTGTTGCAAACTGCCATAGGCAACAAGTTGGCAGTTGTTCTCTCACTCAGTTATAACCTGATCTTTTCAAGTTAAGACACTCTACCACTGATTATTTGACTTCTATCAGACTTGTTCCATTTTTGTCTCCTTCAAGGAAATGAGAGCTTTTAAACATGGTTTTTTGTTTGTTTGTTTGTCTTTTAATAAAACTAAGTAAAAGTTACGGTAATTCTTTTTTAAAAAAGCAGCATATATTAACGTATGCACCAACTCCCCACTAGGAAGATAATCTATATATTGCAAACATATAAAATAAAGATTAAAACTTAAAAAAATAGTAAGTTAGCAGCAAACACGAGGACTACATAACCCAATGTACTCCCTGTAACCCCACCACAGGCAGTGGAGGAGCAGGAGGCCTGCAGAGGGCCAGCTCACAGCTCTGAGGTGAAATCTTTCTCTTCTGTCCTCACCCTTAGTGGAGGCCACAAGCCTCCTGACCTGTGGTGTTTTTAGCCCCCTCTAGGTGACTTGTGGTTTTCTCACAGTGATGGCGCAGAGAGAGGAAGCAGCACACGGGCTCCTTGGCATCACAGCATCCTCCAAGCTGGCTTCCCACTCCTCTCTGTCCTATGCTGGGTCTCCTTTTCCTCTTCATGGTCTCTCTGCAGGACGCCTATACTTTTCAATAGGTAGTCACTCTCCCAAACAAGAAATAGAACCCTTAGTGGCCCGGCAATGAGTGCCCTTGTCCTAAGTTCCTGTGGTCCTGGGAGCCATAACTCTGCTCAGCATGCTGAAGAGAAAAACATTGTGGAGTCATGAACCATGTCCTGGGTCACTCAGCTGCAGAGTCTCTCTTGCCAAATCATAGCACAAAAACTGTCATCACCTAAGATAGAATTATTATTAGCCGGGAAAAAGAAGATTGCCAACTTGAAAGAGTTCATGACTGAGAATTCTCTCTGTGGGAAGAGTCAGCCCCATGTAGCCCTTGAGGCTCCTTCAGGCGTTCTTCTCAGCCAGGCCACCCTGCTCACACCAGTGCCCTCCCTCATCCAAACCCCTCCAATATGCCTCTATTTTCTTAACATGGCATAGTTCACTGAATATTTTTGTCACTTAATTTTTGCTTTTCCTTTGAATGAATCCTTCTCAGTACTCTTTGCTGTATGATCCTAAAAGTCTGCGGCAGTTTCAGGCACAGTGATGTGTGGTAAATGAAAGACTAACTGCGTGAACATCATTGAATGCACACCTTTGGAGGCGTAGCCACACCTGTGTGTCTAATGTATGTATCTAATGTGGTGTGAGTGGTACGTGGCTGTGTGTTATGGGTTGTATGTTCATGTGTGGTGATGATTTAGGAAGGTTAGCAATGTAAGTGGTACCAAAAGACTCCAGAATGCATGACAGTTATTGGCTTTCCAGCGAGCTGCCTCATACCACCTTGTGAGATACAGAGATGGTTTGGACTGGGAAGATGAAAATGGAAGTATGAGAAGAAGTACTGAAATTCTAGGGATGAAAACTATGAGGAGATCTAGTAAAATCAAAGAGTCAAAATGACCATGACAACAGACTTTCTAGATGATAAACCATAATAGCATAAATACCACACAGAAGTAGGAGGAAGAACACAGGAATGTAAGGAAGAATGTAAAATGTGGGAGGAGACAGTTTTGAAGGATTCAGAATGATAGGCCTGGCAAAGCACATCCCCTAAGAAAGTCATAAGGATACTAAAGACTTTGCTTAGTTCATGCTTAACTGTCACAAGACTATGAAATATAGCATTTAAATTTCCCTGATATGGTTGAATATTGACTAAATCCTATTCCAAGGGTGAACTGAAGTTTAGAGAGGATAATTTCCTTGAGTAGCCTCAGAGCCAGCTAATAATAATGCACTTAAAGGCAGTTAAAGTTTCTGAACAATTCCTATGTTCCAAGCCCAAAATATTTACTTAATAAAGTTCTTAACTCAAATAAACAGTGTGGGGATTAAAGCTTAACAAGTGAAAGGAAAATCTACTAGAGGCTTCAACAATCATGGGCACAGAGCACAGAAAGGATCACTGCACTTGGACAAAGGTCAATAGAGATTCTTCAGGGAGAGAAACAAAAGCAGAGAGAATGACAGGAAAGGAAAAGGGCCTGTGGGTACAGTCAGCTTATATTATTATATGCATAAGGAAACTGCATAGGAAGAGGAAATACAAGAGGAGAAGAATATGTGAAGAAATAATGGCCCAAAACTTCCCAAATTCAAAGTTCAATGAGTTTCCTGTAGGATAAACTCAGAGATCTCTATCTATACACAACATGATCAGTGATTAAAAGGCAAACAATTGCTGGGCATGGTGGGACACATCTAAATTCCAGCACTCAGGAGGCTGAGGCAGGAGGATCCCAGTGAGTATGAAATAAAACTGACAGAATCAAACTAAGAAACAGAAAATTTAACGATAGTATTGGGAGGCCTTCATGACCCAGTTTAAGCACTGGATCAAGAAATTGACATAAGACAAACAGTGAAAGAAGAGGTTTCACACACACACACACACACAACACACTCACACAAAACAAAACAAAAAGCTTTAGCTGAGAATCCAGTCTCAGGATGTCAGACAGACTGGTCCCAGTCATCTCCTGGTGATGTATGTTTTGGGGTTTCTTTTCTAGAAATGATTTTGATAGAATTTTTGCTCAGTTAGTGTTCAGGAAACTTCCATCCTGCACTGTATCATTCTCTCCTTCCCTTGCCTGAGGCTTTACCCATTCAGACCAGAATCACAAGAATGCAGAGCTTGGGACATGTCTTCACAAACCTCTTTAAGAACGTGCCTCAACTCCTTCGCTCAGCACATACAAAAACATTACAATGAGATGACTCACAAAGAAACACAGGCATTTAACAGCAGCTAACAAAAGCAGGATTGACTTCAAAACATGTCATTTATAAAGGTTATATTAAATGTAACTCATTAACAGTGCTTAAAACATTCCATGATAACCACATTGCACAATATCATATCATTTAGGAACCATGAAAACAAAATTAGGAAGATAGATCATTCAAGAATATGAAAAATGTGCAAAACGGAGGAAAAAAGTGATAATATTTAAAATAGAAATTAGGAAGGGGACAAATAAGAACTGGAAGAGATTTTTAAAAAATAAAGCCCCGTCCTTCAAAATTACCAAAATAGTTCTTTGGTAAAAAATGACCAACTAAAAAAATAAATGGGTGAAGAGGCTGCTAGGACATGAAAATCTGTACTTACTGCTACCCTCCCTCACCCCGCAAAATAAAAGAAATAAATAAAATCAGTTCTGACAATAAACATTGTTCTACAGTTGACATAGAATAAAAAGGTCCACAGAAGACAAAACCTGGCTAAAGTACAGGTAAGGAGATCAGCTCTTCCAGATGACAATATCACAGGAATGAAAGGAACAAAGGCGACACAGAAACATAATTGAGAATTTGTGACAGACTCCAGTGGCTGAACATGTGACATGGAGACAGCACACACCAATGAGGAGGGACAGAGAGCAGATGGTCAGGAAAAATCCCTCCCTGAATGACACTAAAATGAACCAGCATACCTTCAGATGGAAGAGAAAATAAATCTTCCTTCACTTATATTTTTTTCTTGTTGGTCTCTTTTATGCAAAATTAATTCTTAGCCCTGAACAAAAGTGGGAACCTAATGCAGTAGATGCCTAAAGCATAAGGTAGATTCTCATGTCTATAATATAATAAAAGACTGCTTGCAAACTAGGAGTAAGGGGGAATTTCTTGAAATAAATCTCATAAGCACACGTCACAAGGGAGAAATTAATGATTTTATTACAATGAATGAAAATTGCCTCAATTAGTTAATGATCTACAAAACACAAACATTCTTGTGTGAAAATACTTAAAATATTGAGAAACAATGAATGATTAATATCAGGACTATTATATGTGAAATTTATTAAGAAAATATAGGAGACAAAGAAAAAATGATGAGATGCATCATCTGGCAGACTATACATGAAGAAACTGAAATGCTTAACAATTATGCAAAGAGATTTACAACTGATGATAACAGAAACTGCTGGACAAACAAAGTCACTTATCACTTTACTCCCAAGTGGCCACACTAATCAAACTACTAGACAATGCTGCTGATGGTTGAGGATGTGGGAGACACCAAAACTGGGACCTGTAAGTCTCAAGTCTACCCAAGAGAACCTCGGGGCACTGGGTTACTGTTGGAATTGGGAATATCTCATGGAGACTGTGACCCGGACCCCTGGAGGAGGGGAAAGCACACACCAGAGAAGTACTTGGGGGCTGTTAGACTTCAAATAAGGGAGACACAGTCAAGTGGATAGGTCTTAGAAATTCCCAGTCTAGGAACCAAATGGGGAGCCAGCAGCTCTGCAGACTACACTGTGTAGCACATGTGTGTGTCCTTCCATGGAGCAGCAGATCCTGCACTGTGGCAGGTGCTGTGGGCTCCACAAGGCTTTACTCTATGCCATGGGCTCTGGTGTGGGAATCTACAGAGCTGAAATTAAATCAGTTAGAAAAGATCACATACAAAAGCCAAGGAGACTGCAATGGAAAGATACTGTTTCTTTGACCGTCTACTTAAATCACGTGATTTTGCATTGAACATGTAGGTGACCTTTCGTATTTTCTATTAATAACTAGCATTGAGAGAATACAAACATTCTTCAGATCCTCTGAGGGGTTTGGGAACATGCTCTGAGGGGTTTGGCGTCCCTTGTTACCTATTGAACCTGTAAAAAATATCTGGAACAAATTCAGTCACATATGAACCTTAGAAATGAGTAAACTGATTGTGAGTAGTTCCATCACGTTATTCTTGTGCTTCCACAGTTAGAGTCTTCCACAGGGAAGGTCCTGTCCCTGTAACACAGCAACCTAGTCCCCTGACCTCAGGCTCTTGTAGAGACCCACCAGGGGAGAAGCCATGTTCATCAAGGACAGTCCGTCACTCTGCAACTGTACAAACAAGCAGTATGTGGGTGAGAGGCCTTGATGGCCACAGAGATGGACAGGGCTGGTTTAGGGCTGGATGGGGTCTGGGCAGGACAGGATTAGGGCAGCAGGCAGGGTCCTTTGGCGTTTGTGTGGTTCCAGACTGTCATCTTGTCTGGTGCTGGGGCCTGGGGAAAGCCTTCGCTTTCCCCAGGGTTCTGCAGTGGGATTCGGGTGTTGTCCTGCCCTCCAGTCCTTCGTGTCATGTGGACTCCAGGAATCCTCTGCTTGGGCTCCCTCTTTTTGCTCTGAGTACCATCAGAAACCCCCCAAGGTCCAAAAGGAAAAGAAAAACAAAGAAGATGGAGTTGTTAGAAGAGACAACTTGATGAACAGATTTGTAAGAAATAAACTCTTACTCATGACATTATTCTTTCGGAACTTTAACCTGTTGTCTCCGGTGTGTGACAATGGCAAAGATAGATTATCATAAACCCCTGCATTCTCCTTTGAGAGTCACCTCATTTGCAGACCACTCAGTGCTGTACTGGGTCCTCCCCCAAGGGGAGGAACCTGTAGGGAAAGGGACACTGTAGTTTAGGGGGCCGCAAGGGTCCTACATCCCAATCTGCTCCACCTGTGGACGGACATCTGCAGTCCTGGTGGCTCCTTGCTCCGGCCCAAGGAGAGGCCCCTTGAGCTCATGCAGGACCTCATAAGGACAGGGAGCATGGGAGAGGGGACAGATGCTCTTGTGTCTCCCCTGGAGTAGGGGAGGTTCTGAGCAAGACCAAGGAACTGACCCCTGGTGAAGGCCTGGGTCAAGCCCTTCAGCATCACTCCAGTGCTGCAGGACATCAATATCCTGCTCACCCCCTCAACCAAGTCCCTTTTAATTTTCTTGGAGCAAGCTGGGCTTCAGTAGGTCACAGAAGTGCTCTCCAGAGAACCCAAGGAACTATTGGGTCCTAATCCTTTGGTCTGGGGTGAGACCCATATAGTGACAAAATTTCTTTCTCATATCTGAAATCGAGTTTTTACCTTTTAAGAGTAATGAAGGACCAGAGAAGAAGCAAACTTAACCCATGATTCCCTCAAACACTAAGTGTGGTGGATAATCAGGTCCTGTTTTTCTTCTGATAGCTTGCCATAGTCCAGTCAATTGGAACTCAGATCGTTTTATAGTTATCATGTAACTATAAAACAGTGTCACTAAGCAGGAAAAGTGGGAGCTCTTATGGGTTATTGAATGTTGACAGGAAATATGGAATTTGTATCTAACAGAAAATAAAGAAAATAATACATAAACAGAAGGCAGAGTTTCTCAGAATAAGAGTTTTCTCCTTTCTTAATACCCATCATGAGTCTCTGGACACAGGGCCCAGTGTAACTCCTGTTTACTGAACAGCAGCTTATTTATCTACCCCATACCCTCAGTCAATAAACAGACAGTTCTGGGAAGAGGCAGGAAATTTTGTTTACTAGCTCATGAATAGAGAAGGGGAACTGACTCTCTAAAGGAAGCTTCTGCCCAGCATGTCTGCAGTATCTATTTTTGTTGGGATTCAGGAGGGGATATGACATACAAGTTTTACTCAGAGTTGTTATCAGAAGGAGAGATATCTGGGAATCAGATGCCATCTCTTGTCTTCCTTAATAAGAGCATGGTCAGATATCTTATGATACTGGTGGCTGGGTGACATTTTGTTTTTATTGGCTTTTCATTAAAATGATCTTAAGGTGCTCTAGCGTGTCAACATGAGCTGTGGACCCTAAGGAACTTGTCTGGAGTTGGCTACACCCCTCCACAGATAGTTGAGATTTGTGCTACCTGGGTGGTTGGCAGCGGGAGCATGTGATTATTAGCATTCAGGCTGAAACTTTCACAAGCAAGTAACATCTGACTGGCAGCCCTCCAAAGAACAAGGAATTTCAGGGTCCACTTGTGGGCACCATTGTTCCAATGACTGCTGGCAAATGGCATAGGGGGCACAACCAGGTAGCAGCAGAAATTCTGAAAAAGCCCTGCTTCTTGAAAAGCTCTTTCAGTGTTACTTTCATCACAATTTTCCTTTATTTTTCACAAAACCAAGAAGTAGGGAACTTAATGATAACCATATCATACCTTCCTGGATCCTGCCCAAAGGTGAACTTTTCAGTTACTCTGTACATGCTAGAAGACTTGAGTTCTGCTGTCAGAGAACAAATTAGTGGGTCCTATACACTAGGCTAACATAAGACATGTTCACAAGAAAAAAGCAAGTGGGAATTTTTTTTTAACTTGTCACGTATGCACAGGGGAATAAGAAAGAAATGAGTAATATAAAGGAGTGATTATAACTTGGATTTTCAGCATTTTGACAAAAGAGCAATAAACTGTTAGCTAACTCACATGCAAAAAATGAGGATACTGAATTTTTAAGATGACAAGTTATGGGAAAGAAATGTACAGGAAATCTAATGGCATAGAGCCTGGTTCTTATAAGATATGCTATGATATTTCTTCTGGTACTGATGCTAAACTAGGAGTCTTTGGTAATTAATTTCTGTTCTTGCTAGAGATTAAAAGAGGTAGACACCTTTACAAATTTAGGTCCTGAATTGAGGCTAAGAAGGAGGAGAACAGGGAACTTTCATTACATCTGCTTTTCTCAACTGTTTTTAGCTGAAATAATCCTGGCCTGTTTGGTACCTTATCCTAGAACCCTTTACCTGCTGTGACAACTCAGCCCCTCCTGGCCTGACCAGGAGAATTTTTCACACTGGGAGAATGGCAGATGGTCTGACCTCTTCAAGGTCTCCTTGGGCAGAAATAGAAGGCCCAGTATACCTCTGACATCCAAAACACCTCTGGCTTCATTTTCCCTTTTCTTAGAGATAAGGAGGTCTTTCACATCAGCAAACATCAATTTGTATATGAGCTACAGATTATCATAACATTTACTGATTTTGTCACTTTGCTCATCAAATGTACAATTATTTGTGATTTGATTAATTGCACTCTGGACATGCCATTTGCCCACTCAGGTATGATCACATAAAACTGACTGGAACTTACTTTTCCTAAAAATTCCATATGTTAAGAGCTGTTTGGTCATAACTGAAACATAAGAAAGACTAACAACAGTCATTCCAACAATAACTATTGACTGTAACTTTAAAATATTGCACGGTAGCTGGCTCTAGCATGGTCTGTAGAAGAGCAATCCCTATCTCTGCTAGAACTCAGTTCTATTGGGATTCATTTTTACTCATAGTCCCTTTTCCAGTTGAAGCCAACCTTAGCTTTCTCATACCTTTATGTGGTGAATCCCAAGGCAAGCTCACAGTCTGGCAGTGTCCAGGACTGCAGTTCCAGTCAACCAGTCAGAGGTTGGAACAGTCACTGCTGTTGTGATTTCTATACTCTGTTTTGCAGTAAGCGGACAATTGAAAATCTCTTTCGTTCCCCACAGAGGAACACAAATGGTTCAGAGTGCGAAAGGAAGACCTTTTGATCCCCCTCATCAACCAACTTACAGTGCAAATCAAATTTCTGAGTGCACTGAAAAGGGTGCAGAGCACAGTAAGTAATAGTCATATTATTTTGCTTTCCCCTCACTCAGACCGATTGTCTGTGCTATCTTTTCAGTCTTCAGATACATTAATTCAATACAGATTGATTAAATATCCTAAACTTGTGTACTAAGTGCTAGAGAAATAGCAATGAGGAAGACTGGCCAAATTTTGCCCTTATAGAATTCTCACATTTTCAAGCCAAGGAGATTTTACTCCTTTCTCTACTCACCACACGGAGGCAGGAACAAAGGCGAATGCTGATAAACCTGGAAATAGGACCGCAGAGTACCAGAGAAGGAAGCCTTTGGGAAGGTGAAGATGTGGGAGCCAGTGGTCATGTTGTAGAAGGACACAGCTCCAGCCTCATAGTCCAGAGCAACCCCTACCACCAGGGGGCGCTCACGTAGCTCAAGGGCAGTGAGGGGAGAGGTCAGTGCTACATAGCCATTCTCTGTGCACCGTCGGATGGCCCAGAATCCCAGCTCAGGCTCCTGCTTCATGTTGAGGCCCCGCTCTACATTTTCCATACAGACTCCCACATCCCAAGCTGTTCCCTCTCCAACATCCACCTCAAAGAAGTATCTTCCTGAGGTGAAGCCCTCACAGCCCAGCACGCAGGGGAAAGTGGTGAATCTCCTGGAAGAAACTTCAGGATTCTGCTGGCTGCATCCCCGAGACACTTGTCTCCGATCCTCAGACAGGGTCAGGGCAGGATGAGCTGTATTTGGATCTAGAGTCACACCGACTGTAACATAAATAAAACAAATCATTTTTTTTATACTGAGAACATTATTTTAAATAAAACTGACCTGTATTCAAATCCAATAATTATTTTTTCCTAGTTAAGTCAGCTACACCTATAGAGTAAAAAATCTTAATATCTACTGCAGAGAATGTTGGGGAGAATCCAGTGAGTTACTTTTTGCCTATTGTGAGTAGAACTCCTGGGATGCAGTAATTTCCTACTTTTCCATCATCATTGTTATCATTTAGTCATTCAGATTTGCCAAAGACCAGAACTAAGCAGAACATGGGTCCTATCCTGTCCAAAACTCCTCTTCTCCCCTGATGACCTCCAGGGTCATTGAACAGTGGGGTTGCGGAGAGCCTTTCTCTACCTCCATTTCATAGCCAGGTAGATGTACAATTAAAAACTGTATAAAAGCAGTATAATAACTAATCAGATGCTGTATCCATATGCATACATATTATTTAAAACATTTATAATACAACAAATACGGCATACCTGCTATGTTTTATAATATATAAATTAAAAGCCAGTCCTCTCTATATTTACATATTTTGTTTTTATATACATAATATACATATATTAAAACATGCAACTGATACATTTTATATACATGGATTAAACTTTGTGTCTATGTATGTTACATGTTATTAGAGGTGTAGGTTTCTCTCTCCTCAGATGTAAATACAATCGGTAGAGGGATGGTTTCATTATCAACTTGTCAAAATCAAGCTGTATGGAAAACACACAATGCATCACAACAGAACTGGCAGATCAGTGACTATGGTAAGGAAACAAGATTGTGTTCATGGAACTTTAATGAAATACAGGACCTCACTTTTCACATCAGCAGGTTTGATGCATAAGAAAACCTTCCCCACCTACTTAGCGAATGTCTTCCACATCACAGCTATGACCCTAATACTCTTGGACCACAACTGGCAGCTAAATTTTCTTTACTTTTATGATATCAGGATTTCTCATTGCCCCATGGGTTACATTTACGGTAGCTAGATTTATGTCAACTACTCTAGGTAACCAGCTTTTGTCTGGCCACATGATTCATGTACAATAATGACTTGAACATTATCTTTAAACTGTGTGATCAAATGTAATACATACTTGTAAATTTCACTTATCCTGACAATGCAACTTGGGTTTGACATTGGAAAGTAAATTATCAAGTCATAGATAATCACAGATAAACCAGAGCATTTGAAGGGCTGATAGATATATAAAACAAAACAACCAAAAAAAAAAAAAAACCTCAACTTCACTGATAAAACAGGAGAAACTGAAATTAAGAGTACAACTGGTACCATTTCAAGCACATTAGACAAAAATTACAAATTATACACAGTGAAACAGGGAGATGTGGAGCAGGAGTTGTTCTCTTGTTTTTTCAACTGAAGAGGTACAATCTCATGATCCATAGGATCCAGTAACCTTAAGATGTAAATCTCAAATATTAGCACTTTCCCTTAAGGTTTTGATCACTAAATTATGTGTTCTCTTAACAAAGTCTAAGGCAGAATCCTGTGACCAAAGGCATCAATATTTCTGAAGCAAAAGTGTATTATTCAAAGTAAGTGAGATAAAGGACGTTAGCCTCATTATCAGTGCAGTTCAGATGAGTAAACTGGGGCAGACAGACTCAAGGTCAAGGGGCCTATCCCTGAAGCCTCCCTCTTGGAGTTCAGGCTCCTGTACAATTCCTTATGTGTGAGCAGGGCCTGATAATTGCTTCTGACCAACAGGGTAGAGTAAAACGTGATTATGTGTGATTATGGCTCATTGTTTACACCCCATCTTGCCAGCAGATTTGCTATGATGAATCTTTCTCCTTGGCTTTATGCTGAAAAAATAATTAGCCATGTGCAAGGAGCTGATAGGAGGCCTGTGGAGCTGAGGCAGCCTCCAGCCTCAGCCAACAAGAAGGCAGAGTCCTACATCCTGCAACCCAATGGGAATGAACCCTGCCCAGCAAATAAGTGAGCAAGGATGGTACCTTCCCTAGACAAGTGTCCAGATGAGAACACAGCCTGGCCATACCCTCGCTGTAGACTCCTGAGACCGTATGAAAAGGACCCCCATCCAAGTTGTGCCCAGATTCCTGACCCAAAGTCTGTGATATACATTTGCACTGTTTTACATAATTTTAGTAGTTTGTTGGAGGCAATAGATAACTCATGCAGTCTCCAAGTCATTTCAAGTTAGACCCAACTTTGTAGTCAAATGAGTGGTAAAATTTCCAAAGCTTTTGTGTCAATTGGTAATTATGGATATGAACTTTTGCAACTGTAGAGAGCAGTGTTTAACAGAAAAGAGGAAAAAGAAAACCCTAGCATGCAACACTAATTCTCATTTTCCTAGATGGTTCTAAATTTAATTATGTTACATGAGTCAAGGTCCTAGAACTACTTATACCTAGTCTCTACTACTCACCCACTTTTCTTGCCATTCTGTAAGAATTTGAAATAATCACAAGAAGTATTCCATTCATATCTAACACCACACCTTGGGGCTCATCGCCTGTCAGGTGTGTGAATGCAGTGCATTTTCAGCACAGCTCTATGAAATAAAAACTGTGAATATACTCATTTCTCTGATGTGGAAACTGAGTGATGGGAATTGCTATCACTAGAGCAGATGGCAGGAAATGGAACGTCCTACAGGTGATCAGGATGCAGTATATATTCAGTGTCTGAGCACACAGGACAAGGACAGTATGGCAGCTTTGCTGAATACAACTTTACAATCTCTGTTTGACAGCACTGAGGAATTCCTGCACTTAGATACCTTGATAACGTCTTAATATTTTCTTCACATCCAAGTAAAGCTCTGCAACACCACACACAGTCTGAATCACCAAGGGAAAGGCTTCAGGTGTTTCCAGCTTCACAGCACAAGTCCTGGAAGAAGCAGAGGCAGAGACTCTTCAGAGGTCCTCTCTACTCAGCTCTGCCCACCAGACCCTCCCCTCCTGCATTCACACGGGACTCACCTGCTCAAGGTGCCTTTCACATCCTGCAAGGAACAAAAGGCAACTGTGTTAGCATAAGGATTCCATGGGCTGTGGCATGGGAGACGCTATCTGTAAATACATCTCCCCAAGAAGGAAAAAAGGACCCAGACTGAGATATTGCTGCAGAGTCAGGAGCAATGATCCCACCCCACTTAGTAGGAGGCTTTGATGTCCCTGGGGAAACCTGTGGGAAATAGCAATGGCCACAGAGGCATTAGCCTGTGGCTGCTGGGAACATGAGTGGGAGGTTTGCTCAGCCTCCCTCCTGCAAAACTGGCTCTCAGGGACCTCATAACCTGCAGAGTGACCTCATGTAGAGACCATGAAGTCCTCTATGGTGGCTGCATGCACAGCTCCTAAGACAAAGCCACCAAGGTGGTGTCAGCTGGTATCAGGTGTGGAGCAGATATACTGCCCTTTCAAACAGAGTGTGACCTCCAGTCCCACTAGAGGGAGCTAGAATTAACAATTGCAGGGTTTGCCTCAATGAGTGTGTCTTTCATGTAGCTGGAAGAAGCCGCACAATAGCTCTGTAACAAGCACTTTACCCACAAATAAGGGAAAATTTTATCTCTCTTTGGGCTGCCCCACTGACTGACACCATCTGTCATCTGGAGAAGTATTTTAGGAGAGAAAAGCAGACGGGGGTCTGTATACATGGGTAAAGAGGAAATGATGACATAAATTATCCATTAGAGAAGGAATTTTTTTTTTCACACTACTGGGGATTAAACCCAGAGTTTCACCCATGGTAAGCAAGTTCTCCACCACTGGTCAACAACTTTAGTACTTTTAATTTCATATTGCGTCTCACCAAACCACATTTGCAATGCTCCTACCTGCGCTTCCCCACTAGCTGGGATTATAGGGGTGGAGCACCATGCCATAGGGAAGTGTGCTTTTATATTTCACATAAAGGCTACCATAGACTAATGGAGCACCCTGATGATACTGATGAAAATATGAAAGAATAATTACCCAAATTCCGCCACTATTGCACACCCTGGAGAGGAAGCAGGCCTTGCCCATTGTTCCCATGCCTCCTCAACATCCCGCTCAGCAGCACAGTATCAGAACCCTCCTTTCCTTCTCCAGGTTCACAGCCTCACCTGCAGCAGGTTCTGGTCCGAGCCCTGACATTTTGCCTCCAGCTCAGCCTTATGTTCCCCAAGTTCATTGCACTTCTGCTCCAGCTTTGCCTCACTTTCCCTTAATTTTGTCAGCATCTGCTCTTCTTCTTTCTCCAGCCTCCAAAGAAAAGACTTCTCCTCCTCATGCAGAAAACTATGGAGATTCTTAAAGTCAGACTTGATTTTTTGTCTGTGAATCTCTATAGTATCCTAGAACCAAGAAAGTTTGATCAATAATAGAAAGAAAAACAAGCATTTGTATAACATAAATGGCTAAACAAAATGTGGCATGTAATGAAGAACACTCTTTATAAGAAGTTATTTTAAAAGAATAAATATCTGACCC
The DNA here is from genome assembly GCA_004027455.1 of Hydrochoerus hydrochaeris. Taxonomy (NCBI): domain Eukaryota; kingdom Metazoa; phylum Chordata; class Mammalia; order Rodentia; family Hydrochaeridae; genus Hydrochoerus; species Hydrochoerus hydrochaeris. The sequence continues at coordinate 83,147 of PVLA01003979.1, read as the reverse complement.
ATGCTGTAACGAGCATGAACCTTGAATCAAAACTTAATATAAGCTAAGTGAAATAAACCAGAAAGAAAAGACTAAGTATTTTAGACTACACTTAAATCAGATACCTACAATAGTTAAATTTGTAGAGACAGAAAGCAGATCAGTGGTTGTCAGGTGGTGGGAGTAGCTAATGGAGATAGAGTTTCATGCTGAAATATGAAAAATTCTGAGATGGATAGGGTGACGGTTTCAAAGCCATAGGAAAGTACTTAGCATCACTGAATTCCTCACTTAAAAATGAGAAAATCATAAATCTCACATTGTGTCTATTTTACTACACATAGAAAATGAATGTATCATTGGATAGTGTTATATAACTTTCCCACAAGTTGCTCAAGATTTTTGAAAGTACCAAGCTCCTTGTCGGCCCTTCAGATGCAGAAAGACTGATTTCTCTAAAGTTATCCCCAAAATTTCCATCCTTTAACCACTCAGGTTGGAAGGAAAGTCCTTAATTCTTGATGGGGGAAGGTCCTGGTATGACAGCCCTGTGCTGTGGTAAACTGCTGAGGGTCACCCTAATCATTCCTATGTATAGGATGACTGAACCTAATAGATTCCTCCTGTATTGAAGGGTTTCCCATACATATTTGCTATAACCCTGCCCAGGATCCCAGAAATGAGGGACAGAAGAGCAACCTCTAGAAGCTCTGGTTCACCCTCCATACATAAGGAGGCAGAGGGTGGAAATGACCCTGGAAGAAGCAGACTGGCTCACTGGTCTGTGTCCATGGACTGGCAGCTGATTGGTTCCAAAGATATGCCCGCAAAGGAATGTATCTCTGATACTGTGAAGCCTAGAGAGCCATAGAGATGGTCTGAAAGCCTTTAGCTTGCAGGTGCTGAGGTTCTTGTCACAGCTATAATGTTTCTTATGACTCAAGCTGGTTTCCCTTATTGGCTTTATGTATCTCAACCTGGAGAAAGCCTACCTTCTGAATGTTCTCCAAGGCATTTCTGTACCTCTAACACTGACATCCAGATCTCACACTGTTGCAAATGCAATAAGGAGACAAGTTTAAATTCTGCACTCTAGATGACGTGGTTAACATGCAAAATCAAGCTGAGATTTGTCTACTCACATGGCTACCACAATTCTACTGTTAAATGAGTTATCGAGAATCTCAGCTAATTAGTATTGGAAGCTTCAAGGCCTTGGTGATGATGTCTCATGGAAGTAAAAAATTACACCATAAGACAATTGTTTTTCCTTTAGATTTCATCTTTCTGGTCAAGTTCAGTAAAAATAAAACACCACTCTCTGCACCTAAGCACTAGAATGGGAAACAGTTTGAGACAAATGACCTCAGATTCTTACCTGCCACTCAGTTATCTGTGTTGCCACAAATGCTTTCTGGTTCATACATTCTGTATGGAGTTCATTCAATTTTGCCACAGCTTTCTGGAGCTTTTCCTGAGAGAAAAATTGGGTGAAGAAAGTCTATTGAATGTGATTATTCAGAAGCACCTAAAGGGAATCCTGGTGCTCTGGGATGTGTTAAAATAACTGAGTATTTGTTGAGTTCTTATACTTTACAAGAGAACCTGCTGGATCCTCTAACCACCTAACCAGATGGTAGGATTTTTTGAAATCTTTCATAGGCTGTGGAAAAAGAGGCATGAACTTGTGCAAGTAACTCACCTACAAGGGATGTAACTGGTCAGCAGTGGGTCAGTGACTCCAGTCTGCTGTGCTGACCAGAGCCTGACCCATGTGCAACATCACACTGTGATCAGGCAGGTCTAGATTGCTAGATAAAGTAATCATCTAAACCAAGATGTTATGCATTAATGTGCTGAGATAAACAATACAAATTGCAGGGCATTTCTTTTGCATATGTGAACCTTTAAGGGACTTGTAGGAGAGCTGCAGATTGATGAAGACATTAGCTAAATTTAGGAACATCCAATACAGTTGGAGGAGTTTTGACAGATTTTGGAAAAGGGAATCATGAAGTCAGTCTAAAAGGATTTAGTGTCCACGCTGAGATTTTGAGTTATTTTTACAACTGGTTTCACATAGTTTCCTGGAAAGTAATTTGAAGCTGATGCTGATTATCATTTTCGAAAGTGAAAAAAGAAAAGAAAGAAAAATCACTTTTGTCCTGCTGGAAGCCCAGTAAGTATGTTTATGAATGCTCAGCACCCTCAGGAAAAGACTTAACTCCTGTGGCGTTTTCACAGGAGCCCAGCTCTGTGTCACAAAGCTCCGGGAAAGCTGTGCAGCAGGACCACCCCTGCTCCTTCCTTCACCACCTCCCAGGCCAGCCCTACAGGGACCCTAGGAGCTGCCCAGACCTCTCCTTCCAGTCACACCCCACACCCATCATTTCCTGGAACTGTGTCTCTTTTCCTGGAACTGTGATTGAAACTACCTTCTTGTTACCTTTCTTGATGGGATAATTAGAATTCTAACCTTAAAATTCATTTTATTTTAGGAGTTTCTTGGTAATTTTTTTCAGTTACTTCCCTTTTAATCTTCAAGTGAAAAGCTCCAGTGGCAGGTAACACTGGCCTAGGATTGAGACTGGGAACTGACCCATAGGTCCTGCCCTTTTCACCTCTCCCCACCTGCCTGTCTTCTGCACATACCCCGGGGCCTGGTCACGGTGAGGCAGGAGCGCTTCTGTTTGTGCTTTTGCACCATGTGCCATTTCCTCTGCCTGAACACCCTGCAGGGCTTAAGCTTATTCATCCTAAGGAGTCATCTCTGTAATACACTGCTCCTTCCCTTCCTGCCCTTCTCACTGCCCAAGGCTGATGCTCCAGGTAGTGACTTTACTGGTCTGTGCCTCCATTGGAACACATAGTCCCCACAGGTAGTGAGCCCTCTTCCCCTTTGTGATGTTTCCAGGTCTTCTGCAAAGGCCTTCATATACATACAGTTGGAAACAAAATCTATGAGGGTGTTTGGCTGAACATGTCCAAAAGCAGGGAGAGTCCACAGAGACACAGACCATAGGGACAGAAGTCTGAGCATCCTGCTGAATGTCAGGATAGACAGCTTGGACTGGACTCTGCAAAAATCCAACACAAGCTGTTTTTCAACTAGAAAAAAAAAACAACCCTCTGCATTTCAAGGTCATCATGTTAGTCTTTGGTCAGTCCTCTGAGGCCTAGGGAGGAATACAGGGTAGGTCTCTGCTGGGGCCTGGACACTCACCTTGTAGCCCTGGCACACGTCCTCCACCAGCGCCGTGCTGTGCCCCTGGTGCTGCGGTGCCCGCTCACAGCGCCAGCAGATGAGCTGGCCGTCATCTTCGCAGAAGAGCTGGGGCTGCTCCCCGTGGGCCTCACACAGCAGCTCATGGTCCATCTCCTCAAAGACTTCAATGATGCTTTCCAGATGCCTGTTGGCCCGGAAGCTGTGTTTATTGAACAGGGTACGACACAGAGGACAGAAGAACATATTGATCCCCTGACTGTGCTGCACCTTGTAAAGGTGCTGCTCCAGGCACATCTGGCAGAAGCTGTGTCCACAGGTGATGCTAACTGGATTCATCATCAGGTTCTGGCAGATGGAGCAGGTGGCAATGTCTTTAATCTTCTTGGTGATAACTGTTGAGGCCATAACTTTCCCCAACCAGCAGCAATGCTGGATTTAGAGGTGAAGAAGAGTAAGCAGAATTTCCACAGGGATGGAAATCACCTCTCCTGAGCCTGTGTACAAGGATCTGACTGGAATTGGCCTCCGGAGGTTGCAGACTTCTCTCTAGGAGGAAAGAAACAGGTTGGAGTTTAGAACATAAACAAACCCAAGTTGTTTAATGTTATATCCACAGCCATGTGTGGCCATTTAAATTTAATCTAATAAAATTTAAAATTCAGTTTCCCAGTCTTTCTACATACATTTCAGTTGCTGAATAATCCCACATGACTAGCAGCTGTAGAAGAGTCCAGCCTAATATGGTGGTGAATATCTGAACTTTCAGCTATTTGGCAGGTAATACAGAGGATCACAAGGTCAAAACCAATCTTAGCAATTTAGAGAATCCTATCTCAAAATAAAAGCAAAATAATGATGATAATAAAATAGGTGGGGATGTACCTCAGTGGTAGAGCACTTGCCTGATACTATATGGACTGCCCTGGGTTTCAACCACAGCAACACACATACATACACACACACAAGTCAGCTTGGACACAGACAATTCTATCTCAGTGGTAAATTCTGAGGAGCAACAGGCTGAGAAAGATGGAAAATGATGGCAGTCTTCCTCTCAGAAGTTACAATTCAGTGAGGGAATACAAAATTCCTTCCCATTCTATAAGCATCAAGGATAGTTAGACAGTTTAGCTCTATCTAGGTGACTTATGGTTTTTCAGTGCTCTCATTGAGGGTGGAGAGGGGAGGAAACACATTAGGATCCTTGGCCTCATATCTTCCAAGCCAGCCTTCTGCTCCTCCCTGTTCAGTGCTGAGTCTCTTTTCCTCCATATAACTGGTATTAACAAACACTTGTCACTTGGGTGGTCTATGGAGGATTCTGTTTAGACAGTCAAACTGGATTCCATGTGAATCCCTATTCCACCTCACATATGTCACAAAACTCAGGTTCATAAAGTTTTGGTGCAGACACAACCAGGCCTGAATAAAAGAAACCAAGGCAAATGGCAACTTTCTGTGACCACTGAATAAACTGACAGAAACAGAACTAGGAAGAGGACAGTGGAGGAGAGGTAGGTTGTGGGACCCAATTATTCCTGGGGACAGAGCTCTGGGGAAATAGGAATCTCACTGTCTCTTCTCCAGGAAAGGACCTTCCTTGAGGAAAACTACAAGTGTTGGGAGTGCAGGGAGAGGGCGAAGCTCTGGACTCCAGGAATGTGGAAAGGAGATGGGTATCAGACCTCTGTGAGACGTGTGCTAGAGACTCTGTGTCCACCAATGAGGACCTGACAACAAGGCACTAGGGAGGTGGGACCAGAAAACATATCTGTCTCCTTGTCTCTTGCAGTAGCTGTTTCTGTGAACCCATCTGTGTCTGTCCCACAAGCCCACGTCACCCTGGGAAGATTGTGAGGGGAGAAGAATGTGAGAAGCTGGGTTGGTGAATTTTCTCTGAGCAGATCTCTGGCCTTCCTAGCGTAAACAGTAGGGTACACCGTTGTTGGGAATCATTCTGTGCACCTCCACTGAGCTCTCAGACACCCACCCCTTCCGCTTCCCCACCTTGCCACCTGAGGCCCCCCACCTGGGCCTGTCAGGAAGACACCACCTACCTGCTGCTGATCCTTCTGGAAGAGCTGCCACTTTCTGGAGCTGAGACAGTTCAAAAGTGAAACTGCTGCTGCTGCTGCAGGAGGTGGAGTCATAGAGTTGGCGCCAAAAAGACTGCTTCTGTTTTCAGCTTGTCCTGAAAGGGAGCCCAGGGCATATGGAAAACAGGGTTTTTAAAAGTAGCTAACACAGGGCACACATTAATAACTCCCTGTGGCTGGGCATAGGCCCTAGAGGAGTAGGAGGCCTGTAGAAGCCCAGCTCACAGCTCCCATGTGAGATCTTTCTCTTTTGTTCTAGTCTCTCCTGGAGTCCACAGATCTCCTGACTGTGATATTTTTAGCTCTTTCTAGGTGACTTATGATTTTTCAGTGCTCTCACTGAGGGTGGAGAGGGGAGAAATCACATCAGGGTCCTTGGTCTCACATCTTCTAAGCCAGCCTCCTGCTCCTCCCTGTTTTGTGCTGAGTCTTCTTTTCTTACTGTCCCTCTGCAGGCTTCAGCTACTTTTCAGAATCCCAAGACATCCAGCCAGGATAGCAAGTAGGACTCACTAATGGCCCAGCAATGAGTACATTTAACTCAGGCCCAGTGGTCCTGGGCCCCCCCCCCCATTAATCTGTTCTACACACAGTGGAGAAAAGGTTGTATCATTATAGATCAAGTTCTGAGGGACTCAGCCCCAGCTTCTCCAGTGCCAGATCCAGCAGAAAGATTGCCACCCACCAACACGGACTTTTTTTTTTTATTGTGTTGGAAATACAATTTTGGCATAGGACCATTTTGGCATAGGACCTTGCCACATCTGCAGCCTCAAATGAGGAGGCATTTAGCATAAGTGCAAAAGAAATGCTTGTGTAAAGATAGCTTTTCAGACTCCCATGATACAGGCTGAATGCTTCACCAAAGCCTGCTCAGAGGTGCGCTGAGGGATATAGTAGATAATTTTCCCTGGGAAACCCCAGAAGCTAATAGCAAAAATACATCTCAAGATGGCTAATACTTATTGAGCAATAACTTCATGCCACAGCTGGCTCAATTTCCTCACTTGTTAAAATTCACCTCCCAAGAAAATATTACTGAACCCTGGATTATGCCATATTGATGGGACCTGTCTTTCACTTTTCACTTGCCTCAGTGCCTTCTCTGCTGACCATGTGAACAGGAGCCCAGAAGGGCTTTGGTGGAGATGTGTTTTGTTTCCCCAACAGAAGATAGCCTTGATTCAGAAGTAGGTGAAGGGATCTATGCAATGCAACAGAAATCCTAGAACACAGATTATACCACACAGACTGTACCATCAAACTTTGAGAAAAGTCTCAGTAACTCATACTGCAAAACCAGCTTTCATATGGAATCAAGAGAGTGTTATGGCTCTACTCCACATCACACACAAACCATCCCGGTTCTAATGAAGAGACATATAAGGAAATATTTTAAAATTACAGAGGAAAGTAAAGAAAGTTAAAGAACAAAATCTTTTAAGCTCAGCAAGAACAAAGGGCTTAGAAATATGCTGTTAAATTTCCACAAACCAAAACTAACATTGTCTATAAAACAAGGGTCATTCTAATCACATTTAAGAGATAATATGCTTTTAGAAATGCTGATATATAGCTGATGATGAACTGGAATCCAAAATGTATAAAGACCTCATAAAGTCATTCAAGAAATAAAAAAATGACATAAATCCATCCTTCTTTTTAGCAGAGTAGTATTCCATTGTGTGTAAACACCATGTTTTATTTCATTCATCTTTGATAGATATATATACTGCTTCCAAGATTTAGCTATAATGAGTTGTGCTGGGATAACCATGGGTATGCATGGACCACTATAATATAATGTTTTTAGCTCTTTTGGGAAGATACCTACTAGGAGAAGAGCTTGATTGAATGAAATTTCTTGTTTTATTTATTTTATTTTTTTTAAAGACTCTCCATGTTGGTTTCAATTGTAGGGAAATGGATGCATCTTGAAACCGTAGTGTTAAGTTAAATAAATATGACACACAAGCTTAAATACCATGTGATTTGTCCCATATGAGATTCCCAAAGTATAAATAAAGTACAAAATAAAAGATAGATGAAAGGAAACAGAGAGATAGATCTCCAAATGGGATAAGGATCAAGAGATGGCAAAGCAAAGGAGGGAGCAAGGGAAGGAATATAAAAGAGAATTAAGACGTGTCAGGTACCTATACCAAACCCCCAAGCCAAAGTAGGCATTAGGTATTGTGAACATGTACTAATACATGAATTTTATTAAAAAAGATAAATGACAGACTTTGTGAAGGGGATCTGGGGATGGGGAAAGATGGAAGGGAGAGGGGGAGAAGGGAAAGTAAAAAGGATTAAAATGTGATACATAAATATACCAGTTCCTCATGATGAATGCATTCATTATGTATCACAAACATCTACTAATAAAAAATAAGTTAAATAATAGAGAACAACCCAAAAGAATACTGGGCAATAAATATCAACAGAAAACGGACAGAAGAAACAGCTACAAAATGGCCAATAATTTTCAACAGAACAGAAAATCCAAGTTAAAAAAGGAAAATTCCACTTCATACTGAGTGTGCAGGAAGAGGTGCAGGGAAATGAGCTGCCCAGACAGCTCTTTGATGTCTGGAGTCCAACAGGCAGTTATCTCCTCTAACACCTACTGATTCCTTCTTTGCTTACATGCATAAGAACGTGACTGGGAATGTAAGGGACAGCACTGTCTGGAAGAATAAATGTATTAATAAACAAAATATATGTTACATAAGGTATGAATAAATAAAATATATGCTACATTTATCAAATAAGCAAATATGGAGGGGTGAATAAACAAAGGTATAAAGTATGAATAAACAAAACTATATGTTTGAATAAACAAAGTAAGATTTAAATAAACAAAATGAACATCACATTTATGCAGTGAACAAATAGGCAGTTATTAAAATATATGAGCCCATTTTAATATAATTACTTAAATAGTCCATGAAAAATATAATGTACTCTGCCATGCAGAATAAGAAGCAGAATCAGGCCTTCTAGTGAAGCAGGCTCTACCCTGCAGATCGGTAAGGGAATAGGCAAGAAGACCAACCATGCTTTCCTGTGAAGCAGGGTCCACCATGCAGATTGGTAAGAGACTCAGCAAGAAACAGAACCACACCTTCCTGCAAAGCAAACTTTGCCATGCGGATCAGTAAGAGACTCAGCAAGAAGCAGAACCATGCCTGAGCCAGCCAGTGTGTGGGCTTGGAAACCAGAACAACATCCTTGCCCCTGCCCTGCAGTAAGCAACTGGCTGATCTGAAGGACTCTGGGTGAGATGATAGCAACTGAGATGAAAGGAATAGCTTAATGCTTATATTGCTTGGTTGACCTTGTAGACCTGGGGCTGGTGATCTGGGCATCTACTTGGAAGATGGCAGTGTGCACTGTGGCAACTGTGGAGGATTTCTTCTCATCTTGTCTTTGAAATCCAATATTTTGTTCCATTTTACTGTTTTGTTTTATTCCTATGTCTAGTGGCCTGAGCAACTAATTTGAAGAGAGCAATATGCAGTATCACAACCATTGCTAAATTCCTATCATCTTGGTTTGAAAATCTACAGATAGCTGTTTTTTTCTTAACGTTTGAACAAGTATCCTGGACCCACAGGATTCATTCATCCCCACACCCTGTGCTCAAAGCTTAAAGCACTGACTGAATTCACAATGAGATCATTGATTCTGATCATTTCTGCTATTGTAATAAATACTGACATCTATTCTTTTGTACGTATCCTGTGGTAAACTCACATAACAGGACAGGTATCCAGAAGGTCCCTTCATCCTGATCAGCTTTCTCCTACATGTTTATTTCTTTCTTTGGGCTCATCTATCTTTACCCAAATCATTTACTCTCCCCTGTGTAGTCTTTACTCCTCTTTTGTGCTCTGTGAAAAGGAAATGTAGGGCTGGAGACTCACTTGGTTTCCGGATGTCATTTTCTTTCAGGAGATGCACCCTCCCTACCTGAACAAGCTTGTAGCCCTTTTCTCCTGTTACTCTACCTGCTGTTAGTTGATTTCATAGACTCAGTTATGTAGCCTTCAGAAAACAGAGAAAAAAGTCTTCTGCCTTTATACTTTTCTAAATTTCTTCTATGCTAAATTAACTGGTAATCACAGATAGAGATCCTGAGAAAAAGGTCTGCCTCCTTTACATAGGCAAAATTTTTAAAATACTACACGTCTTAGTTAACTTTTACTCGTTACTGAGATGCCTGATGCCCAAAGTTGGGAAAGGAAAGCTTTGGAAGTTTCAGTCCATACTCAGTTGGCTCCAAGCCAGGGTGGCATGGCAGGGCTGCAGTTCACGGCAGCTGCAAACGGCAAGCGGAAACCGGCAGGAGAGAGAGGCACACCTTCTTCCTGCCATTACATTGCGCGCTGGCTCCTTGCCCAGGTGGATGTAGCACTGACACCATTAATTCAAGTGCTAGACAATGAACTTATCACAAATGCACAATGCAAATGCACGAGGCCTGGGGGCCACCAATATAAACCATGACATTACAAAATAAGTATTTGTAAAAAGATTAAAAGTAGAAATGTATTTATGCAAAAATATGTTATTACATCATGAAATCTGTAAAAGATAAAGATGGTTTGATGTTAGAATATCAACAAAGGCAATTCACCACATTATCAAATTTTAAAAAAAAAGATATCTGGAAAAGATCTAATCTAACACTTAGGAAAAATGAAAAGTTAAAATTAAATGATCTGATCACTAAATTTAAGTTGATGAAAAAATTAGCAAAAGAGGAGTAAAGAAGTGGTAAAATTTAAGCTTTAAATTAGCAATGAGAAAACACAAAAACTGAAGGAGATTAAAGTAAAAGATGATTATTTCAAAATTAAAATTACAGATTTTTATCAAAAAACAAAAAATAGAAAAAAAAGAAACGCAAATAAGATGAAATGTCTTAAAGAACATGAATTCTATAAAGAAATAATTCTACATTTTTTATCATCTAGAAAAATCTCCTCATGGAATTCAGAGAACAAACAGTTTTCAAAATTTATACAGAACAAAAATGCTCAAAATGAAAAAAACCTGTCAAAATACAGTTTAAAGATATCACTTCTCCTGCATGACAAATTCGCAGTAATAAAAAGAACAAAGAGAATGTGAGAACATTGTTGACAGCCTGGTACAAATATACCTGGTAGGCTTAGTGATTGTTGAAATTTGGGGCCTCTCGTGGATAAGGAGAAAAGCACCACAGAAGGAGAGGGGGTCACACCCTAGAGGAGCACTTGGGGGCCATTAGACTCAAGATAAGGGAGATACAGCTACGCAGAAGGATCTTAAAAACCCCTCTGGGTCCAGGAGCCACGTGCAGCTCTCCAATCCGTGCTGAGCAGCAACAGAGCCTTCACAGTGGCAGGTGCTGTGGGCTCCTCAGAACTTTAAGCCATGGGCTCTGGTATGGGAATCTACAGAGCTGAAATGAAATCAGTGCCATGGCAAGAAAATGCAAGGGAGAAAAGGTCACATAGAAAAATCAGGAGAGGCAGCAATGGACAGATCCTGACTTGCCTTTCTCTGACCATCCACATAAATCATGTGATGTGTCTAACATGCAGGCAACCTTTGTCATATCTCTAATGAAGACAGGTACTGAGGAAATACATCCAGTTTTCAGGCCCATTGGTGCCTTTGTGGGGCACAGGGATGAGAGCTTTCTTTGGTGACACTTTGTTACATTTTATTTCTTCAAAGTGCATCTGGAGCAAATACAGTGACATGTCAACATTTAGAAATCAGGAGGCTGAATGCAAACAGTTCTATGACATTTTTGTGCTTTTTCCACTAATGTCTGCCAAGGAAAGCCTGCTTAACTGAAGGAGGCACCAAGAAGGCTGAAGGAGGAAATGATTCTTCCCTGGGCTTCCTGTTGTGACCCATTTTCTTGTGAATGAGTTGATATTCAAACAAAACACAACAGACAGCTTTTTAAGAAATCAACTTGTGACTGTGTCCTTTCAGAACTTTAATGAGTTGTCTGAAATATGTGACAGTGGCAAGGAAAGAGTATTTTAAATCCCCTGTAACCTCCTAGTTTACCATGCTGTGCACAGATCCATCTTAGTCCTACTCTGGAACATCCAAAGGGTGCTGGAGATCACAGGGCAAGAGACCAAGGGTCAGAGACCCTCGCAAGTCCTTCCCCCAGCTCTGCTCCAGCTGGGGACATCCAAGGCCCCTGGGTTTCCATTTGAGGTTCTTTACCCTGACGCCTGGCCCAACCCCAAGGGTAGGCCTACTTGAACACAGGCAGGAACCCATGAGCACAGGCAGCAAGGGGAGAGGACAGGCTGATGTTATTCTTGGGGCTTATCTGGGTTAGCAAGCACCTGGGCAAGACCAAGGAACTGACCCTTGGTGGCAGCTTGGGCCAAGGCCTTCTGTGTGTCACTCCAGAGCTGTAGTGTTCTGCTGGACCTCCCTCACCTGACTCTCTTTTAATTTGTGTGGAGCAGGATGGGTGTCAGTAGGTTCTTGAAGTGGTCTCCAGAGGACCCAAGGTGCTGCAGGGATTCAGATCTACCATTTGGAAGCAAGTCCCACACACTACTGAAAATTCTTCTATCTCCTCTGTAAAACCAAGTTCTTACTTCTCTGGAATAATGAAGGTTCCAAAAGGGATAAACTTAATTCAAGTTTTCATTAATATTAAGTAATGGATGAGAAACAAGACTTATTTTTTACCATATCTTCTTGTTCCAGATGGACTTCTGACACCGGAAGCCTGGGAGATGATCTGACCTTTTCTAGATCTTTTTGGGCAAAGATATAGAGAGCGGCCCCATAAACCTCCACAAACAGCTCTGGACTCCTTTCTTCCATTCTTAGATGTCATGAGAAGACCTTGATAACATCAGCAAACATCAATTTTTTTGCCATCTTGAATTATAATATTCAGCAATTTTGTGCCTTTAGCCATCAGCATTATGAGGCTGTCTGGGCTTTGGCTGACTTCATTGTCATTACCCCTTCAAGTGTGTCCATTAAGGACTAATTTAAAGTGATTTTTTTCATAAGAAAACCAATTATAAATAACAGTACTCTTTGATTATAATTAGGACATAATTAAGCCTGCTGAAAATTATTCTAGCAAATGCTATTTACTGAAATTAAAACATATTTCAATAGAGCTGACTCTAACACAGTCTAGAATAAAACAATTTCTTGCTTTTTCAGAACTAAGTCTCCCCATCAAAATCAGTTCTTTACTCACCCTTCATTTTCCATCAGAAGCATCTCTTTATAAGGCAATTGTGACTTTATTCTCAAACTGAAGTTGGAGATTTCTCAGGAAAGCTCACTGGGTCTGAGAGCCACCAGGACTGCTGCAACATGTCAGTGGTTAGAAGTTTCTGCTATTTTGATTTTCCTGATGTACGCCACACAGATGAGTCTAAAGCACTCAAAAATAGTGAGAGAATGCAGGGATCCTCTTGGCCACAGGGTCACCCAAATCATCCAACAGTGATTATCAGAAATCAGAGCCCTAAACCCACTAGACAGGGACTCAGAGGATGATATTAAATCAAAATACTTTAATTCTCCTCAGTGAGGCCTGTCACCCATGCTTTTCTTATAGACGTTATAGCCATTCATTCAACACAGACTTCTTAAATACCCTCCAAAAGTACAACTGCTTTCTAGATAGGGAACAAATAGAAATGAAGAAACTAACCAAATTTCTGCTTTTATGGGATTTACCTATTTTCTGTCCAGTTTAAAACAAGGGCAACTTGATTCTTTCTTACCATAGTGTATTAGTCAATGCTTACTAAAGTCAGATGTAGAAGAGTGCAAAGCATCTATCCACACACTGCAGAGCCAAAGGACCCAGCTGAAGGCCCGGAGCCCATGGCAATGTCTTGTGCAAGTCCATATTAGAAGGACAAAAGATTGGAGGGTGGGAGACTTAAGGGCCTGTCCTGGAGAGGTCCGAGGGCCAGTTCTGGAAGCTGAAGTTCCTGTACCAAAAGGCTGAATGGAGATGTGTCAGAAAGCTGAGGAATCTGCACTGGCAGCCAGGAGACAATGTCCAAGGTGAAGACAAGAAGTGAATGTTCCTCAAATAACTGAAACAGCCGGAGCGCCGCCAAAGAAAAGCAGTCATAATGAAGCTCTTCCCAGGATGATCAGCTGAAATCCTTCCCTCCCCTTCTCCTTTTATACTGTTCTGACAATGCTTTGCCTTAAGTGGGTTTTCCACATTCAGAACTATGCTGACTCAATTCAGTTGGGCATCCCCACTCAAGTTAACAATTAATAAATTACCCACACGACACGGGGAAGCAAGGACAAAGGAGAAGTTTCATTAACCTGAAAATAGGGCCACAGAGTACCAGAGAAGGAAGCCTTGGGGAAGGTGAAGATGTGGGAGCCAGTGGTCATGTTGTAGAAGGACACAGCTCCTGCCTCATAGTCCAGAGCAACCCCCACCACCAGGGGGCGCTCACGCAGCTCAAGGGCAGTGAGGGGAGAGCTCAGTGCTACACAGCCATTCTCTGTGCACCGACGGATGGCCCAGAATCCCAGCTCAGGCTCCTGCTTCATGTTGAGGCCCGCTCCACATTTTCCATACAGACTCCCACATCCCAGCCAGTGCCGTCTCCAACATCCACTTTGAAAAAGTGTCTTCCTGCGGTGAAGCCCTCACAGCCCAGCACGCAGGGGAAGGCAGTAAATCTCCTAGATGAAAATTTATGATTCTGCCGGCTGCAACCATGAGACACTTGTCTCCAATCCTTAGAGAGAGTTAAGGCCGGATAAGCTGTATCTGAATCCAATCACATTCACTGCAAGAACACAAATCAAACTGTTTTTTTCTTGGTACTGAAAACACAATTCATTTTAAACAAAACCAATCTGTTTTCAAATTCAAGGATTACTTCTAACTAGCTATGTGAACAAACTATAAAGTGAAACTCATCTGTTTCAGAGAACAGTAGCAAGAATCCAAGGAGCTAATGTTTGCTAAAATTCCTGGTATGTATGAATTTCCTAATAAATTATGGTAAGAATAATATCACCAATATCATTATCTCCATCAACACCATCTTAGTCATTCAGAGTTTCCAAGGGTCAGAGCTAACTAGAGTGAGTATCGTTTCTGTCCTGTCCAACGCCCTTCTTCTCCCCTCTCAGCCTCGATGGATCAGAAACAGTGTAGCCATGGGATTTCCTTCATTTCCACTTCATAACCACATAGACAAGAATAAATCATGCACCAAACTATATAAATAATGCGTCAAGCATACAAACATATACGTCTATGGATGTGTTATATACGTGATAACATCATGTATATGCTTCAAATATATTTTAACAATACAACATACATTATACTTCTCATATATCTGAACATTTTAAAAGCCAATCCTTTATATATGAACACATACTGCATGTTAATTATAAAAAATACATTCTTCTCAGAGAACGGAGCTGTTTGAAGCCTCACTGTTTGAATGTCCACTTTGTTTGCTTTGATTTTGTAACTTGAACAACTACATCCAGGAAGACAATATGTAATGTATCAACTAGTGATTTATGCCTGTTCATTTTTTTGAAATTCTGTATTGTTTCTACCCTTTTTTTCTGTTTTGCTTTATTTTCCCCCTCTTTAAATAAAATTTTAAAAAATGCATTCTTCATATAATTTATCTGTCAATTAAATTTTAGTTTTATACATTTTGCATATTGTGAGAAGTATTGCTTTTTCTCTCTCTCCAAATGTAAATCAAAAGGACCAGGGAATAGTTTCATTCTCAACTGCAGAGTCAAACTTTGGTGCAAATAGTAAACGTGACATAACTGAGCAAGTAGGACACTAGCTGTAGGAAAGGGAAAAGAGCAGGCTTAAAGAAAGTTAATAAAACATGTGAAGTCATTTTCTACAGGAGCAGATCTGAAATGTAACAAAACTCTTCTCACTGGGCAACTGTCTTTTATGAACCTACAGGAGCAGATCTGAAATGTAACAAAACTCTTCTCACTGGGCAACTGTCTTTTATGAACCTAATTCTCTCAGACTACAGTTGGAGATTAAATTTTCTATACCCACTTTTACAATGTCAAGCTTCTTCCTTGCTCAGTGGATTTTTTTTATGTTACCTACTCTTGGTAACCACCTTTATCTGATAACATGATAGCAGAACAATAATGATCTGTGTATTATCTTCTACTGGGGTATCATATCTGTATTTTACATGTAAAGTATATATAATAGCTATTTATAAATTTGATTTATCCTGAGAATACAACTAGAGTTTAATATTAGAAAGTAAATTGCCAAATCACTCCATTATGAGGATGGACCACAGTATGTCTCAATGAATGTGTCTAATTCATGGGTAAAATGCAATGTCCATTGAGGACACAGCTTTTTGGATTCAAAGGTTATCAACTTAATCTTAGATTTGAAACTTTATCAAAAAGTAGAATGAAAGTATAAAATATTATTCATGTAGCAGGAGAAAATATTGGCTACAAGAGCTGTTAGGAATCAACAAAGAAGCAAACTAATGAGAATGTTTAACTACTAAAAATCACAGATAAACCAGAGAAGCTTGAAGGGTTGATACACATACAAATAAACAAACTTCAACCTCACTGATGAAATTGGAGAAAATGAAATTAAGTGCATAATTGAGCAATGTTTCAAGTCTATCACATGGGCAAAAATTATAAATTATATGCAGAAATTCAGGGAGATATGGAGTATTGGTTGTTTTTACTGTGGCTGGAGGAGCAGGAAGAGGTATAATTTCACTCTCCTTAGGATCTAAGAACTTTATGACCTGCATATCAGAGATCAACACTTCTGCCTCAAGATCCTATTCTCTAAATTTCATTTTCTCTATGCAGAGTCTATTGCAGAATCCCATAACCAAAAGCATCAATAGTTCTGTAGAAAACTGCATAGTCAATGTACACAGCAACAGTGAGAATTCAAATAGCCTCACATAAATACGCTTCAGATGAGTTCCCTGGGCAGACTCAAGGAGGGTGGGCAAAACCTGAATCCTGCTTTCATGTAAAACTCCTTCCCTTTACATGTGGACAAGCTCTGAGATTTGCTTCTGACAAGTGGAAGATCGCAAAAATGTTAGGATATAATTCTTGTGGTCCCATTTCATTACTTATAGTCTATCTTGCCAGCCAGAATCTACAAACTCTACACCCTACTACCCAAAGGGAATGAGTCCTGCCAGCAACCTAAGTAAGCATGGAGGGTACAGTGGAGGGTACAGTGGAGGTTTCTCCAGGCTGGGTTCTTACCCAGACACTTGCCTGGGGAAGTTCCCCTCCAGAGACCCTAGAGAGAACCCGGATTCCTGACTCACAAAAATCAATAGGTAATATATTGGTATCACTTTAGGTAATTTTGAATTTTGGTTGATGATAAGGATAACTCCTGCAATCACCAAGTCATTTCAAGTTATTTCCATTTTTATAGGCAAATGAATAATAATAAAATGTCACTTTTTCAAATTTTTAAAAATTGGTAATTGTGGATAAAAATGTTTGAAACTATAAAAAGCAGTGATTACCAGGAAAAAAAAAAGGGGGGGGGGAAGGAAACCCAAGGTATACATCAATAATAGTTTCTGTTATGGTTGTAACATTTCACTACATTGCATGAGTTCAGCCTCTCGATTTAAATATAACACACACTATTCCTTTTTGCACTGTTCTAAGAATCTAAAGTAGGTTCAAGAAGTGTTACAGTCAGCATCTAAGTCCACGTTATGGCTCTGAGCCCATGCCAGACGCTGGTGACAGTATGCACATGAGAAATTAATTTTCAGAACAACTCAGTAAAGTAGTAACTGGGAATGCACTCGTTTCTCAGAGGGAAAGTGTATGACAGGAGCTGCTGGGAGTAACAAGGCCACTACAAGGGAAAGCAGGAACTGGAAGAAGCCACAGATAATCAGGATGTGGTACATAATCAGATAAACAGCATCTGAGCACACAGGACAGGGACAGTGGGGCAGCTCTGCTGAAAATAACCACACACCCTCGGTCCCTCCCGTCACAGCACTGAAGGAGCCCCTGGTTACACATCTTCATAGAGTCTTAGTATTTTTTCACATCCAGGTACAGCTCAGCAACATCACACACTGTGTGAACCTACAAGGGAAAGACTTCAGGCAATTCCAGCTTCACAGCATGAGTCCTGGAAGAAGCAGAGGCAGAGACTCCTCAGTGTCTGCTCTGTTCAGCTCTGTCCACCCAGAGCCCCCTTTCCTTTATTCACATGGGACTCACCTGCTCAAGGTGCCTTCCACATCCTGTAAGGAACAAAACAGGCCAGTGGGTTAGTCTTAGCACTCCAAGGGCTGTGGCAGGGGAGAAGCTCTCTGTAAACACACCTCCCCCAGAAGGGAGGAGGGGCCCAGCTTGAGACACTGCTTCAGAGTGCGGAACAGCGATCCCACTGGGCCTCTTCCCACTTGGCCGGAGGCTGTGATCTCCCTGGGAAAGCCTGTGGGGAAGAGCAATGGCTGCAGGGGCACCAGCCTATGACTGCTGGGGACATAGGCAAGAGATGTGCTCAGCCTCCCTGGCTTTCAGGAACCTGATGTCCTGCAGAATGAGCCCATGTAGAAGTCACTATCACCAAGGTCCTCTATGGTGATACAGCTCCTGAGGCTGGGCCACCTAGGTGATGGAAGTTGGTATCACACAGTGACATGTGCTACCTTCTCAGCCTATCGGATGACTGACAGTCCCACTAGTGGGGACCAGACAAGTTCCAGACATTTATCTTCACTGGATGCATCTTTCATGCACCTTTAAGAAGCCCCACAGCAAATCAGGAAAAGGATTATCCAAGGAGAAATGATGACAAAAGCTACCCAATGGGTCCATGTGACTGTCTGTATTCACCAGAGCTAGTTTTTTTTTTTTTTTTATCGGCACCTGGGATTGAACTCACAACCACGCACTTGCAAGGCAAAGCGCTTTTGCCGCTGAGCTAAATCCCCAGCCCCAGTATTTTCCTTTTTCTTTCTTCCTTCCTTCCCTTTTTTCTTTTTCTGTTCCTCTCCTCTTCACCTCACCTCGCCTCTCCTCTCCTTTCCTTGCCTTGCCTCTCCTCTCCTTTCCTCTCCTCCTGTCTTCTCTCTTCTTTTCTCCTCCCCTTCCCCCCCCTCCCCTCTTCTCCCCTCCCCTCCCCTTCCCTTCTCCTTCCTTCCTTTCATTTTTCTCTTTTTTTTTTCAGTGCAAGGAATTGAATACAGGGTTTCCCACATGATAGGCAAATGCCTTACTAGTGATCATCATCCCTCATTCTATTTTTAAAAATAAATCTTACTAAACAAGTTAGTATAGTCTCACAATTTGTGATGCTCCTGCCTAAGCCTCTTCACTAGCTGTGATTACAGGAGTAGAACAGTACAGAACACTTCCACAAAAGTGGAAACATGTTTATATAGCACATAAATGAACCCCCACATACACAGAGGAGTCACCCTGATGGTACGAGTGTATAATCTAAGAGAGACATTACCTAAATTCCCTGGGCTGCTGCTCACATTGGAGCAGAAGGAGGTTTTGGCCATCTTCCCATTCTTCCTAACCATTCTTCTCCTAACAGCTCAGTATCAGAATCCTCCTTTCCTTCTCCAAGTCCACAGCCTCACCTGCAGCAGGTTCTGGGCTGAGCCCTGACATTTTGCCTCCATTTCCAGGATTTGGCTCTTGAGCTCATTGCTCTTCTTCTGCAGGTTGGCCTCGCTCTCCCTCAGTCTCCTCAGCATCTGCTCTTCTTCCTTCTCCAGCTTCCAGAGATGCAACTTCTCTTCTTCTTGTAGAAAGGTATGGAGATTCTTAAAGTCAGATTTAATTTTTTGTCTCCAAATCTCTGTCTTGTCCTAGAGTCAAAAAGATGTGACCAAAGATATCCATAGACTATCGTCCATGATTGATGAAAAATTTTTAAAAAACCCATGGTATTCGCATATACTACGATGTTACTCACACTTAAACAGTAAAAATCTGATCTATGCTGCAAACATGCTGTACCTTGGAGACATTCTGATAAGTGACATAAGCCAGAAACAAGGGGAGAAATATTGTAGATCTGACTGAAACATCACAGACCTATGATAATCAAATTGATAGAGACAGGAATCAAAACAGTGGTTAACAGAGAAGGAGAATGAGAAGTTCTTGGTCAACAGGGACAAAGTTTCACTTTAGAAGTAAAAAAGTTCTGAATATGGTGATAGCTTTACAGCCCATGGAAGTACTTAATGCCACTTAATTGTACACTTAAACATATAGAAAACTGTAAATTTCATGTTATGTGTATTTTATGGCACTTAGAAAAGAAAAACATGAACAGCTACTGTGACATAATTCCTCCATGAGTCACGTGAGCTGGAAGAACGTACCAGGTTGCTTTCTGGCACACAGATGTGGGAGAGACTGACACTGAATTCTCTATCATCAAGACATTTTTCTTACACAATCGGCTACAGAGGAAGGTGGGTTGGAGTAGTAGACAAACTATTTATACAAGTAGGGCTGAGTTTGTCTATTAGAGGTGGAAAATAAATTTTATCTGGAATGTGAGAAATATGTTTGAGTCGGGGAAAATTTCTTAAAGCAGTAAGTGGTGAAGAGTATCTGTAAGAGTGGATTTAAAATAAAGTTATCAGGGAGGAGAGCCCTTGATTCCAGAAGCGGCAGTTCTCTGCTATGAAAACCTGGAGTCCAATCTCCACATACAAAGGAGGCGAAAGGCAGAACGTCCTCGGACAAGGCAGAGCAGCTGGCTGATCTGCAGCCGCAGAAGGCTGGCTAACGAGTTCCAGAGATGTAACTAAAAAGCAATGTGTGAGTCAGACCAAGGAGCCTGGGAAGCCAGGGGAAGGCACTGTCTCCTGAGTACTTTCAAAGGTGTTTTCTGCACTGTAAGGCTGGAGCCAGACTCTGTCACTGTCTGATGCAGTAGCCAAAACACCATTTTGGGCTTTGTCTCAATCATTCTTGTGTAAAAGAATTAGAATAAAAAATATCTCGTGTTCAGTGGATCAGACTCTTACCTTCCATTTAGTTATCTGTGTCGTTATGAACACTTTCTGGTTCACACATTCCTCTTGAAGTGAACTCAAATTTCTGGCAGCTTTCTCCAGCTTTTCCTGAAGGAAAAATTGGGTGAGAAAAGTTTATGAATTTGATTTACTAGACAACTAATGGGAATATCCACTCTAAAATAATAGTGGTTACTCACTGAGTTTTTGCCTTTTGTAAGGGAGCCTGAGAGGGTATACTACGACATACTGACCCTCTCCCCTCCCCTGAACAGGTTGGGGGCTTTCAACCTCCTTTCTCCACTGTGGAAAAAGACACTCAGAAGGATTTGACTCAGTTGCCCAGTGGACTAGGGAGGCTGTAACTGGTCACTGCTGGGCTGGGATTGCCATTTTCTCTGCAGACCAGAAAACAGCCATGTCCCCTACCATAC
This sequence comes from Hydrochoerus hydrochaeris, assembly GCA_004027455.1. NCBI lineage: Eukaryota > Metazoa > Chordata > Mammalia > Rodentia > Hydrochaeridae > Hydrochoerus > Hydrochoerus hydrochaeris. The sequence goes on along the minus strand of PVLA01003979.1, from coordinate 62,341 downwards.
TGTAGCCAGAAAATTACTGCACACAGATATAATAATCATCTAAAACAAGATTTTACAGAATAATATGCTGAAAAGTGCATTGGATTCTAGGGTATTTAGCACAGGTAGAAATCTGTGAGTATTACAAGTGAGTCAGAAAGACCAGGATGCTGGCTAAAGGAACAGGAAAAATAGACACTAGAATTTTGATATAGTTTGAATAATAGCATCATGGTATAAATTTTAAGTTGATAATTTTCAAATAAAAATTTGAATTGATAAACTGGTAATTTTCAAAACAGGGTATCATATTTTCCTTGAAGTATTTGAATTTGGTCATGGATATCAGAATTAAAAGACTTGCCCCTTGTCTTCTATAAACCCAACAAGTACTTTCATTAATTCACTAATGCTTTCAGGAAAGGGCTTCACCTAACTGATTTAGCAAAAGCTTGCATTGTCCCGGCTATAAGCCCTGTGTTTTTCTAAGCTCTACACATTTCAATGTCCTTAAAGCTCACAAACCCCGTGATATACATGTTATGCATAACTATTTGCAAATGGAGGAACCAAAGCATGGACATTAAATTTCTCCAAACTGTTCATCAAGTCAGACCTAAGATTTCAACCTCAGCTGCCTGCTTCTGGGGTTGAAACTGTGACTGTTCCCTCCCTTACTGCTTGGTGGGAGAGTAACTCAGAGTTTCTCCCTCCCCAGTACAGGTATGAGCAGCTCCATGGAGTTAAAGGAGCGCCCCATATGCTAAGTAGGGGTCAGGACTGATGTGCCCTTAAGAAGGTTGTGGAGTTTTCACAGGAGCCCAGGTCTGCATCCTGGAGAGAACCAAGATCCTGCGCTAAGCATAAGCTTCTGAGCTTTAGCTGTGGTAGCAGATCTAAGCTAGGTCCTTCGTGTTGCCACCACAAAGGTTCACTTTACAAGCTCTTAGGTGACACACAGGAGCTACCCAGACCTCTCCCTCCAGTCACTCTCCACATCTTTCATTTCCAAGCCTGTGTCTTGTTTGAAACTACTCTGTCCCTTTCTTTTGTATAGGGATAATCTGCATTTTTTTCCATAATATTTTTTTTTTTACATTAAGAGGGCCAGGGTTATGTTGACCCAAACTTCCCAAATGAAAGTTCCCAGGGGCAGGTGAGACTGTTGGAGACCCAGTGTGGGAGCCACACTCAGGTCCTGGGCCCTGGTTCCTCACCTCCACCTCTCACACCCTTTCTCCACTGTCTATATATGGCCTAGAGCCCTGTGGCTGTACCTTTGCTTGTACAGGTTCCTCTGCATGGACATCCTGTGTTCTCAGGAGTCTCCTCAGGGATGCACTCCTCCCTCTCCTCCTGCACTTTCACCACCCAAGCCAGGGGTCCCAGGTGTCATTTTGCTGCTGTATCCTTTCTATTGAATTGTAGGATACACATAAAACTAGAGTCTTTGTCCCTCCCATTTTAAGAACGTGAATCAGCAACTGGAATGATGTGGTTTCTCATGTAACACACAGTGTGAAGCAAAAAATTATGCAAATGTTTGGTTTATATGTCCCAGAACAAGGGACATCCATGGTAACATAGAGGATGGGGACAGGAGTCTGAGCATCCTGCTGAATGTCAGCATGGATAGTTTGGATTGGATTCAGCAAAGATCCATCACAAGATATTTTGCAGAAGAATAACATGAAAAAATTATGTTTCAGAGTCATCATCTTAGGCATCAAGGTCCATACTCTCGGATCTTATGAGCAGCATGATCAGGTCCCTACTGAGGTCCTGGGAACACACCCACCTTGTAGCCCTGATACATGTCCTCCACCAGCGCTGTGGGGTGCCCTTGGTGCTGTGGTCCCCTCTCACAGCGCCAGCAGATGAGCTGGCCATCATCTTCACAGAAGAGTTGGAGCCGTTCCCCATGGGTCTCACACAGCAGCTCCCGCTCTGTCTTCTCCATTTCCTGGATGAGCTCAACAAGTCTTTCCACATGATTATTGTATACCCAGCTTCCTTCTTCAAATGAGGAACCACAGTGAGGACATTGGAACCTTTTACACCATGGAGTCTCCTTAACCACAGCGCAAATGCATAACAGGCAGTAGCTGTGTCCACAGTGGATGCTCACTGGGTGTTCCATTAGGCCTGAGCACATGGTGCAGGTGGCGATCTCTTTTAGCTTCTCCATCACAGTAGCTGAAGCCATAACTTTTCTTGAGACTGTCCAATGTTGGATCTAGAGGTGGAGAGGAAGAAGCCAGGATTTCCACAGAAATGGAAAAGGCCTCTCCTAAGCTTGAGTACAAGGTGCTGGCTGCAATTACCCTCCACAGGTCTTGTAGCCTTAATGCTGGAAAGAAGAGAAACAGATTTTAATTTAGAAGATGGATAATGGTTAGTTGTTTTGCTTAATATTAAGAAAATATCATGTTGCCTAATATTAAGAAAGTATCATGTTGCCTAATATTAAGAAATTATCAGCCATACCATCACTGGTGCTGGGTCTAAGAGGTTCCTGAGGCTGAAATAAGGAATTTATTCTACCCTCTTCAAGTTTGCAGGTTTGCTGACTCCCCACACAGAATAAGAATTTTCAGTACAAGTCAGAAAGAAGCATTAGTAGGGTTTATTAGATAAGTGAACTAACTGGTTAGATTGAGTCAATTCAGAAGTGAAACTATTGTGAGAGGTGGGGCCAAAGATTCAGAGCCAAGGAGAGGGCGCTGTTCTGAAAGGGAACCAGAACTCAGGAAAAATATCCTCCTTTAAAGCAGGGGACACATTAACAACCCAGAAGTCCTGTGACCTAGCGTAGGGCTGCAGGACATAAGAATGGACTGGACGGGAAGCAGATAAAAATGGAAACAGTAGGAGAGCTGGACCTCTGGGTAAGAAAGCTGAAAGGAGGTTTATTGGGGAGGTCACTAGCTGTTGGTCTCTGTGAGGAGACAGGTCTCTAAAACGAGGTGCGCTGAATGGAAAGAAAACAAGAGAGAGACAAAGTTATGGGATTGGAGTGGGGGGTACCGTCTCTAGGACTGAAGCCGTGATTACAATTTTCTCTGGCTTTTTATTAGAGTCTTTTCTTAACAAAGAACAAAAGCAGGAAATGGGAAGGGTAAAGTACAAGAAGGTGAGAACTTAATTGTTTAACTGTCCAAGGGGCCATCTCTGGTTATAGTGGGCCTTCATGTCTACTGTTCTTTTGGACACATTTTAGCAAAGCACCTGTGCTGTCCCAACAACCTTCCACTGAGATTCAAGGTCCCGCTTTAATTTCCTTTAACAACATGCATTTATAAGACTTCCTCCAGAATAAACAATCACATGGCCTAGTAGAACACAAAGTCTGTGGGGTAACCTCAGGTTAGACTAGTTTAAGTGAATCTATAACCCACAATTAGTTCCTCCCGAAAGAGCCCTGGACTGAGTGTGTCTCTGGGAAGAGGTAGCCCCAGGTGGTCCTTGAGCACCTTCCCTGGACACCTGTAGGCACCCTTCTCAACCAGGCCGTCCTGACCATCTTCTCACATCTGTGCCCTCCCTCAACTCCATTAAAATGGCTCTATTTTCTTTCCAGGGCATGGCACTGAATATTTTACTTGTTGATATGGTTTATTCTCTTCTTCCTCTATAAGCATAATGTTCTACAAGGACAGAGGTTCGTAAGAGGTTCTACAAGGGCAGAAGTTCACTGAGGAATATTGTTCAAGATCTTTAAGACAGTTTCAGGTATAGTTATATGGGTTAAACAAATGACTGATTTGCAGTGAGTACATGTCTTAGGACATGTGTCCACACTACCTACCGTGGTGTGGTGTAAGTGGTGTGTGGTTGTGTGCTGATGTGTCCTGGATTGCATGTGCATGCATGTTGAGAAGGCAGGCATATTAACATGGCCAACAGGAAGAGAAAGTACCCATGGTGGTTGTTAATTTCCAGACTGCTGCTTCTCAAGAAGGTTGAGAGGAGATTTAGTAACATCAAAATGTGAGGTAATTGGGAAGACAAACTTTTAGGATGATCAAAGGGAGTCACGTAAGAACCATGTAGAGGCAGATAGAAGAATATAGGAATAAAGAGAGTAACACTATGGGTGGAAAATAACTGAAACTAGTCAGAATGATGGGCCTGGCAAATCACCTCCCCAAAGGAAGTCTTAGGGTCCACTGAAAATAATTTCATATTTGTCAAGAGATTATGAGAGGCAATTTTTCAATCTCCCCGACATGGATGACTGATTCACTGACATTGGCTCTAAGGTTGGCCTGAAGTTGAGAGTGGATAGTTTCCTGTGCGGGCCCAGAAACAGCAATAGTGCACCTCAAAGCAGTTTGTAAGGCTCAATTCGGACATGACTGTCCTAGTACCCATCCTGTCTTCCAGGAGAAAGATTGTTCTCAGATCAACAGCAGCACCCTCAGCAAACACAGGATGTCATAAAAGAGGTAAAATGGAGCGTGGCACCTTCCAGAACACCCAAACATCCTTTCAGGATGCCTCAAGGACTTTGCCCACTGAGGCACAAAACATCCAGAAAACTTTGATCACTGAGGTTTACTAAGATTTTCCCACCTAATGTCACTTGCCTTCTTTCAAGCCCTACTTAAAATAAATAAATAAATAAATAAATAAATAAATAAATAAATAGGCTTGTCTCTCTTTGTTCCCTATAGATGGGCTTTTTGTCTTCTGTCTGCCTGCACAATAAATTCCATACCATGTTGCCTTTACACAAGCCTGGTGGTCTCCGCTAGTCTCTGCTTCTTGCTGTTTCTTAAGTCTGGTGCCAAAACCTGGGAGGGAGACAAAGCTCTCTCTAGAGGTTTTTACAGGCTTTTGAACCTCCACCCCAGCTGAGATCACTCAGTGATATCCTCAGATCTTGGTTTCTACCAGCTCCTCCCATTTTTACCATGACAGACCTTGCCTGGTATTTCAGATCTGGTTAACCTTCCAATCTCCCTCATGCCCTCTTCTTCCCCTTAAAGTCAGGGAGTTTCTCCCTGCTTTTTGTGTTTCTTAAACTCCAGCACTGGTCTTGAAAAGCACTCCTGGGAAGGCTGCTTCCCTTTAGCTGCTGACCAACTGCAAAGATGTTTGTCTTGCCAGGTCACTCACGTTTATGATTTTGGGTCCTGATTGGAGACATCCACCAGAGATCTGGCCCCTCTCCCACACCTCTCTTTCTACTCCAATGGGAAACTGTCCATCTCATCCATCTTCCACCCCCTTCCCTCATCCCCTCTTGCCTGCCTTGGGCTGAATCTCAAACCTCACCACTTCTCTCCCAATCTGGAGCCCAAATAGCTGATCTTTTTCTATAACATGACGTAGCAAAACTTACCATTAGACAATGGATCTCAGTGATCAGAGTGCAATATTTCTGATTTTTCCATTTTATAAAATAACAAATAATTAACAAGAGATAAGAGTTTGCATTTATTTCTGGAGTGCTAAATTATATTAGATAATCATAATTTTTCATTCTTGTCTGCCACTGTTTGTGCCTTTTATAAATCACTTTATGATGTTTCTTTAAAGGGATGTTGTACTTTTGCAGACAAAGTCTTGTATATGTTACGTTTAGACTTGCTTGAAGATTTGACTCTTGATTGCTGTGGTTTTAAATCTTACTTTAGATTGCACTAAGGAAAATAATGTTAAAGCGCCATCTAGTGGACTTCGATAAAATTCTGTAAAATGGATCTTTATAAAACCTCCTCTGTAGTCAGCTTGGGCTTTTATCTGTCCCTTATAGAATGCTAAAACTAAACAATGGTCACTCTGCCAGCTAGTAATTGCCTTTGTGGCAGCTGCCACTCTCAAAGTATAAGACAGATTTCTTCAGTACCCCCTGGTGAATCCCAAGTGGTACCTACTGGAATGTTGAACAGACAGATGGGCAACTGGATTCCTTTCTGGAGACAAACCTCTAATTGCATGGAATGAGTGAAAACTGAAGGGACAACTGATGGGTCATGGTTTGGTCAGCTCTCCAGTGGATACCCAAAAGTCCCTCCATAGACACTAGCTCCTGACAGTCCTGAATCAGCAGATGATCCCCACTTATCTATCATTCCACCTGCACTCTCCAAAGATGAAAGGTGATTCTTTTAGTGATCATCAGGTATTCTGTCTCCGAGTGACCTGGAATGTTGTCGGCAGAACCCTTTCTTAAGCCTCTTTCAAAGGTCAAGCTATAGGTATGGATTTTTCTCTCTCTACTAATAAGAGACCCTAATTTTTCTTCCTCTTTTCTCTTCTGAACTTTGCTATAAACAGAATGCATTTAAAGTAATTCTAAAATCCTTTGGCCTCCCCACAGATTGCAGTTCTTTTTCCACAAAGTCCTCTGTTTGTTCAACATAGGATAAAAGCATTTTGGTTTTGCAGTGCTTTGAGTCTTAATTTCCTCTGGATTACATGTTTATAGGATTCTGGGTTTTATTTTATGGTTTTTTTGTTTGTTTGTTCATTTGTTTTTTGTCAGAGTTGGGGAAATGCCACCCCAAAATGTGCCACTTACGCATGCTGACTTCTTCACACAAAACTGCTGTAGGGAGCAGCAGATACAGGGAGGAACAAATACTCCATTGGACCACGAAGAAGGAAAGGAGACTAGTAGGGGACAGAAAGCAGTAGAAGGCTGGCTTGAGGATGTGGCGATGCCAAGGAGGCCATGTGCTGCTTCCCCTTTTCACCCATCAGAACTGTGAAAAAACCACAAGTCACTTAAAAGGAGCTGAAAGGTCAGGAGATTTGTGGACGCTAGGAGAGCTGAAGACAGAGGAGAAAGATCTCTCATCAGAGCTGTGAGCTGGCCCTCTGCAAGTGTCCTGTTCCTCCACTGCCTGTGCTCAGCCACAGGGAGTTTCCTGGGTTATTAAGATGTCCCTTGTGTGTGCTAATTTGAAGGAGGATTTTTTTCGTATGTTTTTCCTTCCTTTAACCACATAAGCACCCTCATTGGTTCTGATTCATTGGCTCCACCCACCTCAGTAGTTTCACTTCTGGGTTTGCTGCAGTTTTACTTTCAGATTCCCAGAGGTTGAACGTTTGTGAGGGCCAGCAACAAGTAAGGGGTGTCTTGCTGAAATGTCCAGACCAGAGACGGAGCAAGGGGCTCTGTCTGTGTGTTGGTAGGGGCGAAGAGACTGTTTCCTGGCAGCAGAGCTCTCCCTCTACCTTGGGAAAAGTCTGAGAATCTGCTCACAGCTCTCATTCTTTGACTCCTTGCACATTCACCAGAATCCACACCACATCTCAGAAGATCCAGGACATAAGGTGAGTGACATGCAGGGCGGGGGCCTGCAGTCCTAAAGGGGGGGATACCCAGGACACCAGGAGCCCAGCACCCCTTGTAGAGAAGAGGCTTAATGTACCCATGGGGGAAGTGGAGGGCCAGATCCCCCTGAGGATGTGTGGACAAAGGCTCTGATCCTAGGCCTTTCCCAGAATTCATTATTTTGTGAAGAAGGGGGTGGCTTGAGGATAAGTGACAGTGAGGATGGCGGGAATTACGTGAGTAACTTGAGCTGGCTAGCCAGGTAGGGAGAAAAGCACCTCTGCAAAATGCAGATAGAAGGATATGTAAAAGAATCAATTTGCATAATTCAACTAAGGTAGCAACTGAATTATTTTAGGAGGTTGTTGCTTCAGTTTCTGATATGTAAACTGTGCCCTGGGGAGTCATAGTGCTTATGTATTTTAGAGAGCACAAAGTGAGGAAACAGGAGACTGATGGATTTAGAGATTACATATCAATACCTCAGCTAGCCTTATTTGCAATGCTTAGAGCCAATTAAAGAGAGAAGGAAGTACCATAGCCAGCTCTGTACATATCAGCCTAAGGAAATCAGTCTCCATATAGTCAAAGTTGTAGCAATTGTTCTGCATTCAAGGGGAGTCACTCCAATTGTCTCCCACAGAGGGAAGGTTTATTTGGCTCACAGTTTATAGAGGTTTCAGCCCATAGGTGGGTGGCTCCAAGGCAAGTTGGGATGGAAGAAGAGAAATCATTCTTGGCAGATAGAAGGCAACAAAAGCAACCAAGTGACAAGAGACCCAGGCTCTTTCTGTCCCTTATATCTTTTCCAGGCCTACTTACACCCTTAATCTTGGCACCTTTAATTTTAGCATTGTATCATGAATTAACCCCAGCATCACACTCTAGATCTAGCCATCTCTGAAAAACCCCACTTTGGACAGCATGAAGTTTTCTGGGGGACATCTAGACACAGACACAATGCGGCTGATTGATGGCTACTTTTTCTCTTTATACCTGGTATAAAGAGATAATTGGTGCTGATGGATTCTGATGCTTATTAGAATGGAAGGAGTTTTATGCTGCCTCACTAAGTTGCAGCTCCTCTGCAGAGCCTGAGGAGGCCTGGTCTCTGTAGGCACTGGTCCCTGAGAACTTCTCACCACAATAGAAAGTTGTGTGACTGAGCTGAGCAGCCATGGGAGACAACTGAGCATCTGAAGTATCAGAAGCCAACCAGAAGGAAGCTAGACAGGAGAATGAAATTTTAAATTTTATTAATACTCATTAAGTTAAACCCAAATGTTCACATTCTCAGTGGCGACCATATTAGAAAACAGCTAGCTGTTTGTACATGATCGCGACTCTGACTCCTTCCTTCTTTCCAAAGAGAAGTCTGCAAGATCTTTTGAGGGCAGGAGCAGCCACGTCCTTGTACACAGGCTCTTAAAGCTCTATTTCCATCCCTGTAGAATTGTTGGCTGCTTCATCTTCTGCTATAGATCTAACATTGGAACGTCTCAGGAAAAGCCATGGCCTCAGCCATTAGGACCAAAAAGATGAAACAGATGGCTACTTGCTCCATCTGCCTGAACCTGATGACAGAGCCACTGAGCATCAACTGTGGACACAGCTACTGCCGGATCTGCTTGGAGCAGTACCTTTCCCAGGTATCCAGAAATCAGGGACAGGCGACGTTTATCTGTCCTCTGTGTCGGGCTTCATTTCGTATAACCAGCCTCCGGTCCAACAAGCAGCTGGGAAATCTTGTAGAGCTTATCAAGGAGATGGAGGACACAGAAGATGAGCTTGTGTGTGAGACCCACGGACAGCAGCTCCAGCTCTTCTGCGAAGATGATGGCCAGCTCATCTGCTGGCGCTGTGGGCGGGCACCGCAGCACCAAGGGCACAGAACGGCGCTGGTAGAGGAAGTGTGCCAGGGCTACAAGGTGAGTGTGCCCTAAACAGAGCCTCAGTAGGGCCTAGGCAGGGACCAGTCACACCCTGTTGGAACGACCCCAGTGTACTTACCCCAAATCCTAAAATGATAACCCAGAAGCACAGCTTTTAGCATGGTATTCTTCTGAAATATATTATGTGATGGATCTTTGCTGAATTCAGTCCACACCGTCCATCCTGACATTCAGCAGGAAGATCAGACTCCTGTCCCCATCTTCTTTGTTACCATGGCCTTCTCTCTGCTCTGGCACATGTTCAACCAAACACCTGCACATTTTGTTGCTTCACACTGTGTACTGTTAGAAACAATAGTAAGTCAGTTTCTGAAACTGGATCTGAAAAGAAAAGGAATGAAGATCTAACTCTGTAGATCCCTGAAGTTCAGTAGAGAGGACAAATCATCCAAGTGCTAGCTAGTGCCAGGGGCTTGGGTGATGAGAAGGGGCAGAAGACGAAGGCGTTGCATCCCAGAGGTGGTTCCTGAGGACACATACATTCACTTGCTAGAGGCATCCAGGCAGAGAAAACTGACTGGGAAGGCACAGTCACTGTGGCACTGCTGCTCCATGTTCAGGCCCCAGAGCCTGTGGAGTAGACAGAAAGGTAGGGGAGTGGACAGGGAGCCAGGACATGGGATCTGAGCTTCAGTTCCCAACTTAAATCCTAGACCACAGTGTCACCTGCCAATGGGGCTTTTCATGTGAAAAACAGGAGGTCAGAGATTGAAAAAAAAATCACCCAGGTATTCCTAAAATAAAAGAAATATCAAATAATAAAGTTTATATTATCCCCTCTAAGATAGGGAAGTGACAAGCAATTTTAAACTGGGTTCAGAGGAACAATACAAATTTGGAAATGATTAATATGTAGGTTCCAGAGAGAGGTGCTAGGAAACTCCTAGGTGTCTTCTAAGAGCTTGTAATGAATGAGCTCTTGCAGTGGTGAAGGAAGGAACTGGCTTAGTCCTGCTGCCCCAACCCTCGTCACCCTGAGACTGAAGGTCTTGTACACAGCATGTGCTCCTGGTTCATTCTTCGTGAGGTAGACCTGCCTTCCTGTGAAGGCTCCTCGACCTTTCTAAGATCACATCACTCCTGAGCCCCCATTCAGCATGTCGGGCACCCCTCAGACTCTGGAGCTGCTAGCATCTGTAATGGCCTTGCTCCTGTTTCTCTCCCACTGCACAGCAGAGAGGCACACTCTGCAGTTTGTGGCTGTCAGCCTCAGAGATCCACAGCTGAGGTTCAAATCTTAGGTCTGGCCCTTACCTTGATGGACATAATGTTTTCATTCCTTGATTTCCCTATCATAAATGATAAAAGAAGTCCATTGCCTCTTTCTTATATCCAGAGATTGTGAGTTAAAGATATTAAAATGTGTAAAATTTAGAATACCTTTTGGCATATAGACAGGGCAATGCAGCTTTGCCAAATCAGTTGGGTAGAGCTGTTTCCTAAGAGTGCTACAGAATTCATTAAAGTACTTGTGGAAAACAACCTAAAAACCTTACCAGTTAGACAAGTCTTTTTAAACTGGTTTCAAGTCATCATTCTTCAAAGGGCAACAGACTTTGCCCATCTGTATTGTTTTTAATAACTTCAGCTGGTATCCTGGTTTCTTTTCTGACTCACAACTCACACAAAGTTCTGTGTGTGTCGATGGAATTTCTTACTTTTGTACAGCATGTTATTCTGTAAGATCTTGGTTTCATTGTTTACCATATCTGTGTGCGATGCTTCCCTGGCCACTTGGATGGGGGATGCTTCAGGCTTTGGTCAGCACAGATTAGAATCCTAGCCCCACTGCCTCCCCTCTACCCGCACCTGGACATGTTATTCAAACACTTCCAATCTTCAGTGGAGAAAGGGAGTTGAAAACCCTACCAACTGCTCAGGACTGCTGATCAGATCAGTGTTACCTGACCTACAGACCCTAGGCTCCCTAGCAAAGTGTAACAACTCAATGAATATTCACTGTGATCTTAGCACATCTTGGACTGCTGAGATTCCTTTTAAGAGTCTAATGAATAATCAAATCAAATAGACATGCTTTATTCAATTTTTCCCTCAGGAAAAGCTCCAGAATGCTGTGACAAAATTGTGTCAATTTAAAGAAGAATACATGAATCAGAAAACACTCGTGGAAATGCAGATTACTAAATGGAAGGTGAGAATCTGAGTTCGTTGATCTCTAGTTATTTTCAGTTTTAGAACAGAAGCTGACAAAGTAGAATCCCAGTTTATTCTCAGTGCACCAGATCAGGAAGATAAAACGCAGCATGCAGGATCTGGCTCTCAGCCTAATGGGTGCAGAAGCCATCTTTGAGAACTTCCAGAAAATAGAGTCTCTCCAGCTTGGATTCATCAAGGCAGTAACTGAGAACAATTTGATTTATAAAGAACATTGTAGCTGTTGTAAGAACTTGAACACATGCACCTGCAGGCTGAAGGCTTCCAGACCATTTCCATGGTTCACCAGTCCCCTCCTTATCAGAGATACATTCCTTTTGTGGCTGTATCTTTGGAATCCATGAGTTAGCAGTCCAAGTCAACAGACCAGTAAGCCACTCTGTCTCTTTCAGATTTTTTTGAACTTTGGCTTCCAGATAATGCTTCCATATGCCTTGTTTCTGGAATCTTGAGCAGAGAGAAAACCTTGAGTATAGCTAATACATGAGGAAAGCCCTCCAGTGGAAGGGTAAGGGTAACTAGTTTCTCTCACAGAATTTCTACTTTATCCTGAATAGGTGACCTTCTATCTTGAAATCACAGTCACAAGAATATGGCAGAAATGTGGAAAGCACTCTTGGAAATTTTGAACTTGTATATTCTCAAATGAAATTGACATCCAATAACATACTTCATTAGTGTCTGGTATTTTATACATAGGGATGATTAAGATGACTTGGGTGGTAGATGAAATTTTCTCAATTAACCCTAACAAAATTTGCAACAATGGGTCTTCCGTCTCAAGAAGAATCAGTGACTCTGTTCCAGCCTTCATGCTTAGAAGAAAATGAATCGGATGACTATAGAAAGGACAGGGTTCATATTTCCAACATCTCAATGCCAGCAGGAGCCTTTAGAACTTTCTTCCAGCTTGAATGATATGTTAAAACATTGTATCACAAGTAGTAGCTGATCATACTTTCTTTTTTTATGAGCCTTTAGAATATAAATTTTTACCCTTTGAAATGTAACAGTCACTAAGTGTAACCATCACCAAATCCATTTTGAGAAGTAATTTTATCTTTCAAAGTAACATTCTGACCTCATTAATAAGCACTAATTCCTCCTTCTTTCCTTTCTCCTACCACCTAACAGCCACAATACTGCTGTATGCCTTTATGAATTGAACCATTGTAGTTTCCTGATATGTCAAATGAATAATATTTGTTTGAGGTTTAATCTTACTCAGAAGATCTTCAAGTTTCATCCTTAAAATTTTCATTCCTTTTAAAGACTACGAATGACTCCACTGCATCTACGTTGCACATTTGGTTTATCTTTCACCCATGAATGCATAAACGCCTGGTTTGTTTATACTTTCTATCATATTTTCTTGACTCTAGGTTGATATAGAAACTCGAAGACAAAGCATCAAGTCTGACTTTAAAAATCTCCATGCGTTTCTACATAAGGAGGAGAATTCATATCTCTGGAAGCTGGAGAAGGAAGAGGAGCAGATGCTGAGGAGACTGAGGGAGAGCGAGGCCAACCTGCAGCAGAAGAGCGATGGGCTCAACAGCCACATCCTGGAACTGGAGGCAAAATGTCAGGGCTCAGCCCAGAACCTGCTGCAGGTGAGGCTGTGGACTCTGAGAAGGAAAGAAAGATTCTGATAAGGAGCAGTAAGAGTAGAATGTTCAAGAGTTATGGGGAAATCATTAACCCTCTTTCTCTTAAACACAGGTATTAGTGCAAAGATTTTAATGCTTCTCTGACTTTATGTAGCAATGTCATCAGGATGGCTCCACTGGTCTATGTTTGCCTTATGAGAATTATGAAACCTACTTCCTCTGGGTGAACATAGAGTGGCCAAAGAGAACCATGGGATAACTTTAGCAACCATCTCTTCTTTGTTTCATTGGCACAGTTCCCTGACAGTCTGACCTTCCCCTGAAATTTTCTTTCAGGTGACAGATGGTAACACTGAGGCAGCTCAAAGCCAGGATTACTTTTTCCCTGATTTTCTGGTAAAATTCTTGCTCTAGAGATACTGTGGGTTCTTCTTACAGAATGAATGGATGCACCCAATTAAGATAAAGCGCTGGAGCTGTTAATTCTGGTGCCCACTACTTGAGCAGTTAATTCTGGTAGTCATGTTAAGGTGAAGTGGAGCAAATCTGCTGCACCACTCTGTGACACATGCCGTCATCACTTCTGTGGCCTAGAATCTCAGGAGGTGTGTATATAGTCACCATGGAGGACCGTGGAGACAGTGGTCTCTACATAGGCTCACTCTGCAGGACAATCAGGTCCCTGAGAGCCACTCTTGCCAGAGAGAGTCTGAGCAAAGCTCTTGCCTGTGTTCCAAATAGCCACAAACAGGTGCCAGTGTGGCCACTGCTTTTCCCCTGCAGGCTTCCCCAGGGAGATCACCACCTCCTGCTGAATGGCAGAGGCCCGATGGGATCATTTTTCTGACTCTGCAGCAGTGTCTCAGCTGGGTCTCTTTCCTTCTTAGGGAAATGTATTTACAGACAGCATCTCCCATGCCACAGCCCATGGAGTACTGAGGCTAACATACTTGCCTTTTGTTTTTATTTCTTTGTAGGATGTGAAAGAAACCTTGAGCAGGTGAGTTCCATGAAATAGGAAGGGAGGGTCCGGGTGGGCAGAGTGGAAGGGAAGTGTTAGCTGAAAGGGTGTCTGCCTCTGCTTCTTTCAGGGCTTGTGCTGTGAAGTTAGAAGCACCTGAAATCTTTTGCTTGGAGATTCAGACTGCGTGTGATGTTGCTGAGCTTTACTTGGATGTCAAGAGGATATTAAGACGCCATCAAGGTATGAGAGAAAGTTTAGGACTCTCTCAGTGCTATAATGGAAGGGATCATATACAGTCAGCACCACTCTCTCAGGCAGCCTTAAGCAGGTGTTGCAGAGTTATGTTCAGCAGAGCTGTCTCACTTTCCCTGTTTTGTGTTCTATGCTGAGTTTGTGCTGCCACAAACACTCACCCAGCTGGGTAAGGTCCCCTCCCTTACTCACTTAGGTTCCTGGTAGGATTTATTTCCCTTGAGCTGCAGGATTTAGCATTCTGGCTATGGCTTTAGTTTGGCCTCAGCTTCTAGAAATCTCCTCCATTACCTCCTTGCAAGTAGGTGTCCTGCAAGGCCAACTTTCCCAGCAGTGTGAATTCATGAGAGGGAGTCTCCATTGCAGCTCTGCTGACAAGTTGCTGTGCAGATAGTGAAATTTAATCACAGCAGTTACTTCTTACTGTATTTTCTATGTTCTGTTGTTCAGGAGAAAATCTCAACCCCTTCCCACACTTAAATGAAAGGAATTTGACAAACGTCTGCACACTTAAAACTATTCTAACTGAATTGATTTATATTTTGACAGGAGACTGCACTGAGATTCAAGTATAAAATGCTCATAAGTTTACAGTATATTGCAAGTTTCTTTGCTTTTTTCCCTTTGTTTTTGCATATAGTGATCTATAGTAGAAAATTTTGGACTGTAATTCCCAAGGTCTGACAAAAAAAAAAAAAAAATCAACGGCTTTTTCCAGGTATACATTTTCCCACCTCCCAACACCACTTGAGACACACAGACACACACACCTACACAAACATACACACTCACACCACTTGGAAACAAAACAGATTTATTTGTGTAGTTTTTCATTCTTAGTGATTGCAGAATACTCTGAATATGTGGGTTTCATTTATTTTGGCTGCTAGCATTCTTTAAATTATCACTAAACCTAGACTATCAGAGATATAAAGTTAAACTTATTAATATTTAATTTCTCTTTCATGTATTATTCATATGAAGTTCTTACAGGTAGATGTTTGTATTAGTCAGCTTTCCTGCTGCTGGACACAATACCCCACAGCAAAATTAAAAGTGAAAAGGTTTAATCCAGCTTTCAGTTTTAGAACATGATCAGGGGGCTCCAGGCCTGAGGCATCTTGGTGGAGGTGCACAGTGAGTGGAGCAGAACTGCTTAATTCATGCCAGCCTGAAAGCAAAGGAGGGAGGGGGACAGCAGCTGCGAGGCAGGGGTGAGGGACCAAGGTCACATTTCCATGACCCACCCAGAAGCACCCAGGAATATGGTTTACTAATTTAGTCAACAAATCAAGATTAATAATCACAAGTTTCTGAAAGTTTTCACAAGTTCACTTTTATTCTCTTTATGAAACATGTAATTGTGTAGGTTATCAAACACATGTGTGTTTTAATTTAAGCACACTTTTCTCCTTAGTTTGTTGTATAGAAATCACTATTGTTAGAGGAAATAATGTTTTACAGCCAATAAAATGGTATGTCTTATTTTGACCCAAGCATAAGCATGGTGAGAGGGTCACTGGTCTTTTAGGAATTACTTACTTTTGTTCTACTTGATTTTTTTTTCTATACATTTAAGTTAGTATTTAAAATTACCATTAGAAACAGTGTCTTCAGAGAGAATACAGCAAGTTGGGAACACTTTAAGCTTGAGTCAAAATCATTTCTCAATATGAAAGCAGAGGAGTGCTGCCAGTGTTGAGTAATGGGCATGTAAGAGCAGGGTTTCCATTCTTCAAGCGTTAAAGAACACACAAAGCCAGAGATCCTGCTCTCATGGGGATAGTCAGTATCAGTCTTGCTAAAGTGAATGCCGGGGTGGGGAAAAATGATCTGAAATGTAAATGACAGTTTTGGTGCTGTATTGTAAGCTGTACCACAATCGTGCATAATGTAGTTGGTATTACTTACAGCTTAATTGCTTCATTGTCTTTATTTTAAAAAGGAATACAGGGTGTCAAAAATGTAATATTTTATTTGAAAGATCCTAAGTAGTAAGGACAGAGTTGTATGTGATGTTCCAGGAAGTGTTTAAATTCTAAGTTTTTTTCTAAGGTTGAAATGAGTATTTGTAAGAAAAAATAAAGTTATGTTCAGCCACTAATCCTGAAACAACGACAACAAAACAAAAATAAATACAGGAAAAACATAAAACCAAAACAAAGGGATGAATGCTAACAGTCCAGAGATAAGTCCTCCCTCTTGTCCATCTCCTCCAGTGACTAAAATATGAACTGCACTATGTGAGGCTTCTCAAATTCCTCCTTTATCCCTATTGGGCTGGGGATTTTAAATTTTGTTTTAAATTTTGTTTTAAAGTGAATAAAACCAAACAAAATGAAACATAATAAAGTCAATCAAAACAAAACAATGAAAGCGATACAGAACTTCAAAACAAGATAATAGGAAATCAGCCATGGCTACCATAATATATCTTGTCATCTTCAAAATAGTTGTCCATACCATCAGACATAATAAAATCAAACAAAACAAAATAGGGTAAAGCCAAACAAAATAAGACAAAACAATATAGGACTTCAAAACAAGATAACAGGAAATTAATAATGGCTATCAAAATGCTTCTTGTTATCTTCAAAATAGTTGTTCAGACCATCAGACATAGGCATGTAAAATTATCCAGACAACACAAGAACTAAGTTGTTATCTTTTGAGAAATTTCAGATGTGTGACTTCTAATTTCTACTGTATCTGTGTCTCCTGAACTTGGTCTGTGTAGGTTGGAGGTCTGAGGTTATATTTTTATTCTTTGTTTTGACATTTTCCTATGTTTCTCTGAATCAGACCATTGCTACATCCCAGGTGCTTCCTGAATTTGCTGCCAGTCCCTGGGTGTAGGAGATTGGACTAGGCACTTGTGTTCCTCTGATCGAGGGTTCCTGGAGTTGTGGGGAGGCATGGAGTGGTGGTTCACTGATGCTTTCCCAATGGCGGCAGGGCCTTGGGGCATGGCTTCTTCCTACTAAGTCCATTTGTTCACAGGTTTGGTTCAGCTCTGACATTTCTTTGTTGATTTTCTGTCTAGTTTATCTGTCTCTCTGTGACAAGGAGGTATTGGGGTCTCCTGTTACAATCATGCTGTTGCTTATTTGATTTTCCCTGTCTGTCAATAACGATCTTACATAGTTGGGTGCTCCTGAATTAGGCACATATATGTTTATGGTTGTTATGGCATTTGTGCTGTCTCCAGCTTTTTCATTGACCCCAATCACTCTTGTGTTAATCTTCTTTGCTTCATTTTGTAGTTGTTGGACTGATTTCTCATGGTCTCTTTCTATTTTTAAGATATCTTTCTTTTCATGATCACTAGCTGCAACTGTCCTCAACATGTGAAATTCTATCCTTTCTTTTGTTCAATCTGTTGCATATACTTTCAGTGGAGGTTTTAATCTTCTAGATCCCTTTTTGTATCTGTTTCATGGATTCCATTTTTCTCCTATGTTGGGAATTTTTTGTTCCCATTTTTTTCTAAGCTCATCTGTTCTTTTATTTATGTCTTCTCTGATATCATTGACTTTAAGCATCATTTCATTTTGTGCCTGAGAGATCATTTTCTCGGTAGCCTTTTCTAATTGATTTTTCATTTCTGTTGTTATCATTTCAGAAAGTTCCAGCCTTCCAATTTCATCCATCTCATTGAGTTCCAGGCCTCTCCTGGGTGGTTGGGGTTCTGGGGTCATATCACACCTCTGTTCCTGCCATTCTCCACTTTCTCTTTTTTCTCTACTTTTGTCTTCTATTTTGATGCTCACCAACCTCCCATGATACATAGCTCTACCAATAGCATTGAGGCCTCTCTTAAGGAGGAAAGGAAATATCTTTTCCTCAGGGATGTCCTCTAGATGTAGTTGGTTTTTTATAGCTATTCCAAGTACCTGTCTTCTTCTGGTGTTTACAGTTCTGTGATAGTGTCCATGTTGTGTCCTGGAGATGGGCTGGATATGGAGCTGATCTTGGCCTCTAGATGTGGAGGCTGAGCCTGGTCTTGTGTTCGGAGTTCACCCAAGTCCAACTGCTTTTTCTCACTCCTGCTTGAGATGCTTGCACATTACCGGCCTTACTGACTACTTTACCCTCCGGAGGTGTGCGTGCATATGTGTACTGGGTTGTTGTCCTGGGTCTTAGGGTTCTCAGCAGGCTTGTACTCTTCCAGCTGGCCCACCCTCCGGGATGCAATGGAGGGGTGCAAAGCATGGACCCACTTATCTGATGGATTTAAACTGACACTTCATTTTGCACTTTATTTTACTTTCTTCAATTTTACTAGTTGATTGAAGTTTGGTTGCTATGGCTATCAGCCTGGCAAGTTTTTGGGTTTATTCCTGATTTTCTGTGGTTCGAGATTTTTTTGTTTGTTTGTTTGTTTTGGGTTTGAGAATTTTTATTGGGTTCTTTCCTTATTGATTCTTGGCAGTTTCTTCTGATATGTGAGTGCTGTTGTATGCTTTCATTCTCTTTCTGATAAAGATTCAAATTTAAGGTAGGTATATTTTCCTCTGTTTGTGACTTGTTTCCAGAGAGCTTAATTATCAGTAAGTGAGTTTGTTGTATTCATTGATAACACACTGTGGGTCCTTTCCTTTGATCCCAAAGTGTGGTGATTTGACATTTTATTTTCTAACTATAAACCCCAGTTGTGTTCTCAGGATAAACAAAATTTATAAATACACATTATATGTGCATTATACTATATATAATATAATACAGCTATTACACCCCAACTTGAAGGTAATGTGTAAACCCTTATTGTGCTGCCATCATGTTGGTGGATAAGAGATGGTTATCTGAAGTAGTTAACATAAATATAACTCTTTGGGCAAAGAGGAATCCTGATATCATAAAAGTAAGTAAAAAAAAATGAGCTGCCAATTGTAGTCTGAGAGCGTGGTGATCATATTGTGGTGATAGGTAGTAGTAGGTTGCTAGGCAGGTGGAGAGAGTCTTACACATCAGATTTGCTCAGGGAGAAAGTGAGGCCATGCATTTCAATAAAGTTCTATAAAAACGTTCCTGTCCTTTTACTTACTCAATGCTCCACTTTTTCTGTTGTGACACATTCTGTTTACAGCAAAGCTTGATCTTGTCTTTTTGATAACAAAATCATCCAACCAGTCTTTTTACTATATGTGAAGACAGAGAAATCTATAATCTATAAGCAATATATTGAACCAAACTTTGATATATCTGAAAGAAGGATTACATATCTTTGATATAGTGTATTATATACCATATATTACAAATAGCATATACTAGTATAGAAAAGACTGACTGTTAGTGAATTTTGGTGTACACACCTATAATCTCAGCACTAAGGAGACAGAGGAAAGTAGATCACAAGATTGAGGTCACTCTGGGCTGCATTACGAGATCCTGTATCCAAACAACAGCAAAACAAAAACTGGCCTTTTTTAATGTCTACATATAAAATGTTTAACATACGTTTTGTTCTATAAACACATTAAATATACATATGATGTTATATGTATATAACTTGTGTACATTGATGTATATTTTCAGTTATACTTTTTTGTATACACTTTCTTCTTGCATGTCTCTGTGGTTATGAAGTAGAGATGGGAAGGGCTCCCTTTGGGTACTCAGTTGCCTGATTCCTGGAGGTTTACAGGGCAGAGGAATAGCTTTGGATAGGACAGGAACCATGTTCAATTTGGTCCTTGGTGTCTCTGAAATACTAAATGAGGCTGATGAACATGAAGACATGGAGGATATTATCATTATGGCACCATACTGGGAGCTTACGATGTCGAGTTTTGTTAAACACTAGAGAAACATTAACTCCTTAGATTCTCCTCACCCTTCTCTACAACATATATGATAATTATCACATTATACTTAACTCATGTACCAAGTAAGAAAAGAAATGATTGAATTTAGGCATGGGCTGGTTTTAGTTAAATTGTATTCTCAGTGACCCAAATACTCATGCTTCTCATTACTTGTGTTTTTGCGTCATGCGGGTTGATTTTTGCAGTTGGTGTGACTCTGGATCCAAATACAGCACATCCTACCCTAACTCTGTCAAAGGATCGGAGACAAGTGTCTCATGGATGCAGCCAGCAGAATCCTAAAGTTTCTTCCAGGAGATTTACTGCCTTCCCTTGTGTGCTGGGCTGTGAGGGCTTTATCTCAGGAAGACGCTTCTTCGAGGTAGATGTTGGAGAAGGCACAGGCTGGGATTTGGGAGTCTGTATGGAAAATGTGGAGCGGGGCCTCAACATGAAGCAGGAGCCTGAGCTGGGATTCTGGGCCATCCGACGGTGCACAGAGAATGGCTATGTAGCACTGACCTCTCCCCTCACTACCCTTGAGCTACGTGAGCGCCCCCTGGTGGTAGGGGTTGCTCTGGACTATGAGGCAGGAGCTGTGTCCTTCTACAACATGACCACTGGCTCCCACATCTTCACCTTCCCCAAGGCTTCCTTCTCTGGTACTCTGCGGCCCTATTTCCAGGTTTATCAGTATTCTCCTTTGTTCCTGCCTCCATGCAGTGAGTAAACAAAGTAAAATCTCCTTGTTTTAAACTGATGGAAAATTTTTAGAACCCATAAAGGCAGAAATTTGATCAATTTTCTTCCCTACTATTTTTTCAGTATCTAGAACAGGGCTGGATTTTTAGAAGATAAGAAATATGTATGGATTAATGGCTGTAAAGACTATAAGAATACCACAGATGGTATTCTGATTGAAAAGAAAGCAAGATAATATGATGAACTGACATCCTTTGAAATCTCTTTCCACTAGATTCAGTTCTTTGATTTCTAGTCATTATCAGTTGATAACTTGGGTGACTCTGAGGCTGTTTGGACTAGAGAATGGGGAATGAAAGGAGCCACTCCAAGAAAGAGCAAGAAAATCAAAATAGCAGTGGCTTCCCAACCATGGACATGTTGATTAATAATAATATTCAGTACAATCTTGGAGTCTGCTAGTTTCCCTTAGAAATCATTAACTAATGTCAGAGAGAAGAGCATAGCACAATTTACTGAGAGATGCTTCAAATGGAATGTGGCATGTGACTAGGTAATTGATTTTCATAGGGGACTTAATTCTGGAAAAAACAAAAAAAGTTAACATTTTCCAGATTTTGCTACAGCTACCTGTCTTGAAATATATTTAAATTTCAGTAAATAGTATTTGGTGGAATAATTATCAACAATTCTTGTTATTGACTCAGATATGGCAAACTAGTATTTAACACAATAGTAGGTTTACCATGAAAACTGAAATCAGTCAGTTTTATGTGGTCATACGTAAATGAGCTAATGACAGAACCATAGTGACATCAACAAAAAGACAAATAACATTAGTTTGATGACTAAAGTCCAAAGTCACTAAATACAACGGTAATTTGTTGCTGATGTAAAATTGAGGTTTGCAAATATTGTTGAAGTCCTCTGATGGCATCTCTGTCAGGAGTAATGAAGCCAGAGATGTTTCTAGATGTCAGAGGTGTGTTGGGGCTCCCATCTCTGCTCAAAAGAGATCTGCCTGCCAAGCTTCCAGTATAAGAAATCTTTCTGGTCAGGCTATTAGAGACTAGGTTGTGAGTACCAGGTGAAGAGTCCCATAATATGTTTCTCTAACAGATGCCCCTTCAGCACTGGATTATTTTGAGCTGAAAATAACTGAGAAAAAGAGAATCAGTAAAAGCTCCATCTTTCGCCTTCTCCCTTCCCCTTCCCCCTCTCGATTTCCTTCTCCTCCTTCCCCTCACCCTCTTCCATATCCTCCTCTCTTTCCCCCTCCCCCTCCCTAAATATAGGAGCTAAGTTTGTAAAGATTTCCAACCTTTAGAAAAGTACAGATGTTAATCGCCAGAGAGTCCAGCTTGGCATCAGGATCAGAAGAAACTTCATTACAAATCTTATAAAAATAAAACAAGCTTTACCTACCATTACCTTTCCTATGTATTTGCCCTCCCACAATTTATCACCTAAGAAATGTAGTCTTTTTTTTTTTGCCTCATTACTTCTCCAATAATGTATTTTCTTTTGTTAAAATGTACTGTAGCCCAACTTCTCATTACTTATCCCTTGAGTATTCCCTGTATATGTCTGATGCACATGGTAATAAATTTTTGTTTGTTGTTCTCTTGTTATGTGTCTTTTGCTAGACTAGTGTATAGAGGCCGACATGGAGAAGTCAGGATGACTGAAGAAAAAGGGTTTCCCTTGCGCCTCAGCAAAAGCACCATTTGTTCTCTGTCCTCATAATTCTAGCACACTGGCTTCACTGTGTAACTGAGAAGCTTCCCTTTGTGCAAGACCCTGGTTACAGATACACTTTCTACTCTTTGGTGTCTTGTAAAAATAAAAAAAGAACGTATGATGTAAGCTTTTCAGCAAGCAGTGCTTATTCAGAATTCTTACTGGTGCCTGGCTGTTACCTCTACTTCCATTCCTGTGGTCACCTGAAAAAAGAATGTGTCACAGTACTGAACCCCAAAAATACTTATAGCCCATTGTTCTGCCAGTCAGACTCCTGTTGCTTTTAAAAGATAAAGCCTGGGGGTTGATAACCACATGTTCCAACTACCTACCATGGAGCGTGGATTGAGCACATACTCTTAAGGGCCAGGTTGAAAGCTTGATTGTTTTGGGTGGGCGTGCTGACACTGCAGACCATCCTGAGATTGTAAAAATAAAAAATGAGATAATACATAGAATGAGATTACAGTAATGACAAAACACACCCACACTATTCTAGATGTTTCCATGCTCAAGTAAGGGAAGAACAAAAGGGGCATGCTGGTTTCTAACAATCTCCTGCCCTTCCCCTTAAAGGCTCCCTAATATCTAACTCTTAGTGAAAATGTAAACCCTAGGACTGCTGGGGAATGTGAGTATTGGCCATTGAATACACTTTCCTGTCTTTCCTGAACTGATTACTCATTTCCCAATGATTACAACAGGAGAAAAACCTGCCAATTCAGTAACAGTAAGACAGTTAAATTTGTCCCTTGTGCCTAGTACATGAAGAGGGTAGAAGATTCTTGTCTTAGAGATGTTGCATTCAGTTTAAATACTCATTTCTTTCAGCAGACACACAGACTATATTTTTGCTGAGTCAGTAATACCCAAACTCATGTTTTCTGGACTATAATTACTGAGACCTCAAAGTCCCTTTACTTTTGCAGCTTAGGAGTTTAAACTGAAGGGCAGTGTCCTGTGGTCCTATCTTTTTCTAAGTGTGGTCTTGCCAAGAAAGAGGAACCCTTTCTAACATGGGCAGATCCTGGAGAATTATGCTCAAAAGATGCACTGTGTCTTTAAACCCTTATATTAGTAGCTAAAATAAGCACTCAACTACAGAAAATGTTTTTTAGAAAATGAATAAGATAGCTCTGTGGGAACCAAATGGAGAATGGAATAGAGATAAAATTAGAAATTGAGTTAGAAGAAGTTAAAGGAAGAATAATAAGGTATTTGTCCACCATCACTTAATATCTTAACCATGGGTTAAGTCCAACCCTTTTCTGGCCCTTGTTATTCCAGAAAAGTTGGGATCCCCTTCAAAAGTGAGAAAGAAGGGTTGTCACTAGTGTGTGAGACTCACCCTAGGCCAGCAGATCTGGACCCCTGCACCACCTCAGAACCTCTTAGGGTGCTTTGGTAACCTGCTGGTGACCAGGCTTCTCCTGACAAAAAGCACACCAGGTGACAGGTTTTAGCAGAGCACTGACATCCTGGAGTGGCACTGGAAGGCTTTTTCAAGGCTGTCACTAGGGATCAGTTTCTTGGCCTTGGCCAGGGCATCTCCCATCCCAGATGAATCCTGAGAATAATATTAGCCTGCTCTTCCTCTGTGCTACCTTCCTTGTGGGGTCCTGCATGTGTCCAACATCCCATGGTCAATGGGCCTCCTTGTGAGCCTGGGACAGGCCTTGGGCTGCAGGACATAAAGCAGGGAGGCACCAGGACCTGGGATGTCCCCAGCTGGAATAGGGCAGGGTTTGGGATCTGTGTGAGGCAGGAAGTGGAGAGGAGATTAGAGATCATCATGGCCCATGCCTGGGAGCTGTGTGTTGAAGATGCCAAATCCCAGAATGGAAGGAGCTCCATCTTTGAATCACCCCTGAAGAACACTCTTCCCCACTAGAGAGGTTTTCACTGATGTCCATCTCTACCATAGTCTAACTTAGAATCCACTTTTTTAAAAATTCCCAGCACTCAAGGTGGTGGTGGGAGCTGGGGATTCTGAAATTTCACACTGAGTCCTGGGCAAGAAATAAAAGAGTTTAACACATCTGTCAGGTTACGATGGCAGAGCCAACTGCAAGGACACAGTAAGGAACAGTGAAGGAATGCAAGGCCGGCAATTAGGGAGGGGACAGTGCCCAATGGGGCCCCTTTGGGAGGTACAGCATCCACTGGGACTGGCAGAGGTACATGGAGAAACTGATGCAAGGCTCTGCCAACCACAGCTATAAAAGATGGACTCATAATGATAGATAAATCAGATTAAAATCATCAATTTCTTGATAAAATAATAAAAGTGTGCAGGTATTAACCTGTTTTCCTTTGTACCCAGCAACTTTATAGCTCATCATAGGTGTGCAATATATATGAATAATAATAATGCATAGAATAACTAATGAATAATTCATTAGGTAAGACTTTGAATGTGACATTTAAATCTTGCTCCAGGCATTGTGTACTTGCCTACTTAGTGTTGAGTAGAGAGGTGTGGTGCTGGTACCCAGGAAAGACACCTGTGGTCATGTGTAGCTCTCTTTTTTTAAATTTGGAATATTAGTGTGCTGTCCTGTGTGCCATAGGCCTGAATATTCCCCATTGTCTTTAACTCACCCAGTTCACAGCCTTGTTATCCACCTGTCTCCTGCGAGCTTTGGTTGTAAATTACCCTTTCCTCCACCTTGCTGTCCACAAGTGTAGGGTGGAGTCATGGGCCCCAGGACCATAGGGTTCTAGAGCAAGAGTAGGCCACTAGGAACTCCTGTTTCCTGTCACGGGAGGGGGAGACCTAGTATTTAAAAATACTCGAGACCTGTAGAGGGACAGAGAGGAGGGAAAGGAGACCCAGCACAGGACAGAGAGGAGTGGGAGACTGGCATGGGAAGATGTTGTGATGCCAAGGAGCCCATGTGCTGCTTCCCCTTTACACCCATCAGAACTGTGAGAAAACCACAAGTCACCTAGAAGGAGCTAAAAACACCACAGGTCAAGAGGCTTGTGGAGTCCAGTAAGGTTGAGGACAGAAGAGGAAAATCTCTCATCAGAGCTGTGAGCTGGCCCCTTCCAGGCCTCGGGCTCCTCTACCACCTTACTGGGGTCACAGGGAGTTTCCTGGGTTATGAATAAGTCCCCTGTGCATGCTGCTTATGAGGCTATTTTTGATGTGTTCTCCTTCTCAGGATAACCTTTGTGCAAAGGACATGAGCATCATTTTTGGCCTGAGTCAATGGCCCCACCTCCTATAACAGTTTCATTTTACAAATCTGATGTAACTGATTACCTCTGCTCAAGAAACTGGCACGTCAGAGAGGCCGAATGGCTGATTAGTCTTCCAAACACTGGGCACAATTGTATGATAATAAAGGCACGGCTATAGAATAACAAACTTATAAACATGTTACAATAAATTGAAATCAAATAGTAGCCTCTGCCTAGGCTCTTGCTGGCAGTCAGGTAAATACTCTGCCGAATTCAGGTAGTCTTGACTGTGTGGGTCCACCTACCTTTCTTTTGATAATGTTTTGGGCCAATTTGACTATTTTCAGCTTATGTTTTCCTTAACTAAGAAAGTATATTGCTTCCAGTTGACTTCAAGGACTTTGGTTGGGGTGAAGAAACCCAGTCAAAGATGTTTTTAATTCCAAGTGGACCTTCTCCCTTTGTTGCCAGGATGTTCTTATATTATGAAAAACAATTCCTTGGTGCAAAGAGTCTTCCATTTGGCTTGATATTGGGTTTTTTGTAACACTAAGAATTCCACATACTTGTCCTCTGGGAAGAGGATGGTGAAAGGATGGGTGTCTGTGAGAGTGTGGTGGCAGTGGAGAGGAGGTTTCCTGACACAATAGCCCTCTGTTCTCTACCTCAGGTGTACCAGGGAATCTGTTCGTAGCTCATACCTTTCAGGTGCTGTGGCTTTTACCCAAATCCACACTGTATCTCAGAAGATTCAGAATATAAGGAAAGGTCCAGAATGGGCACCTGAGGGTTGAAAGGAGGGGAGAGACTGATCCCCAGGGACTCGGTCCCCCAGTATACTCCTGGGGAAAGTAGCTACCAAACAATAAAAGCCTGCAGAACTTGGCCCTGTGAAACTGATCTTGCCTATGAGAAGAAAAGAACCTATCTGGTAACTTTGGTTGAATTCCTGGTTTTATTTTGTATGTAATTGAATTAACTATTTATTTATCTTGGGTATTAAAGATTGAACACAGGGCACATTTACCTGTATTCTCCAATCTTCATTTATGTAAGTATGTATGTATGTATATAAATATGTAAGTATGTATGTATGTATGTATATAAATATGTAAGTATGTATGTGTGTATGTATAAGTATGTGTATAAGTATATGTGTTTATTTATATAAAGAATCTCCCTAAGGCAACAATTTGTCCAGGCTGGACTGGAACTCGGGTGATTCTTCTCCCTCAGCCTCTCTTAGTGATGGGATTATAAATATAGACTGCTAAACCCTGCTGAATTCATGTTTTTAAAACCAGCTTATACCATTTAAGCAGAAAAGCCACCATCTAAACTTTATCCCATTCTGTTTCCCTCCCAGATCTCCCTGGTGCAGAGTAGGAGGATAGAGCTGATTTTCCAGAAGCATCTCCTGCCAGAGATGGACTGTACAGATGTGGCTCCTGATCCCTCTTCATAGCATCTGGTTGGCAGGTGCTCAGTGGTGGACAGGAGGATTCCCAGCACTCCAGGCCCCACAGAGACCAGAGCCCCATCTCCTTTCCATGTCCCTGTGTCCCAGGCTCTGTCCCCTCCATGTGCCCCCATCACTTGCACTTCTCCTGGAGGATGCGCCTGGCCTGGAGAAGACAGTAAGCTCCCTGTGTCTGCAGACCTCCGTCTCCAGGGATAACCAGGCCCCAGGCCCCAACTCCTGTACTGCAGCCTCTTACCAGTTCTCTTCTCCTCAGCTCAGGGAGGGAACACAGAAAGAATAAACCAGGAGTTTTTGGTGTCTTGGTTACTTTTTCCCCTTACTGATTGAATCTGAGACTTTATATAAACTTGATGTCCTGTGTGGGATGGGGGTCAGCATGAAGCTGAGGTATAATTTCACTGTATCTGTGGCATCCTTAATAGACCAACCTATTAGTTGAGTGTTATTAACAGTTATAAAGTAATGGTTCTGGTGCTAATTGTTCTTGGTGCTCATTAGAATGAGCATCATGGTTTCATGTTCCCTTGCTAACTTATGACCCTACTGCGGGCAATAACGCATAGCATAGTGATGAAATGTTCTATGGCTGGCCTGCCTGTTATCACCAGCCACAGAAATCTATCTATCATTCAATTGAAGAATGGAGAGCAAAATGGAGAAGCTGGATTTTAAATTTTTTAAAAATTCATTAAGTTATATTTAAATGGCCACAAATAGCAGTGGCTATAATATCAGACAACACAGGTAGATGTTTGTATATGTTCTAAACAAACCATTTCATCCTTTTAGAGAGAAATGTGCATGGCCTCTGGATGGCAGTAGCAATCAGCTTCTTGTACACAGGTTCAGAAAAGCTGTATTATCCCTGTGGAAATTCTGGTTTCTTCATCTTGACCTCTAGACCCAATATTGAAACTTTTCAGGAAAAGTCATGATCTTAGCTACTGACACCAATAAGATGAAAGAGATCACCACCTGCTCCATGAGCCCAATGAACACTGAATGTAGTTACTGCCAGTTGTGCACAGGGCACTGCCTCTGCCGGGCACAACACAGTCAGGAACAAATGGTACTTCTGTCTTCTGTGTCAGGTACCATTTCACAAAGAAGGCCTCTGGGTCAACAAGCAGCTGGGAAACCTAACTGAACTCTCCAGACAGATGGAGAAGACAGCAGATGAGCTGAGGAGTAAGGCCCATGGAGAGGAGCTCCAGCTCTTCTGAAAAGATGACAGCAGTTCATTTGCTGGTGCTGAGTGGGCACCACAGTATGAAGGTGGAGGACTTGTGCCAGGGTTACCAGATGAGTGTGTGCCAAGGCCAAGGCAGGCACACACTCCCGAGGCCTGAGAGGACTGACCCCAAAGCCTAAGAGTATGACTTTGAAACACAGCCTGTACCATGGTATTCATCATAGCTTATGACAGAACTTTGACAAGTCTAATCCAAAGTGTCCACCCTGACAGACATTCAGCAGGGTGTTCAGACTCCTGTCCCCATTCTCTGTGTTACCACCGACTCCTCCCTGCTCTGAGAATATTAAACCATAGACCTGCATGGATTCTGCTCCACTCTGTGTACTGTGAGAAACCACAGTGCGCAGGACTCTGAAGAAGGATCTGGAAATGGAGGGAAGAGGATGCACTTCCCGCAGGGACTCTAGAGTCCATTAGAGACATGGACCAGCAAAATGAATGCTCTCAGTAAAATTTGCTTTGAAAAAACAAAGGATGGTTTTATTTTTCCATTGCAATGCCACACTTTCTAAATTTACCTTTTCAAAAATTCTAGTTATGATGTAAACTTTTTGCTTCTTCATTCCCAAAAGTAATATGAGTATATGTTCACGATGGAGAACAAATATATCTTAGTTTCAAAACTGTGGAAGGAAAACCCACATACAGTCTTCTAAGTCCTTAGAAATCCTTCCAGTCTTCTTTAGTGAGATGCTAAAGTTCAACAGAGGCTGGTTTAGATGGTGAAGGGGGCTAGAGGTGAGCAGTACATCCTGGTCGAGATGTATAAATTTAACCTGCATGTATGAAGGCACAGTTTTGGGGGCTCTTGTCTCACCATGAGCCGGTCATAGGGTATAGAAAGACAGGCAGGTAGGTGTTCTAGGTCCTTGAGTGTCAGCTCCCAGTCCCTATCTTAGAACACAGTGTCACATGTCCCTGGGCATTTTTATTCAAAGAATGATGGCCCAGTGACATTGAAAAATTCACCCAGGTACTCTTTTTATTATTTAATTATTTATTGTCTTTTTTGAGACAGGGATTCACTATGCAGTTCAGGTGGCCTTGAGCTCACTTTGTAGCCCAGGTTGACCTTAATATCACAGTATCCTCCTGCCTCAGCCTCCCGAGTGCTGGGATTACAGGCATGAGCTATGATGCCCAGCTTTCACCCAGGTACTCTTAAAATCAAAGGAACATAAACCCACACATCACCTTCTGCATACTCCCTGCCAAAGTGTAAAAAACAAAAATTCACTGTTACTTTGACACATTTTGGAGTGCTGGCATTCTAATTATGTGTTCAGTGAAGCATCAAACTGAACAGACTTTACCCACTTTTTTCTTTTGGAAAAGATGGAAATAGCTATGAAAAAACTGATTCAACTCTAAGAAGAATGTATGCATCAGAAAGTGTTCATGGCAACTCAAATACCTTAATGGCAGGTAAGAGTCCGAATTCATTGATGTTAAACTGTTTTCTGTTCTAGAGTTTGAGCGAAGGGACTGATTGGGGCAAAGCACAGTGATGGTGTATTTGTACCTTGCCATGCCAGAGAGATGAAGCCCAAAGAAGAAATCTCTGTGTTACACCCTTTTTATACCCATGAGATTCTGTCAGCAAGGTCTTCCATTGTCTAGCAGTAATTGGTTGGAATTATTAATAACTCAGTGTAATAGGAGAATTGGTGTGGTTATCTGTCTAAAATAGCCTTGACTGGCTTTCACATTTTACATCCTTCATCCAGGTATGCAGTCTTCAATCTCATGACATTGTCTCATTTACTGTGGTACAGAGTCTGGCTCTCCAGACCACAGGTTCTAAACTCACTTCTGAGAGCAGTCAGAGCACACACTTCCTCCGGTCTGGATTCATGAGACCAATGTGAGCTATAAGAAGCAGCTGGCTGCTGCTAGAACCCTCACACATGCTCCTGCAGGATGAAGGCTTTCGCATCATTTCCAGGCTCCCCAGGCCTCAGATTATCAGACATACATTCCTCTGTGGAAATCTCTTTGGAAACTCTTAGCTGACAGTCCAAGTTTACGGGCCAGCTAGCTGTTCTGCTTATTCCAGGGTCCTTTTTGATTTCTTTTCCTTTTGTGTGGAGGTTGAACTCCAGCTTCCAGAAAATGATCTTACTTCTATCACTTCTGGGATTTCAAACACTGGAGATGACTTTGTAAGAAATACATACGGAAAGCCCTTTAAGACAAGAACTGAAGCTGCACTCGCTCTTTCGTAAACAATTTTCTCATCATTCTAAATTAATGTTCTTTCTTGTTTAATATCATAGTCACTGAGACATTGTAAGAATTTTTAAAATATTTCTGGAACTTTCAACATGAAATCTCAAATGAAAGCTAAGTTTACAGCATACCTCATTTGGTTTAGCCATCTTATAAATAATGATGATTAAGGTGACTCTGAACATATGAATGAGTATTTCTCGGTTAACCGTAAGAAAAGGCTGACTCACCTGGTGTCTCCCTCTCCCTCTCCCTCTCCCTCTCTCTCTCTCTCTCTCTCTCTCTCTCTCTCTCTCTCCCCTAGAATCAGAGACTCTCTGGCAACACAGGTGGCTTTAAAATACACTCTTGATGAGGCTATTTACCAGTTTTTGCTCTAAGGTCTCTTAACTTCAGTGACACCTTGTAACACTGTGGAGAGGCATGTACCTTTGTAACTGATGAAGTACTTGAACTCATTTCTAGTTCTATGACTGAAGGATTTGGCACTCTTGCTCCATCTCCTTCTTGGATTGGTTTTGGAAAAAAAAAATTATTTATGCGACTACAGAGAAATCAGAGTCAATCTCTCCCACTTGAAAGTGTCAGCAGAAACCTTAGGATTGAAGAACTCATGGAAAAATTATTACAGTTACTGTTCACACTTTCATTTTCACTTTTGGTAAAATATGCAAAATATGTACTTACCATTTTTACTATTTTAGGTATGCAGTTCAGAGGCATTAAGTATTTTCTTGTCTTGAAATCATCACCACATCCATTACCAAACATCTTCCATCTTCCAAACTGAAAGAACTGTCCCCATTAAAAACTATCTCCTTATTTTCCATTTTCTGTCATCACCTAGTAAGTACTGCACTGCTTTCTGTCCTAACGAATTTAATTATTTCAGGTACTTGATACAAATGAAGTCTGTAATACTCATTCCCTTGCTTGTTGCTTATTTCGTTTAACAGAATGTCTTCAAGATTCATCCTTGTACTCTGAGACAGAGTTTATCTTTTTTAAGGTTAAGTAATATAACTATTCCATTGCATCTACATACCATGCTTCATATATCAATTTATCCAAAATGTTTGTATACATTTTTGACCTAACTTTCTTTACTCTAAGAAGACAAAGAAAATCAGAGACAAAAAAAGATCATGTCTGAATTTAAGAATCTCCAGTTTTTCTGCACAAGGAGAAGTCCTGTCTCTGGAAATTAGAGGAAGAGTAGAGCAGATGCTGAGGTGACTGAAGGAGAATAAGGCCAAGCTGCAGCAGGAAAGCAATGAGGCTGAGGACCACATCTTTGAATTGGACATAAAATGTCAGAGCTCAGCCCTGAACTCACTAAAGGTGAGGCTGTGGACTTGGAGAAGGAAAGGAGGAGAATAGTCAAGAAAAATGGGGAAATTGGCAAGATGTGCTTCTACTCTAGGGCCGGCAATTGTGTGGAGGAATTTTGGTAATGTTTCTCTTAGATTATACATCAGTAACTGCTCTAGATGATCCTGCAATGTGAATTAGAAAAACACACTTCCTTGAGGTAAACAAAAAGTAGACAATTGCACCCATGGGACAGCCTTTGCCATCACTTCCTTTTGTTTCATGCTCAAAAATCCCTGATGATCACACTCTCTCCTGAAATACTCTTCCAGTTATAGATTTTAACAAATGAAAGAAGGGGTAACATTTTCCCTGATTCACTTGTAGAATCCTTGCTCTAGAGCTATTGTGGGATCTTCTTACAGCTGCATGATGGATGCATCCCGCTTAAAAGCTGAGCTATATATAGATTTGGGCTCCGACTACCAGGATGTGGTCACACTCTAATTGAAAGTGAAAACACCACCCTGTATACCTGCTGCCACTGCATAGGTGGTGCAGGCTCAGGAGCTATACATGCAGTCACCTCGGAAGATCTTGGTGACTAATGTTCTCTAACGTGGGTTCTCCCTGCAGGACATCAGGTGCCTGAAAACCAGTCTTGCCAGAGAAAGGTTGGGAAAATCTCCTGCCCTCATTCCCAGCAGCCACAGGCTGATGCCACTGTGGCCACTGCTTTTCCCCATAGACTTTGGCAAAAAAAATCACAGTTTCCTGCTGAGTGGGCAGAGGCCTGGTGGGATCACTGCTCCTGACTCTGCAGCAGTGCCTCCGACTGGGTCGCTCTTTTCTTCTTTGGGAGGTGTGTTTAAAGATAGTGTCTCCCATGCCACAGTCCATGGAATCCTGATGCTAACACATCCGCCTTTTGTTTTCTGTGTATGATGTGAAGACACTTTGAGCAGGTGAGTCCCATGTGAACACAGGAAGGGTGGGTCCAGGTGGACAGAGCTGAATCGAGAGGACCACTGAGAAGTCTGTGCCTCTGCTTCTTCCAAAATTTGTGCTGTGAAGCCAGAAGTGCCCAAGACCTATTTCTTGGAGGTTCAGACTACTTGTGATGTCACTGAGCTTTATTGGATGTGAAGATGATATTAATTCATTATCAAGCTATGAGTCAGAACTCCCTTAATGCTGTGATGAGAGAAACCTTAAGCAGTCACCACAGTCACCACCCACCTAGGCACCTACAGGAGAGATTGTGTGGTTATTTTTAGCAGAGCTGCCCCATTCTCTTTGTTTAGTGTGCTCTATGCTGCCTGGCCCTCTGTGGGGAACTTCTGGTTCCTCCTGCCCTGTGGTAGCCATGTCTCCCGAAGAAGTTCCTGTCATTTAGTTTCTCTGCCTGCTGAATAAATAGAGTAACAGTTTCCACTTTATTGAGTTATCATGAAAATTAACTTCATTAACCTGCAAGCAATTAGTTAGAATGTCAGTGAGAGGCAAAACTCTTACCTATCATGTGGGAGTCCTGGGTTCAATCCCTAGCACAAAAAAGAAAAAAAGAGAGAGAGAAACAGAGAGAGGAGTATTGGCAGAGATAAGGGCCAGAGCATAGTATTAGATGTGTTCATAGTCTTTTTGTATTTCAAAAATTTTAAGTGATGCAAGAAAGATTGTTGAGTATTATGAATTATGATGAAAACTTTTATGGTGTTGACTCAGATGACACAGGTAAATATTAAAACCATGACAGAAATTGTTATTGATCCTAAGTCTCCTGCTCCACAGATTTTATTAATCAGTGGTTACTATATTTCCAAAAGTTTTTTCCATGAGTGCAAAATTAAAAAAATATAAAAACTGAAAGTTTTTGGCAGAAAAGTTGGATAAATTATTAAATTATTGGCACCTGCATAAATTATCCATTGATATCAACAAATTATCAATATTACCTAAAGCAATAGAAGTATATTAGCATAGGATTATTTTGATCTGCAAACAAGTGAGAAAATAAATTAGAAACAATAAAACTCTCTACACTCTTTCTCTTTGTTTAAATGCAGTATATAAATTGGTAAAGATTTCTGCTTTCCATTCTCTACCAGCCAACTCAGTCAGATGTTAACTACCAGAGTCTGCAACCCAGAGACAATAGCAAAGAAAACTTAGTGACAAAGCTCGTAAGGCTGGACTTTATCATTTGCTTTCTTATAAATTTGCCTTCCCACAATTTTCCACCTTAAGAATTAAAACTCCTTTTTCTTTGCCTTTGTCATGTCTCTCAAATTTTGTCATTCTTTTGTTAAGATACTCCTATAAATCCATGCATTATGTATCTCTTGAGTATTCAGGTGTGCATGTGGGATACACAAGCTAATAAATGTCTATTCACTATTATCTTGTTTCTGTGTCTTTCATTGGTTGAGTTTATAGACATAGCTGGAAAATTTAAGATTTGTTCCCCCCAAATAGCTTCAGTTTTGTTTGCTCACTGTCCCTGTAATTATAACACACTAATACAGGAGCACACTGAGAAGTATGAATTTTTCTTCTCCCAGAATTGTTTGCACCTTTCCCAAAGTTTGCATAGAAAAAGAATCTGGTACATCAGTAATAATAGGACAGTTCCATTTGTGCAGTCTTTCAGAAGCTAAAGATATGAATGAGGAGGGTATTCTTATTTTACAAGCATTGCATTCTGTTTATGTAATCTAGGCTTTATTTTCTACCAGACATAAAGCCTGCATTCCTTTTCAATATTCAGTAGTCTATAGAAGCTTCCACCTTCCCTGCCTGCCTGATAACAGTGATCCAAGATAGCTGACCTTGTGTCCTATTAATTGCAATTGCTAAGACAACAAATAAATTCTTTTTACTTTGAGTTTATCAATCTAAACTGATGGATAATGTCTGTTCATCTTATCTTTTCTAAATGTGGCCTTGACAAGAAAGAAATCTCTCTAATATTGGCAGTGCCCAATTTTGTTCAAAAGATGTGCTATACACTTAAACCCTTACAATGCAAGCCAAGAAAGTGTGTCAAGAAAATAAATTCAACAATAGTAAATATTCTATTAAGTGAATAAGATAACTCTATATCATCCAAATGAATGAGGGAACCAAAATAAAATTAGAATTTGGATTACAGCATGTTAAAGAAGAATAATAAGTCCTGTTTACCCATCATCACTTGATATTCATAAGAATATGGGTAAATTAACTTTTTCTGGCCTCTCATGATTCCAGAGAAATAAAAACTCCATTATGGTTTGTACATAGATATCCCCCCAAAACCTCATGCAGTCATAGATGTGCCATTTCAGAGCAGGCTTCATCTAGAGTATGTGGTACTGAGATTAAGGTATTAAATTAGTTTATTGATTGGAATTAGCATCATTCTGGGTGTCGCTGAATGGATTTACTGATGATAGAAGGTTTGTAGCCTGACTGAGATAAAAGGAAAGGCAAGCTCACTTGCTGCTTGCTGCTTCACTGCCTCCTGCCTGCTTTGTTATGAACTGTTTCTCCTTTGCTGAGATGCCCCTCTATCATCCTGCTTTGGAGCCAGACAACTATGGACTGAAACTTCTACAAACTGTAAACCTAAAATAAATCTTTCTTCTTGTAATTTTGAGTGTAAGATATTTTGTCCCAGCAATGAGAAAAGTAAGTCAGACTCCATTTCAGGGATGGAAAAGACTTTTCACTAATGTATGAGAATTGCTTAGACTAGTGGATCTAGACCTCTGCAGTACATCAGGTCCTCCAGAGTTTGTCAGTGACCTCCTGGTACTCAGCCTACTCCAGACAAATTAAGACTTATTAAGACAAATTAAGACAAATCAGACTTGGGCAAGGGGTTCTAGCAGAGCACTGATGTCCTGCGGAACTAGAGTGACACTGAAGTATTTGTCCCAGAATGTCACCAAGGGACAGTTCCTTGGTTTTGCTCAGGTCCTTGGTTACTCTAAATAGCCCCAAGAATGATGTCAGCCTCTCCTGTCCCTTTTGCTCCCTGTCCTAATGGTGTCCTGCAAGTGTTCAAGGCCTTCTCTGGGGACTAGGCCAGCCTTGGACTACAGGACATGAAGTGGGGGTCACTGGGATCTTAAGAACAGTGTAAGCATAAAATAGACACAAAGCAAAATGTCAATGTTTATTACAATATTAGAAATATTGTCATCAATATAACCTCACTACGGACTCAGTCAGTGCCTGAAGCTTTGAGCATAAGGTGTAGGGATGAGAGAACCTTGTGAGCCACACAAAGGATGTTTTATGGGTAAGGGAGAACAGCCTTGGTGCTTCACCCACACATACCTGTTGAAAAATTAGTCTTGTAAACTATGAAAAATTAGTCTTATACACAAAATGAAAAATAACACAAGTCACCTAATCCTACTACCCATAGACACCTGCTTTTCATCAGTTAATATAAATTATATTTTTGGCAAAATAGTCAGGTAGTTAAAATATGCTTTAATTTCTTCTTAAATTGCCACTTACTTAGCCCATTGTATGAGTATAACTAATATTTTGTTTATTTCCTTACTCATAAACTTTTATCTGGTACATATACACACATACAGGCATGTACACACACATGTATCTTTTTTATTTGTATCTTTTCTAACTGCATCTTCTAGTCTCCTTCACATTCCTGTGGATGTGTGTGTGTCTTCTGAGATGTGTACTAATAAGGGAACTGGTGTGAGGTAGGCCTACACTGCCTGTTGGACTCCAACTTCCAAACTGCTGTCCAGGAGAGATTTCTTTCTCCACACTCCTCACTATACACTGTCAATGTAAAATGATATTCTGCTGTTTTAGTTTGCATTTTCCGCCCTTTTGAAAATAATTAGTTGTTTTGTAGTTTTTTTCTTCTTCCTATAATGTTGGTATATCTTTCCTCAATACTGTTGTTTTACATTTTCTTTTAACGGTTAATTTTAATAGATCTTCATATATTTTGTATTGTAATTCTTAATTAGCGTATATAAATATTCTCTACAAGTATTCATTCTCTCTCCTTCTCTCTCCCCTCCCCCAGTATTTTCAGAACTGGGGATTGAATCCAGGAAGCCCTAAGCTACACCCCTAACCATTTTTGAGACAGAGTCTCATCAAATTGCCCATCCTAGCCTGGAACTTGTAAATCTTCTGCTCAGCCTCCCAAATGGCTAGGATAACAGGTGTGCACCATCACACCTGGTGTAAGTGTGTTATCTCTTAACTGTCATTAGAGTGACTTGTCTTATAGGAAATACTGATTTTTGTTGTTCAAAAGTATATTTCATAATTATTTTTGTTTTGGTGTTGGGCTTGAGAAATCATAAAATAAGTGTTTCCCTATTTTCTTCCAAAATTTTAAAAGTTTTCTTCATGTGTGTCATTATAAGATCTGATGCTTCTTTGTATGATGTGAGATAGAGCCATAATTTTCATCTAGTCTATTTGAAAGCCAGTTACTTGGTCTGAGTTACTCTTTAGGGCAATCACCACCAAGTTGGCGTGCCACTTCTGTTCTACGGTTGGCATGGCATTGGTTCTAAGCTTTGTGCTTTATTATTCTGTTTGAACTCTTACCTCATCTATTTCAGAGGTAAGACTATCTTCTATTGGGGAAATAAAACAACTATGCCTCCCAAAGCCCCACTGTCCTCCTTATCAATGTGGTCAGCAGAGATGGCACATGGTGAGAGACAGTGGCAAAACCTAGGGTTCATTGATGCTGTCCTTACCCTCCACTTAAAAGTATCCTCCTGCTGAGGTACTTTATAGGGTCCCTAGTTAGTCCAGGTAGCCAGAGCTAGTAGTCCTGTGTGTATGAAGCCTCATCATGAGTGTGGCCAGTGGGAAGTGGGTGGTCAGAGGGTGAAGGAAGCTTCAGAAATGGCCTCTCCTCCATGTTTTCCTGTTTGCCTCTTCCAATAGATGGACTGTGACCATTAGATATTATTTTTTTTGTTTATACAGTGTGTTCTCTAAACCCCAAAATATCCCCTAAAGCCTGACATATAATACCTTTAGACACTCACTTGAATCAGTTTAGTAATAAACTAGGACAATATGAAGAATGTAGATGGATGGAACATAAAGATGAGAGATGACCTTGCTTAGAGAGTGAAGCTTTTAAACTCTGGGCTAAAATAAAATGTATCAATTTTTCATGTTCAATAAATTTTCCATTGTTTCTCTCATTTAATCTCCATATCTAAGTTAATTATAGTATTATTTTATTTTGCTTATATTGTCCTAGGATAAATGTCACTTTCCATTCCTATCAGTAGCATATTTAATAAAAAATATCTTTTTGAGGATTAATAATACATTAAAAAAAATCTCCCTGTATTGATTACATATTTCAGTGGGTTTTACAGTATACACTAGAGTAATCATTAAGATGCAGAATATGGACAGTCCTTCTGTGTACCATTTTTGTCCCAATCCCTCAGCTCTTTGGGTCCAGGTAGCCATTGATCTGCTTTGTGCTATGATAGCTTACTTTTTCCATTCCTAGAATTTCCTGTGAGTGCAATTTATGTGGTCTGCAGTGTTTTCTCTAGCTTATTTTCCTTCATGTGTTTTTGTGATTCATCTGTTTCCCTACATGTATCAATAGAGTCCTCCTTCTTCTTGTTGCATAGCATTTCATTATATGGATATATTACAGTTCATCTATCCATTCAGCTGTTGATCAGCATATTGGTTACTTCCTATTTATAGCATTGTACAAAAAAAATCTGGAATGGCCTTATTTATAAGATATCACATGCCAGAATCTGCAGCTTTGAGCTTTGTGGTGTTTTAGGCAATCTCAGTAAGCATGAATCTAATGTAATCTTTATAAGCAAGTCGTGTTTTGTAGTCAACTCTGCTTTTACTAAGCTGCTGCTGCTATCAGTTGTCTGACAATGCTGCTTGAGTCATTTCATGGTAACGTTTTCATATGTGCTGAACAAGGGGTAGAGGCATGTTCCTTCAGAGCTCTGCAAGTACACTTCCAAGGCTCAGTTCTTTTATGACTACGACCTGAACAGATAAAGCCTCAGGCAGGTGTGAGCAGGAGAGAATGTTATAGCACGGGACGGAAGTTGCCTGAACAACTGGGCAAAATTCCTCCTAAAATCATCTTGTGGAAAACAAACCTAATAACCTACATTGCCAGGAGATGGCTGGGACCAATTTCTCTGGTCATGCTGAGACCATATTGTCAGTAAATCTTTTCATGCTGTTCCTTTCTGGTCATGATCTTCTTCCCAGTCTGCTTGTTGTCCTGTGCTTCACACTGGGCACATCTGTGGTGCTGATGGAGGAAGGAAATTCTCTCTGCCTTATTCACTTCCTGTGTGATCAAACATTGTTGCAAGTCCAGGTTTTCCAGTGTGCTGCTTTTTGAGGGGGTCTTTTCTGGAATTCCTACTAGGGTTTTGCAATGCATCTTCTCCCCATTTTCTACAGTGGCTTCCACAGTGGCTCCCTCAGACTCTTCCCTCCTTATTTCTGTTCTGCCTCAGATGTGAGCTCCCTAAAGGACTCCCAACCCAAGTTAAAGAAAACCGGAGCTATCACCAGTGTGACATTGGATTTATTTTTCTGCTCTGCTGAGACCTGGGACATTTGGTGGTAGAACTTTCATCTTAACTACAGGGGAGCGTTTTGTTTGTGTTAACTGCAAGGCTAAAACATAAGAAGGTTAATAAGCTTTATGTGTTTCACCTGCTAGTGTGAGTTTTCAGAAGTTTAGACTGGCCATTGTCTTTGTGAGTTAATTGTGTAAATAACCAAAAGTATGTCTCAAACATTTGGAGACTAAATGTGTCATATTTCATAATGAGCAGAAACCATGTGATATGTATTAATGGAGAATTCTCATGCCTTTAGATAACAGTACAATATAAGAGAAATGGATTTGACTCAGGAATTTTAAACATTTATTCTAACAAACCTAGTCAACATAGCAATCTGCTGATTAAATACTTGTTTTATTAAAGTATAAACAGACATGAGAAAAATATTTTGATTAATTTGTTTACATTTATACATAAACAAATATGAAGTAAACATTTTATTTAAACACATAACTAATCTAAATCATATATAGTTCATGACTTTATTAATTGGAAAGGTCTGATAAAATCAATACAGCAATATGATGAAACCTTCATAAATGCCTATAATCTTAAAACATTGTAAGAAACAAACTCAAAAGAAACCATTATCCAGTTTCAAAAATATATTATAAAATTAAGTAAACTAAAATATTCATGAATTAGCTAGGCTTAGGGGCACACTCAGGAAGCTGAGGCAGGATGTTAAATTTTAGGCTGACCTGAAAATTTCACAAGATTCTACCTCAAAATAAAAGTGAATATATATATATATATATATATATATATATATATATATATATATATATAAAACGGACTGTAATATAGCTCAGTTTGGAGCCCTAGCTTAGCATGCATGAGACCCTGGGTTCTATCCCCAGTACAGTAAAATATTTAGGAATATCCTCTAGCAAAAGAGATAAATTATTTTGTAAATATAATTATTTCACAAGTTTGAAGAATTATGCAGCATAAAAACAATTATTATACCACAATAATCTAGTAAAAATGTTTAGTCAAATGAAAAAATCAAAGTATAAAATTGAATATAAAGCCTGACGAAGTATGGCAAAGATTTATAAAAACTTAGTCCTTATGTAGAAAAGCAGCTAGTGCTTTATCATCTCATTTTGAAATTTTTAAAGAAATTTTGAATTTAAAAATATTTTTCTTTTTTTTGTAGAACAAAGCATTGAATATAGTGCTCTGTTTTTGGTAGGTAAAAATTATATTACTGAACTACACTATAACTATACCACCTTTTTCTTTTCTTTCTTTTTAAATTTTGGGGTATAATAATTGCACAGGCTAGTTTTCAATATTTGATTTTCTTGATTCAGCATCATGAGTATCTGGCATTACAGCTGTTTACCACCATGTCTGGATATTCTCTCTGTCTCTCTCTAGCAAGGACACAATGGGTATCAAAGATTCCCAATTTGGGCCTTCTTGGACTGAACTGTGGTTCTGCTATCAAACAGATACCTCCCTCTGCTGGAAAAATATGGGAATGCACCAAACATCTTCAATAATCCTACTTCCAGAGGCTTTCCCTTTGGGTCTCCATTTTCTGTTCTCTCCAACTCTTACATCTTGAAGGTGCCATGTGTGTCTCATTTGTAGTCTACAACTATAGTTTATGATCTCTAACAAGGAAAGCTCCTTACACTTGCAAACTTCACTTTGAGTTTTATTTTTTCCTCTCTCTTGTTCTCCTTTTTAGATTACCATTCTCTGTATGCATCCTGACTAGGCCATCTGCGTGCAGTTGGAAGGGTTCTGATTGGTTGGTGGAGATACAGGCTAAGAGACAGTTGTGGGTTGGTGAGGAGCTGCCTACCTAAAGGGAAACTTACCAGAAACTCAAGAGAGGGGTGGGTGTAGGGAGCAGCATGATAGCTTCATGGCTGCCGCTCCATCTCTCCCTCCTGTGGGCGTCCAGTGCGTCGGCCTACATTTCCCATGATCCTCTCACCCCACCCAGGAAATGACAGTGACCCATCCATAACTTCCCACCCCCGCTTCTTTATAAGCCAGGAACATTGTTCAATAAACGAGGTTTGATTGGGAAACTTCAACTTGCCTCCGTCTCTCTCTCTTCACCCTGCCCCCGCCCCGTTTTCCTTCCTCTAGGGGAAAACCCACGCATTGGTCCGCAAGCCGGATCAGAGGGGACTGGAATTTAATGAATTTGTGTGTGGTGAAGCTTCACAAAAGAGTGTAGCTGATCCTATATTATTACAGCTAAGTTTCCTCAGGCAATTACAGTTTCTCCCTATGGTAGGTTCTCTCTTTTGAGTAGACAGTTTAGCAGCAAATCTGAAATAAATATTGAGGATGGAGCTGCCCTTACAGTTCCCCCAGGAAAACCCTGTGTTCAACAAGATGGGCCATAAGGCAATTCTCAAAGGTATATGTGAATGACAAACATGGTATCTTCTTGAAGAATAAGTTGGTGAGTGTCTTACTTTCCTCACTGCTGAGGAAATACCCAACACCCACAATTTAGAGGAGGAGAGGTTTATTTTGGCTCACAGTTTTAGACCATGTTTAGCCAGCTCCAAGGAAACCTGCTCTTGTCCTTGTATCAGAGAGAAGGGAAGAGCCAGGAGGGAGAGGCATCACGGGCTATGCCCCAGCAACTGGCCTCTTACCAGACCCCACTCCCTAACAGAGTTGGCTACAGAGGATCCAACCCTCTTCCAAAAGCCCTGCCTATGGGCAGCATGAGGCTTTAAGCAGACTTCTAGATGTAAACCATAACTGCCAGTTGTCATTCTGGGGGTGAACTGTGATCACAGGGAATCTAACACTACAAGGTTCTGTAAGGAGGCAGTTTCCAGCTTTATGACACTTGACCTCAGTTGCTTTCAAGTCTAGATATTTAAGACAATGAACTTATGATGCTGACAAGGCCTAGATTTCAATCACGTATACATTCATTGGAAAATCAATCATTTGGTAGCCAGCGGATTTCTTCCACATTTTCAGGTCAAAGTGGTAGTGATGAGTCCTTGCAAGAAATAATAAAAGTTTAGTATGGGTGTGAAAAAAATAAGTATAAAACAAAGAACAAAATTTTAGTGACAGTTAAAGATGGTATTAGGTCTGATAAAGGAATACACTCATGGAACAAAGACAAGACTTTGAAAAGAGCAGATCTTTCTTCAGTCTCATGTCAACTTCTTTCCCTCAATAGTACTCCAAATAGTCTATTCCCAGATCTCAGTTTCTTGCTTCATGTTTGTATCAGTCCCCATAACAGCTGTACCTTGACTATGGACAAGCTTGTCTTTCCTGCACCTGCACCCAGAGGATTGAACACAGCAGAAATAAGCATCAGATTTGGGACTTTTGATCAATATAAGTTCATGGGCACAGACTTCTGGATTTTCTGCTTTGCCCATCAGTACTACTGAGTTTCTAAGATTTGCTCTATTTCCACTTCATTCACTCAATGAATATTACTAAGCACCCAGTGTGTGTGTAGCTTTAGCGCAGGTATTGAGGACCCCATGGTAAATAAGCAGGTGCTCCTGTGTGGGCCCAACATGCTTTCAGACAA
Source organism: Hydrochoerus hydrochaeris (assembly GCA_004027455.1). Lineage (NCBI taxonomy): Eukaryota > Metazoa > Chordata > Mammalia > Rodentia > Hydrochaeridae > Hydrochoerus > Hydrochoerus hydrochaeris. The sequence continues at coordinate 19,233 of PVLA01003979.1, read as the reverse complement.
CTGCTTCATACATTCTCTTTTCTAAGCTCCGAGCTCTTCCCAACCTTTTATATTATTTTCAGCTGTCACTTTATCCCCGAATATTCCTTCATGGAAACTACAGAGGCCATTACAACAGAATGCTAGTATCAATAGAATGACTGAACTGTTCACCATCCTTTGCTCTTTAACTACTTAAAATCAAAAACTGTCATCTTAGGATGCCAAAAGGGAGAAATTAAACCAGTAGTGTATAGGAAGAGAATATAGTGAATGGAATACTGTATTTACAACTCTATGACAGATCTAAAGGGAGCAGCAAAAAATACAAGGCAGCTCACAATCAGCAAAGGTGATGAGTCCACCCTGACTTACTCATGAAGGTTTAGTTTCTTCTGCCCTCTTCAGTGCGGGTTTGCTACCAACTTTCCCCCAGGAGGTGGCCCTGGAGGAGGATGGTGCTGGAAAGAGAGTTTCTCATTCACTGTTTGTCTGTTATGTTTGCACCATAGCAAGATGCAACTCCTGGCAGCAACAAGTGGCAGGAACAGCTTCAGCCACATCATATTCCACATATATAGCAACACCAGTGGCCCAGGATCCACAGCCCACAGTTAGCTCTCAGAAAGACAAATTAGTGCTCCATGCGTACTCAAATAAAACCAAGAACTCCTGATTTGTAGTGTCTTCCCATTTCTTTGCACCATTACTACCACCATAGTAGATTTTAACTACCAGTGAGACTAATATGGAATTGGGAAGGAACGCACAGTAGCTCACTGTGGAGATGTGAGGTGTAAGCAACAAAGATAATAATGAAATATTAGGAATGTTGGGCATTTATAAGCTTTTAAAATATGTATGTTATTTATAAGTTTATATAATTTAATTTTAAATACTTGCTGAGCTTAATAATTCAATTGGTTCATAAAATGCCTGAAGATTTATCAGTTGGCTTTCAAGCCACTGTGAACCAGCTTCTCCAAATCACTGTGTTCCAGCAACCATGTACTCCACTATCACTTAACACAGACAATACACTTCTACCCTGTAAGATGGGGATATTGTTATTATGCCTCAGGTTTCAGCCAAAAAAACTAAATCCCTGAGACTTGAAGCAGTCAAATGTCAATGTCCAGGAAGTGATAGTCTTTCAACCTCTAAGATATGGGCATTTTCTGTACCCCTGCCTCCTGACAGTTGGATAGCAGGTTCTCCTTCTGGGCTCTGACTTCTGTTCCTAAGTAGGTATTTTTTGGTATTTGGTTTCCCAACTTGGTCTTCCTCCTGGAGGAAGATGACCAGATCGGTTATAATGAAGAACAATACTACGGTTTGAAAGTGTCCCCCAAATTTCATGTGTTAGAAACTTTGCAAAGTGTTAAGAGGAAGGCCTTTAAGAGGTGATTAGAACATGAGAGCTTTGCCCTCATGAATGGGTTAATGTTATCACAGTAGTAGTTTTGTTATTAAGAAGATGAATTTGGACTAACAGTAAATTCAGTCCCTTCTGTTCTCTTGCCCTTCTCTGCTCTCTCTGCCATGGGGTAAATGCAGTAAGGTCCACACCAGATGCCAGTGTCATGCTCTTGGGTATCCTAACCTCTAGAACTGAGAGATAAATTTCTGTTGTTTATAAGTTGCCTAGTCTCAGTTATTGTTGCACTCCCACACACAGACAGTGTGAAGCCAATTATTTTCTGAAGCCTAACACTAGACAAAGTTTCTAGGTCAAACCATTTCTGGGGAGGATAAAACATTTTGTTCACTTCGGTAGATCTTTAAAAAAGTAAATAATGATGCATAAGTTAGAGATTGCTGAGGACCAAACATAGAAGTATGTGTAGTCGTCACCTTTGGTTCTCTTTGAACACCAAGGGATCCTCTGCTGCTCACCTGCTTGATCACCTGCCCCTCTCCAGGTAGAAGTAACACCGTCAATGCTGGGATCCTTCCTTTGGCTCCTCCTCCTGGCCTCCAATTCAAAGCTTTTCTGTTCATGGTACTTACTAAACAAACTTGATACTGGTTTTACTACTTAGAAATTTAGAATATAGCCTTGAATCTCTACATTTTGGATTTGTATTTCATGTTTAATGTTTGAGCTCAGCGCATCCACAACTATGCAAAGTGAAATTTACTGGAGGCCTAAATTTGCTGCTAAGGGCATTTCCTTGTAACACAGCATTATGTTATCTTATTCTCTTGAAAGGAATACTAAAGAAGCACCTTGGGGTGAAAAATAAAAAGAACCAGAGGAACAATAAGTGGTACTGTATGTGGTAAATGGCTGCATTCATATTTTAGTTAGTTTTTGGTTTGTTCTTTGCAGTGTTGTTTTTGGTTTGTTCTTTGCAGTGTTGTGAATTAAATACAGGGCCTTACAATGAGCTACATTTCCAGTCCTTTTTCAAAAATTTTGAGGCAAGATCATGCTAAATCGCCCAGGCCAGCCTCAAATTTTTGACACTTCCTACCCCATCTCAGTTTCCTTAATACCTGGGATTACAGTTGTGTACCATCACAGCCAATTCAGGATTATGTCCTGTTTTTTAAATGATTCCTAAGTGTAGGAATTATGGCTTAAGAGCTAAACAGATTATTTCATCTCATTAGATATCGCTACACTCCTCTCCATAGGGATGCTGCCAGCAACACAGGAGGGATCTGTCTATTCCACACAGTATGTCACAAAGAAATTCTACAAATTTAGAATTTTTGTCCAAGTTGGAATTTTTTCTCAAATTGAAGCTTGAGAAATTGTGTTCCAATGTTATTTTAATCTATATTTCCATGATGAGCAAGACTGAGATCATGTTTAACTTCACTTTATTTGTACTGTCCTTTCTTTTGTCCATTTTTCTAATTTTTTTGTCTTTTCTCAGTAATAGATAGAAATTTTATATTTATGTATTTGTGATATGAGCCTCCACCAATGATGTTAGTTTGAACTTTTTTCTCAGTCCATCAGTTGTGATGCTTTTTGCCATGAAAACTAGATAAAAGTTACTATAAAAGTTACTCAGACAATTGTATACTCTTTTAAAAATAAGAAAATATAATGACCCGTGTCATATAATACACATGTAATCACATTAGACATAAATGTGAAGCCCAGCATCTAAAAGTATACAGTAGGAATTTAACTTTAAGCAAAGAAAAGTATGGTATTTTCCCTGAAGTTCTTGGAGGTGATCTCTAGGTCCTTGGAATATGCTACCTAATAAGACTGCTTTTATTTATCTGAAGTCATTGGTCCCAGATAGTCAATAATACAATAATAGGAATTTTAGGCCACAGGTATCTGCTCAATCTCTAGATGGGCTGGAAACTAAAGGTCAGCCATGTGAGTAACCAGCCATAGAACTAACAAAAACTCCAGCCACTAACGTGCCATTGAACTTTCTTGATTGACAGTAACTCTCCACGTGTCACCACGCATGAATGCTGGGAAGTGGCAGTGTTCATGGTACCTCTTGAAGAGGAAGCTTGGAAGTTCACATTGGGAACTTCCTGCAGTGTGCCTGAATTGGTTTCTTAGGGTTCCTGTAACTAAAACAAAATGCAAAAAGCTGGAGTAGCTTAAAGTTACATATTTATTGTCTTTCAGTTTTGGAGGCGAGAAGCCTGAGTCTAGGAATCAGTAGAACTGTGCTTGCCCTGAACCCTGGCAAGACATTCTTCCTTGGTCTTCCTGCTCCTAGTGGTTTGCTGGCAACCTGTGAAACTCCTTGGCTTGCAGGTGCATGATTATGACCTCTATCTTTGTCACCCCATAACATGAGTCTCTGTGTATCTCTACCTTTACATGGCCATCCTCTTTACAAGAACACCAGTTCCTCTTGAAAGTCATCTGCCTGTTCTGCTCCACTATGACCTTATATAGTGATATTTGCAATCATCTCATCTCCAAATAAGGCCACTTTCTGAGATATCAGGAGTTAGAAATTAAACATGTATTCTTGAGGAGAGAGAACAGGTGCCAAGTCAGTACATAACAATGTCCTGTGTGCTTTTTCATTGCTGATTTTAATCTGTGTCCTTTCAGGGCAATAAATTAACTGCAAGTAATATTTCTGACAAATTATTGAACTGCAAGGTAGTTGGGACACCTACCTCCAGCAACTCGAAAATGGTGTTAGAAGCATAGATAGTCTTCAAAACTATGATTGCTCCCTTACTTTGCAAGAATATGAAAAAGGGATCTCAGCACAGATTTTAAGGCATGAAAAAGCTTTAACATAAAAGGGCACTATGATTAACTTACAGTATAATATCAAAAATATTTTTAGAAGAGTGAAAAGTCACATATCTGCAACATAAAATATGCTGGGCAAGGGGCTTGTGCCAGAATTAAAAAGAGAAAACAAACCAATTATTTTACACCAGCAAACAAAACAACCTGTCATGAGCAGAATTACACCTCCACCCCCACATACTGAAACTGTAATCCCCAAGTGGACTAGATTTGAGAGACTAGGTCTTTAGAAAGGTAATTAAGGTTAAGTGAGGTCATAATGGTGGGGGCCCTAGACTGATAGATTTGTTGTCCTTATAAGAGGAGGAAGGGACATGAGGTCATTCTCCCCAGGTATGAATAAGGATGACATGAAGATAAGATGACCATCTGCAGGCCAGGTAGGAAGCCCTCAACAAAGCTTGCACATCCACCTGAGATTTCTAACCCCCAGAACTGTAGAATTAATCATTTTTGTTTAAACTACCCAGTCCGGGTTGTTTAGTTATAATAGTCCACACATAATAACATACAATCCAATTTTTTAATAAAGTGGGGAAGCAAATATATATAAAATAAAAACAGTGGCCTACCACTGCACATCTGCCAAATAGGCCCATTAAAAAGACTAAGAGCTGGCTTGGATGATGCAGGCCTGCAACCCCAGCAATCTGGGAGCCTGAGGCAGGTGGCACGTGAGTTCAAGGCCAGCCTGGGCAACACAACAGGAACCTATTTCATACATGCAAAACTTGTAAAAGAAAATTCTACTTCAAAACAAATACAAAATAAAACATAAAAAAGCCAAACTTATTGGGAAGATGTGGTACTACAGGAACTCAGCAGATTTTGTTCAATAATTTGTGAGGTTCATCCACACTATCTCTTACCTGGGGTTTCATTTTTCATTCATATTGCTTTCAGTTTATTATTGGATCAGATGATTCTATTCAGAAGTATACAAACAACAGATGTGTATACACATATAATCAAGACATATGCACAAGAATGTTCACATTATTTATAATAACTAGAAATAACTCAAGACATCCATCAGTGGAGGATTAGATAACTACATTACAGTACATTCATAAAATATTAAGATGAATTAAATTTAATTCACTATAAATGAATTAAAGTTATATACAGCACTATGGATCTGTTCAAATCTAAGGTTATATAAGCAAATATATTGTTTTAATTCCATGTAAGTTTCAAAAACAGATACATTAGTGCTGAAAATTAGAATAGTGATTCTATTTAGGAAAAACGAAAAAAAGTGACAGAAAACAAGGATGAGGACACTGTGCAGGTTGGCAGATAGGCAGATATTCTAGTTTTTGATTAGTCAATCACTGTTTATTTACTGACACATTAGTTTTAGGATTTTTATATATTAAGGTTTTCAATTAAAAAAAAAAAAAAGCTTAACGAATGTTGAAGTCTTCTATGGTTTCTTTCCAGGACAAAGATTTTAAGTATCCAGGATAGAGACAAGTCATTAAAATGTGAGTCTGGAATTATAACCGCAAACGCTGAAACGGGTGTAGGGAACCACTCAAGACTGCTTCAAAACTCAGGGGCCTCTAAAGACATCTGAAGACGTGACCCCTCATAGTGGGATACTTAACACAGGTAAATACACATGTGCTGTTAGGGGACTATGCAAGATTGTAAATGAGATAACAACCTGTATAGGAATTATACAATAAAGAGGCAGGTTGCTCTTGCGCTGCTTCACGCTGCCTGTTGCTCACGTCTTGCACACGTGAGCTCTTTAACCTGGGGAGCTCGCCCTGCCAATGAATACTCCTTGCTCCCCCACTCCCAGAGAGCCAGCAAGGACAAGCTGAGAAAGCAGTCATGTTCAAGGCGGGGTTAGAGGGGACACCTCCAGAACTGAAAACCAATAGATGAAAATATAGTCCAGTTTCTTCCACACTGGAGTTTCTGAAACACCCAATCAGGGTACTTGTTTCTATAAACAGAAACCTAAGGGATCTCTGGCTTTTAAGGCTTAAACACCTTTACAGCTAAGGTCTCAGCCCCGACCCGGCCCCCAGCCCGGGTTAGAGCGCCCCCAATGTTATCAGCTGTAGGGACGGAACAGCTGGAGCAGGGTAACTGGCTAACGTTTGGGGAACGAACCATTGAGGTGGCGCACTAGCACTCTGAAGAGGACAGATTAGACCCTCACACCTGGGGAGATGGGGCGCTAACATCCACCTCAGCCTTTCAGGTCAACCCAGAATCAATCCCAACAATGCAACGTGTTTTCCTTACATTTCGTGTCGGCTCCAGCTCAGGCCTCGTTTGTCCCTAATTACCTTTAATTTAGGACCTAGGCTCTCCCTGTAAATTCTCCAGATGACTAACGTCCAGAGTTAAGGCCTAATTATTCCTTAACTACTTAAGAGCCTTGAAAAGACCACGCTCAGACGACGGGTGAATACAGGGAAGTTACACCCAACTGCTCAACCCCGTGTAACCGCCGAGTGCAAAGCTCTTTTCCTGAACCATGTAATGGTGGCTCTTAAAAGAGCCGTTGGGTTACCGGAAGGATCTTCCAACAAGACTGCTCACTTTTTCTTTGGCGCTGCCTTCTTGGGCTTGGCAGCTTTAGGCTTAGTCACCTTGGTTTTAGGTGCTTTGGGCTTGACAGCCTTGGCCTTCGCGGGACTCTTAGCAACCTTCTTGGGCTTTACGACTTTAGGTTTCTTAGGGCTCTTGGAAGACTTCTTCGCCAGCGCAGGCTTCTTAGCCTTCTTGGGAGTCTTCACTGCCCTCTTGGCGGCGGCCGCCGGAGCCTTCTTCGGCTTCTTGGGAGCGCCCGCTGCCTTGGCCTTAGCCGCAACCTTCGCGGTGCTGGGCTTGGCGTCCACGGAGGAAGCCTTCTTGTTGAGCTTGAAGGAGCCAGAGGCGCCGGTGCCCTTGGTCTGCACCAGGGTGCCCTTGCTCACCAGGCTCTTCAGCCCCAGCTTGATACGGCTGTTGTTCTTCTCCACGTCGTAACCGGCGGCCGCCAGCGCCTTCTTGAGCGCGGCTAGCGACACCCCGCTGCGCTCTTTGGAAGAGGACACGGCCTGTACGATAAGCTCGGACACAGAAGGGCCCGCAGGTTTTTTCCTTGCGGCTGCCAAGGCTTTAGCAGGTTTCTTCGCTTTCTTAGCAGCTGCCGGCTTCTCGGGAGCTGTAGAGGCCGGCTGTGCGGCCGGTGCAGTCTCAGACATTGCTGCTGAAGAGAAGCAGAGATAAAATGAGGAAACCCACTAGTCGGGAGCGCGCGGTACGGCCGGCGACGGCTATTTATAGAGCAGGGCTGCGCGGTGATTGGTGCGCGCTGGCACCGCCCCCAAACCGCAGCGCTCCCTGCGCCGCAGCCATTCCTGGATTTTCCAGAAGGGCTCACGTCTCTCAGCTCTCTGCTCCCCTAAAGCTGGTCCACTCGCCTTACAAAAGTGAAAACTCAGGCAAAGCCAAGTTGGGCTATGCCGCCTGCTAACTTTAGAAAGTACTGTCTCCTTAAAAACCTGCTCAGGGGTGAAGGGGGGGCTCCGTCAATGAGGCAGTCAGTCACATCCAAGGAATTTCGGTTGAGGCTTCTAGAAGATGCCTCTGCAGGAGTTCGCGTCTAGTTTTTCAGGAATAAAAAAGCGCTTCTTAAATAGCGGGGAGGCAGCAAGAGCAGCAAGGGTTTAGGCCTTGTGCACGTTTAAGACCAGCTCTCATCCATGCGATTCCTCCTGTGTCACTGAAGTGTGTCTGGTACCTGCCTTCCGTGTTTTGGACAAAGGAAGACTAACCAGAACACTCCACAATTCAGTAACCGCAGGCATTACTCTCATGTGTGAGGAGGGTTATGCAAACTATTCCCACGGTTGTAACTTTGTCTTTTCTTGCAGTCCAACGCATTTCACTGATCTAAAGTGCTCGAAGAGAGCTCTGTTCAACCTCAGCACGTTCAACACTGTGAGATACAACTTCTACATGCTTATTCTACTCAGACTTTCAGGGCTCACCACAGTGCCTAGATAGACATTAAAGGGTAGGTGGATAAGCCGGTTCTGTGAGAGGCATTGTCCGGAGGAATTCCTCTCTTTTGTGTGAAAGCCAGGGGCTAAGATTTTAGAACACTCTTCCTTTAACTTGTGCTGAGAAGCATCAGCAAGCTAAAAATGATTTCATATTGCAGACCAATGGCTGTGAGCAGAAGAATAAAATGCTTTTAAATTCTCAACCTCTGCCACATCTGGGTGTGGGTAACTGCAGACAGTGACTTCTTCCCGTGCGTGTGGATTCTCAAAGTCCACGACGGCCTAGTAACAATAAATAATAGTCCTAGTATTTTACGCATTTATTCATTTTATTGAAAAACTGTCGTTTCAAATAATTATACAATTTCCAAGAATGTGAAACAAAGCAAGTGAAAACAAAACCGCGCATCTTTGAAAGATTACAAAATGACATTGACAAGATTGTCAGGATTTTAGATAAATACTTTCTGAAACAAATTTTTCGCACAGTAACAGCATCTTATCAAATGAAGCTTTCGGTATGGAAATAGAATTACTTGACTCCTGGTCTCTTTCGGTATGATTTTATTTAGTGTGTCTTCCTTTGTTTCCATTGTTAAACTGTCGCTCCCCTTCCCCCACAAAAAGCAATGGAAAGGCTTTACGTAAATGAAGGATACCAGAACTGCTTTCTCAAAGGACACTTGAGAAAATGAAATAAACCAATCATAACATTGAACTAGGTCTATGTTTGGTTAGCACTGAAGAATTCTCAACATTTCAATGTTTGACAGCTATCCAGTCTGCTCTTCCCCAAACTGAATTACGCACTTTGCCACCTGGTCTAACCCGGCTGGTGAGAATGGAGCCCTTCTGTGACCCGCGGCAGGGCGGGAAACGAGGCAGACACCGCCATTTTGCACCTAGCGGAATATGCACTAGGCCTTAGGTAGAAAAAAAAAGCTTTCAAAAGGCACCAAGTCTACAGAGGAGCATGAACATTTAACGGAAAGATAGATGTTTTACTACAAAAAATGTTTTTGTGAGCGGTGATATAATTCTACTATGCATATTTTCTAGGGTTCCCTAACAGTCTTTGCACAACATAAACATTACTAAAAGAATACAAATTTTGAGAAAGGTGTCAGAAATCCTATATTAGTCGAATGAGCCGCATAAATACGGTGTGTCCGGAGTACATAGCCACTATTCAATTATTGCCATCTTCCCACAAGCAAAATTGGTTGATTACAATTACCATGGACATCAATGTCTAATTTTACAAAAAGGCAAGCCAAACGTGCTTTAGGTTTATAAAGAGGAAATACAGAATGGAGAGGGGACAAACTTGAAAAGAAGAGAGGATTGAAAATAGTAACCAATGAAACTGCACGTTTGTAGGACGTTTTAAAATAAACCAATCAGAGTCTGTAGCGTCATAAGGAGACATTGTTATCATCCAGTCACCACGCGGTACATACTATAAATACAAGCAATGTTCTTTGGAGACTAGCTCTTTGGAGTTCTTGGTTTCTGTTAAGTGTAGTGATGGCTCGCACAAAGCAGACAGCGCGCAAGTCCACCGGCGGCAAGGCTCCGCGCAAGCAATTGGCCACCAAGGCAGCCCGCAAGAGCGCGCCAGCCACCGGCGGCGTGAAGAAGCCGCACCGCTACCGGCCCGGCACCGTGGCGCTGCGCGAGATCCGGCGCTACCAAAAGTCTACCGAGCTGCTGATCCGCAAACTGCCATTCCAGCGGCTGGTACGCGAGATCGCGCAGGATTTCAAGACCGATCTGCGTTTCCAGAGCTCGGCCGTCATGGCGCTGCAGGAAGCCTGTGAGGCTTACCTTGTGGGTCTTTTCGAGGACACCAACCTATGTGCCATACACGCCAAGCGGGTCACCATCATGCCCAAGGATATCCAGCTGGCGCGCCGCATCCGCGGGGAGAGGGCTTAATTGTATTACCAAATTTAAGAATTTAATCAAAGGCTCTTTTCAGAGCCACCCACATTTTCAAGTAAAATGGCTGTAAGTTCCACTGGGTGGGGTCGTAACTTCATTTCACCATAGAAAAAAAATAAGCACATAAGAGTATGACGCGTGTTTTTCCCCTGAAAAGTACACACATAGGCTGAGTTGGAAGAAATGTGAGTTACATTGGGGCTCGAGTGTCAGAAATTGTGACGGTATAAAAACTGATGTGGTTGAAAATGTAGGACGGACAACAAGCAAAATCTGGCTTCTAACAAGCTATTCAGTTCCAGCTTATTTTCTCGATCAAAGTCGAGTTGATGTTGAAAGTGCTTTTGGAATCATTAGGTTACATTTAAAATATTGTAAATCTAGTTCTCTTCCAAGCTTTAATAACTGACACCCACTAATTGGCCTGCCCCACCTACGCCTTTCACTTCCTGGATTTTGGAAGCGGGTTGAGGGCGGAGACTGCTAGCGTCACGTTTCCCGCCTGCGCACTTTTCATTATCTGCAGCTGCAGAAGCTGGGCGGGGTTGGGGGGGGTGAGGATATATAGGGACTGACTCACTTTTACACTCACTTGCTCTTTGTTCTCCAAAGAAGTCATGTCTGGACGTGGCAAAGGAGGTAAGGGTCTCGGGAAAGGCGGCGCCAAGCGCCACCGCAAGGTTCTGCGCGACAATATCCAGGGCATCACCAAACCCGCCATCCGCCGCCTGGCCCGCCGCGGCGGCGTCAAGCGCATCTCCGGCCTCATCTACGAGGAGACCCGCGGCGTTCTCAAGGTCTTCCTAGAGAACGTGATCCGCGACGCTGTCACCTACACGGAGCACGCCAAGCGTAAGACGGTTACCGCCATGGACGTGGTCTACGCGCTCAAGCGCCAAGGGCGCACGCTCTACGGCTTTGGCGGCTGAGGTTTCATTCAGACTTTGCCACAGCTTCCTCTTGTGAACAAAGGCCCTTTTCAGGGCCGCCCAACTGCTCGAAAAGAGCTGTGCTACTACAAAGGCAAAGAGCTCCAGACATAGTTAAATGTAGGCCCAGACTGCGGAGATAAAAGTAACACTTAACTTTCTTACAGCTACGTTAGTCAAGTGAGTAGTTAACCATTACACGCTTAACTAAGACTACGAAGGTAATAAAACGTTAAAAAGAACGTTTTAAGGGCCTTGTCAGTTTGGCGGACAAAGAAAGGCGCTGGCGTATCAGCGAGTTCAGTTAATTCTTGTCAGCCAATCAGAACTGATGACTTAATATCCCCAGAGGCCAGCAACAGTACGAAGGGGGATGGGGAAATAATGGCCTGTGTTATAGAAAATTAAGGAGTGTAAAATATGAAAGGTAAATTGCACTCGGTTATGTGCCAAGAACAGTAACCAGCAATACGATGATTTTTTTTCAGTGAAATGGAAACCAAATTCAGACTGCCAGAATAGCCTACTGGATGGAAGGAAATGAAAACCTGGTTTAATGAAAGGGGATGCCTGCTTCTCCAAACCATGTATGATCAGAGCCCTAAGGAATTCAAGATACACACTTTTACTTCACAGGCCAATGAAAATTACACGATGTCCTAAAATTAGTTTTGATGATTGTATAATTAGAAAATACAAATTCATTGAATTGTTCACGTAAAGTGAGTGAATTTTATGTTGTGTAAACTCTTAATACTATATATGGAGAAACATGCGTACAGGGAAGCAGATGATTAATAAGAGGCACTGGTGGTCTATTAATGGGTGGGTGCTAGACTCAGAAGTACTGTATAGGCATTGTCTAGTCACAATAGCACAGGATTCTAAAGGATCTACCAGTTATGTGATCAAGTAATATATATCAGATTTCAGAACTCTGAGGAAAGAATGTGAATTTACTTGAGGGCTGATGGAGAAACATCTTACTCTTATCTGAAGAGATACTCAAATGCTTTTCATTGTTTTTTTTGGGGGGGGGTGGTTAGGGAGGACCAGTCTCTATACAGTTCAGGTTGGCCTTGAGATCTTTGTAGCCAAAGCTGGTCTCAAACTCATAAATGATCCTCCTGCCTCAACCTACTGAGTGCCAGGATTACAGGTGTGCACCACCACGCCCAGCCTAGTATCATTTTTATAAGTGGCTGATTTTAGCATCAGTGTGTTTGGCTTCGTGAGGGAGTCTGTCCTTGGTTCTCAGATCTTGCTTTCCGTCTGACAGTGATTATGTAAGATTTGTTGGGCAATGATGAAAGTAACTAATTTGGCTTAATGTAAAACTGACAATGGAGTTCAACTGCATCCTAGATAATTTCAACAATTCTGGAGTCAGACAACCAGAAATGAACCTTCCAGGGGAAACTGTTGTATTCTTTTTTAGTTGGTGTTCCTTTAAGAGATAATTAGTTGGGGCGTGGTGGCTCACGCCTGTAATCTCAGCATTCTTGAGGCTGAGGTAGGAGGATCATTGTGAATTTGAGACCAGCCTGGACTGCATGGTGAGACCCTGTCTCAAAAAGAGAGAGAGAGTCAGAGAGAGAGAGAGAGAGACACAGAGAGATAATGTCCCCTCCAATACACAGGTGAACAAATGAGAATTACATGTGCTCATACCCTGAGTCAATGCAGAGAGACAGATACACAGCTCTCCTGTATGGGAGACATGTATTCGCAGCTGGCTTCTATTATTCTGTACCTGATATTCTTACAGTATTTCAGACCAGTGCTGATAACACTATAGTCATCTTAGTCTTACTGCCACTGGGGGTGAAAACTTCTGAGCCGTCTTCAGTCCTTTCATGCAGTTCTTGATTGGTTTGCAGTCCTTGCCCACCATCTAAAGAGAATCTGACAAGCCATGTGCTCACTCAGCTGTGGCCCCATTGTTGCAGGCCTGGAGGCAGCCTTGGAGATTTGTTTAAAAGACCATACATGCATGCATTTATCAAATTTGCATAGACTGTTTTAGACTGTTCTGATTATTAAAAAAAAAAACAAGTTCTCACATTCAAAAAATAGTCTAGATAAGAAAGAAAGAATTATAAACAAAATAAAATTTAAGAATGTATTCTAGATAAAATAGCACATATGTGTGCTACTTACAAAAATGAGCAAAACAAGGTATTATTTTACAAAACATGGCTAAGGCAAGTCTGTTTAATAAGATGAATATTTGATCTGAGGCCTGAAACAAATGAAGTACAAAGACAAGCAGATATGTGGCATAAAACATTTTCAGGATTAAAAAAAAGTATAATAAATCTATGACTCTGATGTTTAGTTCCACTCCAAAAATTGTGAAATCAGCAAATAATAATGTACTAGAGAATGAGGTCAAAGGATAAACAGGAGCCAGATCTGGTATGACCTTGGTTGGCTAGAACTTTCCAGTTTTAGTAATCATTGGAAGTCCCTAGAAACCACTATGACACAGGCACTGAGTGATCACCAGGCTTTTGGGCTGTAATAACTGGTCTTTAGCTTATTATGAAGACAGTGAAAACCACTGGAAATATTCTGAGAAGAAAGTGATGAACATTTTTCATGACAGAAATATTCTTGCTGCTGGCTAGCAAAGAAACTAGGAGAGTGGCATCAAAAGAGAAGCGAAAAGACTGGTTAGAAATCATTGGACTCTTTCATACAAGAGGTGGTGTGACCACCAAGAGAAACAGCCAGCATAAGGACTGAAATGTATATTTGGAGCACAGAGTTTAGCAGGATTACTGGATGGAAGTTGTAAGCAAATTGGATAAAACAGGAGTCAGAGGTTTCTGGCCTGAGTTGCTGGAAGAATGAAATCCCATTAACTGAAATGGAGAATACTTAAGAAATAAGTATTTTTATTTCATAGATTTACTTATAAATTCATGGATTTACATGTTAAGCTATTTTGGACAAATCTGCCATATTCATTAGCTATACAAATAGATACAATAGATATGCAACTTGATATGTCTGGTCATTAAGGGATGAGGTAAACAGTATTTTAAAAATTATTTTTTGGTGAAGCTGTTTTTTTTTTTGACACAGTGGAAGGAAATTTATAGTAGCTATAATTAAGGATACTAAAAAAAAAAAAAAAGCAACCATCAGGATGAGAAATAGCTGCACTGCCACCATAGACCGGCCTAGCTACAAAAATCGGGATGGAACAACTGTAATATTAACTCACAGACTACACAAAAAAATAAGTAATGAGGTTGGACACCAGTGCCAAGAATAAGTGGGGTGGCCAAGTATATAAAAAAAAAATTTCAAATATTCTTCATGAAGTATAATTTTACCCATGGCAACAGGAGAAAAATCACAGCTCTGTTATTATACCCCACTTATGGATATAAACCTTTACTATTTACCCAGTTCCTAGTAAAATTTTCTATTTAATAAGGTTACACTAAATTTTAAGTTCTTAACTTTCAAACAGCGCCACAGGTGCAAAATTAAATATACTGGAATTGTATGTACACAACTGTTTAACACATTTATTTTGGGGTGCTTGAAATACCTAGGAAATGGCAATAGAAACCCATAGTATCAGTTACAATTTACATTCATTATCTGTGGATTTAAAATCCACAGCTAAGTATACTTATATTGGAAATTAAGACAGAAGTCCCCAGAAATCAGGGCACAAACGTCAAGCTTTTTCTTCACATGCCACTGGGACTGTCCAGACTACAGAAATGGGAAATAGGGCCCCAGAGCCCCTACTTCCCGCTTGAATGTGGCTTAACTCTCACCCGTCGAGGTGAACTATGAACAAGCGCTAAGCATGTTTAACTCGAAAGCTGCCTTGACTATCATCACTCCCAGCTTTTGCAGTGACAGAACTCTTTGTGAGATAGTGGGCGGCCCTGAAAAGGGCCTTTGGGGGAACAAAGCAAGCAGGAAGCGCAGTTTAGCCGCCGAAACCATAGAGGGTGCGTCCCTGGCGCTTGAGCGCGTAGACCACGTCCATGGCGGTGACCGTCTTGCGTTTGGCGTGCTCCGTGTAGGTGACGGCGTCGCGGATCACGTTCTCCAGGAAGACCTTGAGAACGCCGCGAGTCTCCTCGTAGATGAGACCGGAGATGCGCTTGACGCCGCCGCGGCGGGCCAGGCGGCGGATGGCGGGCTTAGTGATGCCCTGGATGTTGTCACGCAGGACCTTGCGGTGGCGTTTGGCGCCACCCTTGCCAAGGCCCTTGCCTCCTTTACCACGACCAGACATCTCGGGAACTTTGCTGGCTGTAGCAGCAAGCAATGAGCTGGTGAAATGCAGTCTGGAAAGATATAAGGTGTAATCGGACCTAATTGAGAACTACAAGAGGAGGAGCCCTGGAGGTGCTGCCTCCATCCTCTTGGCTCCGCCCTTCTTTGGCCAGTAACCTGAAGAAGCCTCTCAGAGCAAGCGGGTAACTACCTTGTTTTTAATTCCTGATTTTTCACCCTGCCTTTGACTACACTGCTGTTTTATCATTGGCTAAGAATTTTGCTACGGGCTTCAATTTTAATGACAAAGGACAGGTTAAAAACATCTTTAAAAAAACAGGTATAAAAACATTGAAATTCTCATGTAAATGATATCCTCCTTATATTTTTGGGAAGGGAAGAGCAAGAAACATAAAAGGACAGAAATTGAGGCTGAGAGAATGCCCTGCAAAAAATAAACTGTCCCTTCTTAGTCACTTACAAGCCGCCTTACCTTGTCACATTTTGTTTGCTACTTTTGATCCAATTCAGCATGCAAGTGAGTACTGCCATTGTCTCTAGGTCACCATTTGGAGTTCGTTACCACATAATACTTTAAAAAGTTATGCCTTTATGTGGTTGGCCTATTCTTTTAATTCCCAATTCAACCTGGCCCCTAATAGGATGAAGTTGGAGTTTTTCCATCCCTACAGATCACACTTTCTCATTCAGGAGGAACTTGTGACCTTGGAACGCTACCATTTTTTTCTTTCATTTGTGACACCAGGGTAGTAATAATCCTAATAACCTGTGAGAATTGGGATTAGCTAAATGTAAACCAAATGTTGAAACAGAGAACACAAATCGGGGGTAATATAATTATGCCTATCTTTAGATGTTATTAATTTTAAAGTGCACCTAGAATTGGGATACTGCTTTCATTTCATTTTAAAATTACTTCCTGATCAGGGTCACTAGCAGCGAATAAGCATACAGATCTTTATCAGTGAATGATAAAGAAGGAGATGTTGACAGTTTGTTTTATATATGAGATATTTAAAATGATTAGCCAAAAATATTTCTTTTTCTCTTTCCCAAGGTATTCAGACACATTCAGTATTCTTGCAGCCAAGACTGGAATGAAGTTCAGATTTCCAACTCTGTGTGTAAACTTTCACTGTTGTGTTATAGGTCTCTAACACTTGGTAATTAGTAGATCACTTCTGGAAAAAATGGAAGGGCTAATAAATTTTTAAATCTGAACAATCGCAGAATTTGATTATTTCTCCTCTCTGAAAGTTTTGCTCATTTCATACAGTGCTCTCCAATAAACACTGATTATAGACTCCAGGAATATTGGCTATAAATTTCAGCCTGTGGTGTAGCATTACTATGTAGTTACTTTCTGGAGAAGAAAAACTGTTTTACCTAAGCCCTTGCAACAACCTACATTTGACACATGTAGCAAAAGACTACTTCCATCCTTTTAGAGTCTAGAGCTACCCAGATAATTAATTTCACATAAAACATTAAAAATATAGAAAGGTGGCAAATACATGTCATAAATTTTATGGACAGGGTAGCTTTCTGAAACTAAAACCCAAAGAAATGGCAAAGCTTGTTTTTATACTAACTTGAACAAAGAGAGGCAATTGTAAAATGAACTGAAGCTAAAGGAAGCTGAAGCTGTAGGAAGGCAGTAAGTATCTTAATAATGTCTGACAAAATTCTTGCAGTTACTAATTCTTGCTGTGTATGTACAGAATCATTGAGTTCTCCCTTCTGAAGAATATTTCTTTTCTTCTAGTAAAATGAGGATGTCTTTCATAAGGAAATGTTTTCTTTTTTAAGAAGAAAAGAACCTATTAGAATGGACCCTTTGATTCTACTATATCTGAAGCATTGTTAACTCAGAATAATCCTTATGCATTAGTTGCAGTTTGGGGGTAGCATTTCTGCCTGACTATCTTACTATCTAAGTATAAAGTAAGAGATACCTAGTGCAATGACATTAAAACACTGACAATGCCATTCATGTAAATGTTTGTTGATTTTTTTCATAAATGGATTTTTTTTGTTCTTTGATTTATGAAAACATAATAGAAATTTTGTTCTTAAACAGGTTAATTTCTAAACATAGGTTAAAGCAGAATCCATGCAACTAAGACATAATGAAAGTTCAGAAGCCAAAATTTAGTTGTCACATTTTTTAAAATCCTAGGATATAAGTAATATATATCTAACAATAATTAATAATTGTATTACTCTTTCCTCAAACTTATTACAATCTTCTAAATGTTACCTGTTTATGTGATGGAGAAATTGGTTTGTCTTGGGTGACACAGTACATCATAGTATGACTGAGATATGAACCTGAACAAACTACCAGAAATGCTATTTCTGTCCAGCTTCTCATATTCCTGTAGTTATTCTTTTGAGAGTCATGAATTCTAGTGGTAACCTTTTATTTGTTTACTTACACTATGCTGTTCTATTGAGGCTCCACATAAATGAAGACTGAAAACAAATCTATGTTATGCATTTGCAAAAGAAAAGTTAGAGCACAGGAAAGAGTAGCCAGGATGAGCCACTGCTCCTGTCCAGTTGACCCTAGGATAGTAATGGGAATTTTTGCAATGTTTCTTTCAAAACATGTACTTAAAACTTTTTCTTTATAGACACACACACACAAAGACAGCCACAGAAGGAGACACAGAGACAGAGATGGTTGAAAAGTTAGGTGAAGAAATTTTAAAAAGGAGGAGGGAAAGGAAAAGATCAACCACTGTACATAGATACAGCACAGCTATTATCAGAATAATGAAATGCTTGCTCTTCAGCGAGGGTGCAGAGGTACAGTCTGTTCAGATAGGACAAGCCTGCAATTCTAACAGTTCCGTCAGGGTGACAGTTGTCTGCCAGGCAGAACAATTCTACTTTAGAAAAATTAATACTCACATTTTATTTTCACCATTTTAAATACATAAACCAAAAGTTGTTTTAATAAAACCCTAGGACACAAATCCACATAGACCAACATGTTTTTTATGGTTCATACTTATCAGGTTTTACCATGGGGCATCAATACACAACCTAGATGTTTAAAGTGTCAGGTGTAAGGACTTGGTGAAAAATGGAAATGTAATATCTTAGGGAATTGGGGGCTGTCACACCTCAGCAATGTATAGTAGCTCTAAATTGTGAAAACTATGGTGAAAAATACACAATAAGCAGAAAACTAGTCCCCTACAGATCACCTTTATCCCAGGGCTTATTCATTGTATTGTAGATAGCAAAATCATAAAACTAATCAGTGGAATTTAGATAACCAGATTTTCCAGGCGCAAATTACATGCCTTGCACTCAAAAGGTACATTTGTCCTAGTTGACATACTATGCTGTATTGTTACCTCTCACGAACAATGTGATCAGGACATTATATATTGCACAAAGTATGGCTAAATTATACAGAATACTTAAATATGGAAATCTCAAATTTCGACCTGCCACATTAGCTAATGTAAAATGTAGGCTGGACTAAAAAAAAAAAAAAAATGTCCTTGCAGAGTTTGACCCTGTAGAGTTCATCTTACTGTTCAGCTACTTTCTTTGAAATAACTGGGTGGCTCTTAAAAGAGCCTTTGGGTCTCTGGCTGTTTAATTCTCGGGTTTACTTATGCTCTCTCCCCGCGGATGCGGCGCGCCAGCTGGATGTCCTTGGGCATGATGGTGACCCGCTTGGCGTGGATGGCACACAGGTTAGTGTCCTCGAACAGACCCACAAGGTAGGCCTCAGAAGCCTCCTGCAGCGCCATGACGGCCGAGCTCTGGAAACGCAGGTCTGTCTTGAAGTCCTGCGCGATCTCGCGAACCAGCCGCT
>PVLA01003978.1:0-192095 GCA_004027455.1 Hydrochoerus hydrochaeris | reverse complement strand
GAAAGAAAGAAAGAAAGAAAGAAAGAAAGAAAGAAAGAAAGAAAGAAAGAAAGAAAGAAAGAAAGAAGAAAGAGAGAGAGAAAGAAAGAAAGAAAGAAAGAAAGAAAGAAAGAAAGAAAGAAAGAAAGAAGAAAGAGAGAGAGAGAAAGAAAGAATCAGGAGAGGGATGAATTGTGCATACGGAAAGTGGTTTTAAAGTACTCTGATTTTCTGTAAGACATGGTCATGTTCATAAATGCCTCCCATAATGGTTATCATTTTTATACACAGGCATGAGAAATAAAGACAAACTTCCTCACTGGAAATTAATTACATTTGCAGGGCTCGTTGACCCAGGAGTGCCCCAATATTCCATTTATTCCAAATCTTAATATAATAGGAATGTGCCTGTGTTTATTCAACGTTATTTACTGGAAAATTAGCATTCAGTCAAAAATTTATATTTACAGAAGCAATTATTAGATTAGGAGGAAAACAAATAAGATGCACTCTTTCCTCTGGTCTTTGTTAATAACAGCTTGTGGTCTTTGGTAGACGTACTGTACTAAAATGACAAAAGTCAAAAATCATTTTGAAAGCAGACAAAATTGAACAATAAATAATGCAGTCTATTTGACTAGTCTTAATTTTCTAATAGCTAGTACCCTAAAAATGCGTAGGAAATGCCACAAGTTCTGGTAAGTTTAGTTCTGGAATTTTATTTCGGATGTATGGCTATACCTAGAATAGTTGGCACAGGTGTGGTGGAAAATATGGTTGAAGAGGTTTAGTTAGGAGTGAGACAACCCAAGCCTTCTCTTTGCAGTAGTTAAATTGTGTGAGTTTAAATATGTAACTTAACTTTCCTGAGATTCAGGGTCTTTTTCTATAGATTATGGACAAGAATGTCCATTTTGTGAAGATAAAAGGAGTAGAGGTGTAGAAAGCTCTACCGAGCTGAGTGCCTTCTCTAAATTCAGTATCAAGCTTTGAAAAAAACATCAGTAGTGGTAACAGTACTATTTGGAAGGAAAGTAGTGACTGTCTTCTGCTTCTAATCTGGACATATTTTTTAAATGCTCCAGAAGGACTAAATGCACTAATATAGTCTTCTGAGTTTCAAGCAACAAATGTGACAGCAGTTCTCATTTGTGGAGAAATAACGTAAATTTCATTAACAGACATGAGACTCACCCCGAAGTCCATCTACATGGAGAGCATTTCCCCAGGGCAACAGTGTCTGCGTCATTCCATGCGTCTGTCACTGTCATAATTGGGAACCAGGAAAGCCACTGCGAGGCTCTGTGCAGTGTCAAGGAGGCAGGATGAGAATGACATTTCTGAGCATTACACTGGCCAATTAGATGGGGGAAGAATGGAAACAGAGCGCTGAACCACCTGTCCTGTGCTTGGGCAGCTAATGGGGAAAAGAAGGAAGTCATCAAACAGAAAAGCAAAAATCGGAGAAAATGGGGCAGTAAAAGCTGTGAACCACAGCATCTGGAGGAAAGTTTCAACTAGACTGACTGTGGAACGGTTTTACAGGGAACTGTCATGGCTTCCCATACTTGCAAGGGGGTTCCCTATTTCAGAGAAAATTTTATGGATGCCCCGCTGACAGCTTAATGAAGGAAGGCTACAAATCATTTCCGAGGCAACAAGGGGTGCTAACTGACCCCTTCCTGGGCTGCCAAACACACACACACAAAAATTTTTTTAAAAAAAATCTGTGTTCTCCCAATGAGGTTTTTCAAAAATGAATTATGCCATTAAGTGCCAAGAAGAAAATTAGCTATGAGCTTTTAAATTTAAAATGATCCCCTTTTTAATTGTAAAACAGTGGCACTTAACTGCTATTGATCCTGCTGAGACACATTAGGGAACAGGGTCACCATAACTGTTAATATTAACTGCTTAGTGAAAGAGCATCAAAGGACATTTTAATGTCACAGACTTTCTCGGGGAGTTTTTAAAGAAGGTTTGAGTCAGCCAGCCTATGAATGAAAAGGACATAGAGGTAGACAAATGTAGAAACAAATGTGATAGCAATTTTCTGCTAATCAAATCATAACTCAAGATTGATTTTTTGGCAAAAGTTTATGTCATATAGATTTCCAAGGCTGGTCGACATTTAAAAGTCAAAGTATATATTTTCTATAGACTGGAACTTTGCCGATCATTGTCCAATAGGGAATTTTTGTTTATTTTTGAGCACATAAATGTAAAAGAGAGCTTCCCTTCTGGGGAAGACCGTTCCACATTCGCACAGAGGAGAGGCAAGGAATGTGAAATGTCAATGGCATTTTTATTTCAGTACGCAAAGGCTGGCCCATGCTTTTGAAAATTTTATTGGATAAGGCAATAAACCAATTTGAGTGTTCAGTTTTTTAAAAGTAAAAGCTATATTTTTAGAACACATTCAGAGGTGATTTTCTCCTTTTGCCTGGATTTGAAAATACTGAATTTTGTGACATTGTGGACTTCCAGTCAGCTCCCCTAGAAGTTTTCCTCACTTTAGTTGTGAGACCCGACAGGGAGCTGGGCAAAGGTTTTTTGCTGCTAAATTTAAAACTCCCTATTTTAAAGCCCTCTATTAGAGCCAAGAGAAATGTTAAGAAAAGTAAATGTACATTTCATCAAACCTGACTTCCTGCTGTTGGTTTATATTTCTGACTAAATCAATTCTTTTTCCAATGCATATTCCTCACTATGCCAAGGGACTGTTGCTAAAATACTCCTGGCTCTATACTGATACCTCGCTCAAACATGTGACTTAGTTTTCTACACAAATATTTTTTTAGGATGCAACTTTTGTTGCAAATAAAATCTTACAGGATTGTGAAAGGAAAGTAAATAAAAAGAATAAATGGTTTCTATGGATAGTTTACTATTTTAGTGTTTAAAAGAAAATATTTCACTGTGTAGTAGCATGATTGCCTGACTCTAGTGAAATAAACCAACTCTTTCTACAACAGTCTAAATGTAAATAGTTTATAATTTATTCAGAATTACATGCAATAGTGCCTTCAAGGAAATAGATCAAAATTTTCATTTTGTGAATTTTTACAGAAAATTCTGATCCATGTAACCTGGGTTCTGGATTCATTTTACAAAAACAAAGTAGCTTTGTTATACATGAATGTAAATCAAATCACTGCTGAGGAAAATGTTAAAAATGTGTTAGAAAGAAAAAGTGCATAGATGGTACCTATCAACGCAGCAAGGAGGACTGGGGAAGAGATTAAACTGTAGAAGCAATTCTAGATAAATGCTAGCCGTGGAGCTATTACTCCATATGGATTAGTAGAAACTGGCCTGAAGGTTGCAAGACAGAAGGATGGACCAGGTGAGGAATATTTCCCACCATGTCCTGGAATTGAGAATCCCAAATTCACAAACAGCCAGAGTCCTTGACCTTACCACAATGAAAATGGTAAATGTTAAATGGTAAATACATTTTTAGAGACCATCATAATTAAGGGGAAAATTAATTACAAGTATAAAATTAATTATGAATGGAAATATTTATTTAGAATAAAAGAAGAAATCACCACAAGTTATGGGGAGTTTGGAAATCCAGGTCCATTTTTCCGCAGTAACTTTATGCTATTGATTACAAATGCTTTCAGAACAGTGGTTCCTTGTAACAGATTGGCTTCCTCTTCACCTATGCAGGATGCAAGTCTTGGTACTTCAGGATCCACATGAGGAAAGGCATGAAGTTGAACCCATAATGAGCCTTGAACTGGTTAATTTTTATGGTTCTACATTTGGCTCGTCCCATGCAAGACTCAGGCAATGTTCTGTGAAAAAGACAGCATCTGCACCTTGGAAATCTCAGGCTTCCAGGAAGCAAAAACACCTTCCTGCAGAATGGGCTGTGGCCTTGTGCTTCTGGCCTCCATTCCTTCAGGCTGAGCCATGCTTCCCTCACCATCCCTGCAGAGAGGCTGTCTCTGTCCTCCCACTCCAGGGATGTGTGGTTTTCATGGCTGTGTGCAGGTTAGAGAAGCTGTGTTCCCAGAAATGCTCATATTGATCTTCATGGCACCAAGATCCCACATTACATTTTTCCAGTGTCTGACAGATTGGCAACATCTGGTAGTTACAGGTAGCAGCTTTAGACCCAGTCACGGAGTTTGAAGTGTAAGGATATGAATTGATTGACCCGAACCTGCTGCCGATGAGAGTCAGGAAGTCATAGCACCTCTCTATCTGATCTGACAGGTCAATAACGTTGAATTTGCACCTCAGAAGTGGAACATTACTTAAAAAACAATCAAGTTGCTTAGGTAGCTGACAGTCAAGAGAGTCAAGAAGTGTGATAAGGGTGTTAACTGTCCATTCCAGCCACCCAGACAGGAAAACTGAGAGCATTAGAGTTGAAAAGTTCACAAAGCCTCAATCTTATGGATAAGTGGAGGGGGAGGATGTAAGGGAACAGACAAGAAGGCCAGACAGAAGGCAGTGAGGAGACATGAGCATCAGAATCCAAGAAGTGCCTGTAAGGTTATCACAGAAAACAGAAGACACTTGCATTCCAAATGCAGACATACTTTAACAGTTTATTAGCCTCAGTATTACCTGAATATTTCATAGGACATATTTATGCTAAAACTATTTATTGTGTATCTGAAATTAATGTTTAAATGAATTTTTAATATTTTAGTTGCTAAATCTGAAACATTTTTAAAAAGGTTTAAAAAAATTTAAAAAAAAAAAGAGAGAGAGAGAGAAAGAGACCCTAAGTTAGCTAGGACCATTCAGTTCCAAGAAATAGAAAACCATGCCAAACTAGTTAAAATGAAAACAAAAATAACTATTGCACAAGTGGATGGCCAATTGCTGTTTTATAACAATGCCTATTCAATTCACTTACAAAACAAAGGTGCTGGGGCACCTCAACATTTTTATGGAAAACATAAAACTTGGCCCTTACCTTCTACCATACACAAAACCTCATTGGAAATAGAGCCTAGACCTGAATGCAAATGCTGAGGCTATAAAGTCCCTGAGGGTAAAAGTAGAATATCTTCATGACATGGAGTAGGCAGAGATTTCTTTAGATGCAAAATAGAAACTGAGTATAAAAAAACTGGATAAACTGGAGTTTTAAATGGAGCTCCCAAGAGGCACAGCCTGAGACAGTGATTCTCCTGTGAGACGTTCATTGAGTGTTTGCAAGAGCCATCCGTTAGGATATAAAGGGAGCAGGTAGGCAGAGGACGAAGGGAGGTTAAGAAAAAAGTGGGGTCCACTTGAGGGCAGCCTCCAGGATACACATAACACCTCGAGGTTGCCCCAGGTGGAGGTCAGGAGATAGGTCCTTTGTAGCTACCACTTCAGCAGGCATTTGTTTAAGCCACTCCAGAGAAGAGCACGGCCTCGCCACTGTTTCTAGACCACTTGGCTCCCTTTGGATGACGGTCAATCCTTCTATGAAGGCTGCTGCCTTTAGCCTTTAACAACCACACTCACGTTACCTGAGCAAGAGTTGAACTGTCAAGAAAATGGGGCACGTATTTATAAAACCTACTGACATCAGAGTTCATCGAATCTAATTGATTTCCAAACATCAAAAGATGTCATGTATAAAGGTCACACACTGGGAAAAATGCTTTTAACTCTTGGCAGCAAAAGGTTTCTTCCCAGCTTTTAGAAGAATTCGTGCAAACTAATTCTGTGATGATGGTTCATGCCTCTAACTGCAGCACTCTGGGAGCCTGGTGCAAGAGAATCACAAGTTAGAGCCCAGCCTGGGAAACTTAGCAATTTTGTGATGCTGTATCAAAAACCTAAAAGAAAAAGGAAAAGGAAAAAGAGGATTGGGTTAATCCCTAGTAACAAAAGCAAAACAAAACACAAAAACTTTTTAAACAAATACAAAAATACAGACAACACAAATTTAAAATGGATCAAATTTGGACAGATGTCCGTAGTGAGAATGAAAGATGGCACAATCCACTTGGAAACTAATGATTTCTCATAAACCTACCTACATACTTACTTCATGAAACTGCGATCATACTACTGAGTATTTACATTTTTCACGATATATCTACAAAAATTTATACAAGGGTGATAAAATGTTTATATCCATTTTGTTTATGAGCTCTGAAACCCAGAAATAACCCAGAAATAATGGATGAACAAATTGTAGCATGTTGATGCAACAAATTAAAACTCAGCAAAAAAAAAAAGAACTATTATTACATGCAACACATAGGAACCTCACAAATACACTGAGAAGATAGACATTAAGGAGTAATTACAAACTGATTCTATTATATAAATTTCAAAGAAAAGTCAAACTAATCAGTAAAGATACAAGTCAGAAAAGTGGTTGCATATGATTTAGAACAGTGTTATAAAAGAGTCATGTAGGAACTTTACAGGGTGAGAAGAATATTTTACATCATGATGGAGGTGGTGGGTTACCAGAGTGTATACATTTGCCAAAGTATCAAACTATACGTTTAGTAACTATGTGTTTTATATTATAATGTAAACTACACCCTATTAATTTGTAGTAGTTTATATAACTAGAATTCCAAGACCTAAATTGGCTTCAGGACTATATGAATCTAGGCATTCAAATAAGAACATAAGTACTCTCTTTATCTTTTATCTCCCATCTCCCTCAAATTTCTTTCCTCTTAACATTTCAGTCTGGCATTTTCTGGATCTTTGTGCTTTCATAGCTATGAGAAAGCTCCCACAAGGCGTTTAGGGATAAAAATATGATCCACCATGTGAGAATTACCCCAAAATTAACATGCCATATTGTCTAAACTTACAGGAGAAGAAATAAAGCACATTGTAATTCTTCTTTTAATTGAGCATCAAAGCTAATTGGCTGGTGATGTTATTAAAGGTGTTCTCAGCAAACCAAATCTTAGGGTTCACATTGGTCATGGCTTCTCCAATTCATGGAAGTAAAGGACCAATTTGGGGACTGCTCTGAGCCTATTTAAGAAACTCACATACTATTTAGACCTGCTCATTCATCTAGATGTTTACTGAGGTTTTTATAAAAGTCATGATAAGCCTTAAAAAAATATCACAGCCAGAGGTTTTGAGACAGACACATTATTGATTTTGCTTTCTGAAGAGGTCACATTGAGAAAATGGAATCAGGTCTGAGCAGAAAAGGTAATGACTTCAGCATCACTGCAGAGGGACGCTCGGCTGCATAAACAGCGAGTAAAGCTCTGTCGGTCTCTCCATCCTTTTACAAATTTGGTTTGACTTTAACATGCTTCTCTTCCTGCAAATGTTCAATGAGTCTTTCTAGAAAATATTTGCCCTACAGTTCCCAAAAACATTGTCAAATAATTTTCTTCCTGGGCCTTCAGCCCACTGGAAATAGGTTTTTTTTTTTATGTTTTTGTTTTCTCTTTCTTTCTTTCTTTCTTTCTTTCTTTCTTTCTTTCTTTCTTTCTTTCTTTCTTTCTTCTTTCTCCTATGGAAACGTAATTTCCCACATTTGCTCTTTTCATTTCCCAACTCAGAGCCATGTGCCCTTCTGAAGTCCTGTGGCAATTGATGTTGGGCACCATCTTTACTGAGTTAAGGGATGCTCAACGGCTGGAGAACTTACTTACTCTCAGTGCTTCAGTAGAGATGGAGCCCTCCCCTCTTCTGGTACAAGAGAAAGTCAGGAGGTTTGGTGGCTCACTGGTTTGATTGGGCCACCCCATGTGTGTGCGGAGGATCTTTCCAGAGGAGGCAGGTTCAATAGACCAAGGAAGAGCGCCCTTCATACGTCAGGCAATAGCCAATCAGAGAGGCCCCTGTTTGGAACAATGAATCAAAGGAAGAGATAACTGAGTCCTTCTTTCTGGGCTGGGAAACCCATTTCTCCTGCCCTTGTACTTTGGGACTTACATCACAAGACACCTGGTCTCTCAACGTTGGCCTTGGTCTAAGAATTATGCCACTGGCTTCCGTGTTCATGAAGCTTACATATTGAACTGAAGCTCTCTTCTGGTTTTCCTGTTTATACAAAGCTCATCATGGGAATGCTTTGCCCCCATAATCAAAGCAGTCAATCCCCCTAGAAGTTTCTTTCTGTACCTATCCTATTGGCTTGTCTTCCTATAGAAACCTGACTATAAAACGTGCTTCTTGACTTTATTTTTGTCTGACTTCTTTATCTCACTTAGGAGCCTCAGACCCACAGTCCAGAGAAGAATCTCACGGGAGTCCTTCTACTAGATTCATCTGTCTACAGTCCACTTGCCAGATCTGGTTTTTTGTTAATAAGGCTTCATTATACTACGGCCTTGTCCGTTTCTTTCCATGCTGCTCTTGGCTTGCTTTCTACCATAATTTAGGGATGCATGGCGCAAAAGTGGTAAACTGTACAGTGACAGCTCATGAATGTAAAGTATTTATATCTGGTCCTTTTTAGACATTGGCCCAGTCCTGACTACCACCATTTCCTTTTCCAGATCTCCTTAATCAAGGTACATTTTAAGTGTTCTCCGAATTTACAGATGACCTGTCTTAAAGAAGTTTTTCCTGGATTTCACAGTAAGGTTAAAAGTTAGCCTGTGTATAAAATTGCTGAAAAAGTATTTTGTTCATGGAAAAAAAAAACTTGAGAAATCTATAACTAGTTTGAAAATGGAAGTGCGGTGTGGGGAAAAACAAACAAACAAACTTGCTCATAAAGGATTCAGGAGGCACAAAAGTCTCACAGCAGAAGTTCAGGGAAATGAGAGGAGTTGTTTCCCTCTGGGTTCATGGTGTGTGTCAGGGTAGGCACCCTTTGGGAAGTTACTTTTGGGCCCAGTCATCTAGAATGAACCCCCTAGATGAAGTTCAGAGAGAGCACCACCATCTGAATACACCCACATAAGCTGAAGCCTAGGATCTCCCACCCTCTGTCCTTTTGAGAGAGGACAGCTTTGCAATTCACATAGGTGCCCAGGGGCTGAGCCACCATTGACACCAACAATCTGACATGTCCTGACCTGACCCTTGTCACTTCCATCACCAGCAATGTACAGCAGATGCCTTTCCCACCTCCCAGGCTGTTTCCCCTCCCCACAACTACTGCAATAGTTACCACATCCAGGCACTTTCTCATCATTTCATCTGAATATACAAATGTTAGTTATGCATTTTAAAATAAACAAATCACTCACATCTTATACTTCCTTCTATAGCTTGGCATATCTGTTAATTACATTTTCTCCTGTTTAAGATGTTATTGTACTGGCCTTGGACTGCTTCTGCTAGGCCTGCCCTTCCACCAGGAACATCCGGTGGGCCTTCCCTGGTCTAAACGGTCCTGGAATGCTTCTGCTGGGCCCACCCTCCCACCGGGAACATCAGAACATTGGACTACAGTGGATTGCTATGCTGGCTGGAGGAGAGACTCAAGAGCCCCTCATCCAGACAGAAGACCTCAACAGGCTCCAGTCAGTGTGGTGTTGGTCATTGTATCTTGGTGTAAAAAGTAACTAAGACAGCCTCCGGCCCTGACTGCCAGCTCTGGTGGAATCCCAGCACATGCAAAGGGACTTTGAGTCTTCTCCCAGGCAGGAAGACCACGCCCTGCATCGGAGACCACACCAAGGCACACACAGGGACAGGGTCTAACTGGGCCACACCCAGAGAACTCCAAGCAGTGCGCAAGACCCAGAATCTAGCCTCAGGCCCTGACCATGTGCTCTGGTGGAATCCCAGCGCATGGGAAAAAATTTGGAACTTCTGCTCCCTGGTGGCGAACCTTGGACTGCAGCAGATTAACTGTACCAGTGTGGTGAGTATGCCCCTAAAATAGAGGTGCCCAGTGGGTAAATAGGGCCAGTAGTAAAGCCCTCTTCAACTAACCCTAAGACCTTGGTGAGTCTGAAAAGAGTGTAGGTGACCCCCTTGAACACACAGAAAACATCACACAGGGTGAAAATGGCAAAATGAAAAACCAAAATGCAGTCTCAAACATCTAGTCCATCAGGAGCAAGTACAGGAGATATTGAAATAGAGGCCCCAAAAGTAACACACCAGAAAACTCTGAAAAGATAGCAAGTGAAATAAAAAAAAAAAAAAAACAACTCCATGAGGCTATGGAGGAAATCAAATTAGAAGTACTCTCCCATGTAAAGACAGAAATAACAACCTTAGTAAAGGAGTTGCTGAGTGCAGCTAAAGAAGAAATCAAGAAAAAAAAGTACAGGAGCATGGGAAATTGATTGAAACCTTGAATAAACAATATAGAAAACAAGCAGAATTCATGAAACAAACTCAGAGACATCTGAGAAACAAAAAATTCTATTCAAAGCATACAAAACCGTTTAAATGAAGCTAAGGATAGGATTTCGGACCTTGAGGACAGGATTGCAATTAGTGATCATGAAAGGACAGAATGTTTAAAAATAAAAAAGCAGCATGAAGTGACAATCCAACAGCTTCAAGATGATGCCAAGAGAAAAGTAATAGGCATCAGAGGAAGAGGCAGGAGTCAATGCAAATGAGATAGAAAAAACATTCACAAAAGTAATAAAAGAAAATTCCCAAACATGGGGAAAAAAGCTGATATGCAGATAAATGAGGCATATAGGACACCAAACAGTCACAATCAACATAAATCCACACCCAGATATATAATAGTTCCACACCCAGATACATAATAGTTAAGATATCAGACATACAGCATAAAAACAGAATACTAAAAGCTGTTAGAGAAAAGATACAACTCACCTATCAAGGAAAGCCCATTAGAATCACAGCAGACTTTTCAACACAAACTCTCAAGACAAGAAAAGTTTAGAGTGAGGTATTTCAAGCCCTGAAAGAAAACAACTTTCAACCCAGACTGATGAAACCAGCAAAACTTTCATTCAAATTTAATGGAGAAACAAGATACTTCCATGACAAAGAACAACTGAAGAAATTCACGTCCACCAAATCAACCTTAGAAAGAGAACAGAAAGACATATTAGACAGTGGTAAAAATGACCACAGTCCCCAGAACAACAACAGAAAGAAACCACCAGGTAGGATAAGCAATTAAACAAGGGGAAAAGCAGAAAGCAAACAACTGGAACATAACATGGCTAAGTCGGGTCAGTACATATCAGTGATATCCATAAATGTAAATGGCCTCAATTCACCTATAAAAAGATTGACAGAATGGATCAAGAAGCATGATCCTACAATATGCTGTATACAAGAAACACATATGACACAAAACTCATAGATTAAAAGTCAAGGGATAGAAAACAGTATTCCATGATACAAGAACCCATAAAAAAAGCAAGGGTAACTATTCTATTTGTGGACAGCATGAACTTCAAACCTAAAATGATTAAAAGAGATAAAGAATAAAGAAGGTCGCTACATACTTGTTAGTGAAAAAATTCAAGAGGAAGAACTAACAATTATAAATATATATGCACCAAATACAGGAGCACCCAACTATATAAGACAGATACTAATGGACATGAAAACCAAATACACAAGAACACAGTTATAACAGGGGAACTTAACAGCCCATTGTCAAAAAAAAGATAGATCAACTAGACAAAAAGTCAGCAAAGAAATAACAGAATTGAGTCATACCTGTGAGTAATTGGACTTAGTAGATGTTTACAGAGTGTTCCACCCAACCACATCAAATACACATTCTTCTCAGCAGCACATGGGACATTCTCCAAAATAGACCATATATTATCCCATAAAACATTCTTAAGTAAATGCAACAGTATTGAAATCATCCCATGCATAATATCTGACCATAGCACACTGAAATTGGAAATTAATGGCAAAAGAAATTGCAAAACCTGTACAAATACATGGAAATTAAATAACAACTTTTGAACAACCAGCGGGCTACAGATGAAATTAAAGAAGAAATAAAGGAATACCTACAATTCAATGAAAATACAGAAACAACATATTGTAATCTGTGGGATGCAATGAAAGTGGTCTTAAGAGGGAAATGTATAGCAATAAATTGTCATATCAAGAAAACAGAATGAGCACAAGTAAACAACCTAATGCTCCATCTCAAGCTTCTAGAAAAAGAAGAGCAAGCTAAACCCAAAGGTCATAGAAGAGAGGAAATTGTAAAGATTAGAGCAGAAATCAATGCAATTGGAACTAAAAAAAAAAGAATAAATGAATCAAAATCTGTTCTTTTGAGAGAATAAACAAAATTGACAAACCCCTAGCTAACCTTATCAAGAAAAAAAAAGAAAAAACCCAAATTCATGCAGTTAGAAATGAAAAAGGGAAAATTGCAACAAATACAGAAATTCAAAAGATCATGAATACCTACTTTGAAAATCTCTATTCACATAGAGTGGAAAACACAGAGGAAATGGACAGATTTCTAGAAACATATGAACTACCAAAGCTCAACCAAGAAGATACAGCAATTTTGAACAACCCAATATCAGCTATTGAAATTGAAAATGTAATTAAAAACTTACCAACAAAGAAAAGCCCAGGTCCTGATGGATTCATGGCTGAATTCTACAAGAAATTTAGAGAAGATTTGATGCCAGTACTCCTTAAACTCTTCAATGAAATTGAAAAGGAAGCAATCCTCCCTACATCATTCCTGGAAGCAAGCATTACTCTGATATCAAAACCAGAGAAAGACCCAACCAAAAAGGAGAACTATAGGTCAATCTCCCTAATGAATATTGATGAAAAGATTCTCAATAAAATGCTGGCAAATAAAATGCAGCAAATCATCAAGAAGATT
Source organism: Hydrochoerus hydrochaeris (assembly GCA_004027455.1). Lineage (NCBI taxonomy): Eukaryota > Metazoa > Chordata > Mammalia > Rodentia > Hydrochaeridae > Hydrochoerus > Hydrochoerus hydrochaeris. The sequence continues at coordinate 179,395 of PVLA01003978.1, read as the reverse complement.
ATGCATCATGAAAAAGTGGAGTTCATTCCAGGAATGCAGGGAATTAACATACGCAAATCAATAAATGTAATACACCACATCAACAGAACCAAAAACAAAAACCACATGGTCATCTCAATAGATGCAGAAAAAGTTTTCAATAAAGTCCAACACACGTTCATGATAAAAACCGTTCAGAAACTCAGAATACACGGTGTCTACCTCAACCTTATAAAGGCCATCTATGACAAACCAATAGCCAACACTATGCTAAACTGAAAGCTTTCACTTTAAAATCAGAAACAAGACAAGGATGTCCACTATCACCACTCCTTTTCAATATAGATCTGGAAACACTAGCCAGGGCAATCAGATAAGAGAGAGAAATAAAAGGAATAAAGATAGGAAAGGAAGAAGTTAAATTACTACTATTTGCAGATGACATGATACTCTAGGTAGAAGACCCAAAAACTCCATTAAAAGACTGCTAGAGGTAATAAACAAGTTCAGCAGTGTAGCTGGATACAAAGTCAATGCTCAAAAATCAATAGCATTCCTGTACACAAACAAAAACTCACTGAGAGAGAAATTATGGAAATATCACCCTTTACAATAACATCTAATAAAATGAAATACTTAGTAATCAACCTAAGAATGTAGAAGACCTACATGCTGAAAATTATACTACACTGAAAAAGGAGATTGAAGAGGATATCAGAAAATGGAAGGATATTCCTTGCTCTTGGCTAGGAAGTACCAACATTGTGAAAATGGCCATACTCCCCAAACTGTTATACAGATTTAATGCAATCCCAATCAAAATACCATTGACATACCTCACAGATCTAGAGAAAACACTCTTAAAATTCATTTGGAAACAGAAGAAACATAGAATAGCAAAGGCAATTCTGGGCAACAAAGGCAAGGCAGGAGGCATCTCAATCCCTACTTGAATCTATAAGACAAAGCCACAGTGATAAAATCAGGATGGTACTATCAAAGAAATAGACCTGAGGATCAATGGAACAGATTAGAAGATGCAAGCACAACTACAAAGACACTCATCCACCTGATATTTGACAAAGGGGCTAAATATATCCACTGGAAGGACAGCCTCTTCAATAAATGGTGTTGGGAAAATTGGCTCTCTGCATGCCAAAGACTGAAACTAGATCCATGTCTATCACCATTCACAAAACTAAAGTCTAAGCGGATCAAAGACCTAAATATTAAAACAGAAACACTAAATCTACTGGAAGACAAGGTAGGTAGAAGTCTTGGAGACATAGGGGTAGACAGAGAATTTATGAACAAAACACAAACTTACAGGAAACACTTCAAAGTATCAACAACTGAGATCTCACATTATTGAAAAGTTTCTGCACTTCAAAAGAAATCACCAAGAGTGAAAAGAAAACGCACAGAGTGGGAAAGAATTTTAACCAGCAACCCCTCAGACAAAGGACTTGTGTCCAGAACATATAAAGAATTGAAAAACATCAATCCCCCCAAACTCAAAGACCCTCTCCAAAAATGGGCATCTGAGATGAACACACAGTTCTCAGAGAAAAATATATAAATGGCAAATAAATACATGAAGAAATGTTCACCATCACTGGTCATTCAATGAATACAAATTAAAACAACGTTGAGATTTCACCTCACTCCAGAAAGAATAGTTGCCATCAAGAAATCAACGGATAACAAATGTTGGTGAGGCTGCAGGAAGAAGGAACACTGCTCCACTGTTGGTGGGAATGTAGACTGGTGCAACCACTATGGAAATCCATATGGAGAATTCTCAGAAGACTAGGATTGGAAGCTCCATTCAAGCCAGCTATTCCCCTCCTTGGCATTTTCCCAGAAGAACTGAAAAGTTCATATCACCGTGATATATGTGCACCCATGTCCATAGCAGCACAAGTTGTAATAGCTAAATCATGGATACAACCAAGATGCCCATCAGCTGCAGAGTGGATGAAAAAGATGTGGTATTTTTCCACAATGGAATATTATTCAGGTATTAAAAAGAATGATCTTGAGGCCTTCATAGGTAAATGGAGACAATTTGAATATATAAGAATCGTATTTATAAATATCACATTGTATGTCTAGTGTAAAAAGTAATAAGAACTATAAGAGTAATAATACCTAAAATGTATAATTGCTCTTGTAAAAAAGAGAGGGAAAGAAAGTGCTCTAAGGGATATAACTGCATGTGTGTTTGAGTCTGTAAAATAGATGACCATATTGCTGAATCTTTGTTGGATCTTTGAGAAGAACTGTTTTCAGCCTCACTATTTGAAAATGTACTATGTATCCTTTAATTTTGTAACTTGAACAACTATATCCAAGATGACAATATGTAATTTATCAACTAGTGATTTCTTAAGAGTTTTTTTTCTCTTTTAGAATTCTGTATTGTTGCTACCCTTTTTTCTGTTTTGCTTTTTTTTCATTTTTAAATGAAATTTTTAAAATGTGTAATTGCTATTGTAACAGAGAGGAAATAAGAAGTGCTATAAAAGATATAAGTGCATGTATATTTAAATGTGTAGGATTGATAACCATATTTCTAAGTTCTTGTTGAATTGCTGAACAGATCTGTTTGCACTCTCACTGCTTCAATGTTCACTTTGTACGCTTTAATTTTGTAACTTGAACAACTATTTGTAAAAGGACAATATGTAATTTATCAACTAGTGATTTCTTACCCTTTTTTTGCAATTCTGAAATATCTCTACCTTTTTCCTGTTTTTTTTTCTCTATAAATAAAAAAAAAGAAGAAAGATGTTAAGGTACTCTTTTTACTTCTTTGGGGAATTAGTGTTGGCACACATGTGCACCATCTATTTGTTTTGATTGTTCTGCATTTGTCCGTGTTTTATGACAGATACTCAGATAATGTACAATTTTCTACAACTATATGTTCACTCCTCTGTAGTCATCATTATAATCTTATACACGTACCATGAACATGAAGCTTTAGAACAATATGTTTTCCATACTGGCTGTACTGATTTACATCCCACCAGTGTATGAGGGCTGTATTTACCTCACATCCTCACCAACAATTGTCATTTGGTAATAATCATTCTGAGTGAAGTGAAGTGATATACCCTTGTGGTTTTGATTTCCATCTCCTTGATTATTACTTATATTAAGCAATTTTTTACATTTACTTGTTAGCTATTTGTACACACTCTGTAGAGAAGTATCTATTTAGCTCTGTTGTCTAATTTAATCAGATTATTGTCATAACGCTTGCTATTGTGTTTTAGGAGAGTCTTATATATTCTTGATATTATCCTCCTTTCAGATATATAATTTGTAAATGTTTTATCTCATTTAGCAATACATAATATTTAATGCATTGTGGGGCTTAGTTAATATTTTATATAGAACTTTATTTTTATATTTATTACTGAATTTATCCTCTGATTGCCTCTATGTAACAGCAAAGTTACACTGGCCACTGATCATGAGCCAAAGAGCTCTCTTTATTGTTTTATTTTGGAATTATTTCAATTTTAAGAGTTAAATTTTTTCTTGAGGTTTTGTTAAACTTATTTAAACACTAGCCTGCTTCCATTTGGGATTCTCTTTTTTCTGTTTTCAGCACCATGGTTTTTTGCTTTCCTTCACTTTTTCTGTCTTTTTGTTGTTGTTGTTGTTCTTGTTTGTGTGTCTATTCCTGATGAAAGAAAGTTTTGACTTGTATTCATTCATTCATTCTAAGCTTTTTCACATTGTAACATAAGCATTTAAATTTACATTTTAAAAACTTCTCTGAAAGTTGTGGTTTCAACTCTTGTTACAAATTTCTTCATTGCCTTTTTCTCTTTATTTTCTTCCTGGTATTTTCATTATACATAGGTTGCACCTTTTGTAAGTCTTTTGTAGTCCTTGGTTATTCTCTTCTGGTTTTCTGAATCCTTATTCTCTTTATTTTTCAGTTTGAGCATTTCTGTTGCTGTGTTCTAATGCTCTGCAACTCCTTCCTCACATAGCCTGCTTAGTTAAAATGAAACCTATCAAAAAACCATGTTAACCTATATTACAGTGATTTTCTTTACCTGTAACATTTGTTTCTCATTTTTTCTTACATGGTCTATTGCTCTGCTTACACTGTCCATCAGTGTAGTGTTTCAATGCTTTCTATTTCATTCATTAAAACACTTAGCATATTAATAATAGTTTTTTACATTCTAGGTATGGTTCCAGCACCTCTGCCATATGTGACTCTCTGCTTGTTCTCTCTCTTAGAACTGCCTTTGTCTTTGTCATTATTGTTTTGCCTTTTAGAGGGCCTTGTAATTGTTTGCTTCTTTATAGCCAAATATATTATAATGTGTCCTATGAAGTCTCGTTTCTTATAGGCTAAAAGAAAGAATAACTTTTCTACCTGCTTAGTGTTTTGCTTTTTAGGATGAAGTATGGAATTCTGAAATCTTTACAACTGGTGCAGTAAATTAAATTCAGTGCATGTCTTTTTACTGTTTAACATTAAAAAGTGACAAAGTGGGATGTACACCAATAAAATTTCTACATATGAATATGTAACAATTTACTTAAAGAATTCAGTTGCAAGCTAAATTGGTCATCTCATGAAAATCATTTTTGTTTAAACAAAAGACAGATAAGCTATAGTTAATTCAAAATGGAGATTGCATAGTTTTTTTCTTGCTAATGAACATGAAAATGTCAAAAACAACTACAAACATTTCAATTGTGCTTATGATAAAATATAGGTATTCTAAAACAAAAAACAAAAGAAAGAAAAAGAAAAATTTTCCAACCTTAAGTCACTTTGCTGTTACTGGGACATGATGCCAAACACTTACAATTTAAAGGATGATGAGTTTATTGTAACTTAGCTGCCTCCAAAGCAGAAAAGACATGGCAGAAGAGCCAGTCATAGGAAAGCTACATACATCATGGCAGTCAGAAAGCAGAGAGAGAGAGAGCGAGAGAGAGAGAGAGAGAAGGGGGCAAGAATACACCTTTCCACCTAATTCCTCCAGTGACTCACCTCCAATCATGCTCCACCTTTGAATTTAGCTACTTATCTTACTAATGGGTTTATTCACTAATAAATACAACATCCCATGATGCAATCACTCTCCAAAATCCATACTTCTGAGTATAGGAGACTTTGGGGGGAGTTATTTTTTAAATACGAACACAATTTGAATTTCGCAGTCAAATGCTCTGCCCCTGAACTATAGCCCCAACAACCTGAAAGTTTCCTTATACTTCACATTTCTGGGATGAGATTGTTGCTGCATTACACAGCTTTACTCTTGCTGTTATACAATACCTGACCCCCGCGGTTCAAAAGAGGAAAGGTTTTGTTTGTCTCACAGTTTCAGGGAATTTAGCCCATGATTCACTGGCTCCCAAACAGAAGCATCATGGTAGGAGGTATGGGGAGCAAAGTTGCTTAGCTGACGGAAGGTGGAAGCAGAGCAGGAATAGTTCTAGAAAGGAAAGGATCCATGGACCGTGTATGATACACACTGTCAAGTTCAAGTCTCCAAGAGCCAGGCAGATACATACCAAAGCATGTGTTGATAATCTGCTAGGTATGTCATGATCCAGTCAAGTTAACATATCACAATTAAAGGTCACATAAGTTAACATTTAGAAATATAAATTCTATCTTATATGAAACATGTTATGTTTTGGATGACTAGTAGTTTCCAAATAACTAAAACACAACTTTACATAACCATGCATGGGTAAAGAACCATTTAAAGTGCATGTTGGAACAAAATATGAAAAGTATAAAATTTACACTAATACAATTTTAGAATTTCATATGGCCTGTAATCTTTAAGAAACTACTATAAAAATCCAAAATTATCTTCTAAGTATATTAAAATAGTTTTTCTCAACTACATATAGGTGAGAAGCTAGATTTTCTGTATATATTTCATTTGAAACAAAGTACTTTACCAGATGACATGCAAAAGCAGATATGAGAATCAATCTAACTTCTGTAGTGTCATAGACTAAGTAATTTTTAAAAATATAAGCCCTATAATTTTTTCATTCACTAGTTGGAATGGTTTTATTCTGTTTTGTTTGATTTTACTATGTGTGATGGTATGAACAGCTATTTTGAAGAAAACAAGACATTATGGCAGCCATTGCTGATTTAATATCATCTTGCTTTGAAGTCCTACCATGCTTTTGTTCCTCTGCTTTTATTGGTTCTATCCTGTTGTGATTTATTTGATTTTATTATGTGGACGATATAGACAAATTTTTTGAGGAAAATGAGATATTATAATAGCCATTGTTCATTTTCTGTTATTTGGTTCAGAATGCCCTGTAATACTTTCATTCTCTTGAATGGTTTTATACTATTTTGTTATGTTTGATATTATTGTGTGTGAAGCTATGCTCAACTATTTCAAAGAAAGAGGCATTAAGGTAGCTACTATTAATATCCAGTTGTCTTGTCATGAAGTGCTCTGTTGCTTACATTGTTCTGTTCTGATCTGCTATGTTCTGTCCTCTTTTGTCTTATTTTCTGTAAAATATATATATATATACATATATATATGTATATATATATATAAACATAGTAATTATTACTATTAATATTTTGGTTTGGAAAATACAAGTGTTTTCATTAAAATAAAATATTTATTTTAATATGAAAGAGTCCACTATTGTAGTTTTAAATGAATTACTAAATTAATATTAAAATTCACAATATAAATTATACCATGATATTAGTGGGTAAGTCTCACTTTTAACAGTCTTCTAGAATAGTCAGTAAGTCTTAAGAAAATAGTATCTCTTAAAGCCAAAAGTTTGGAGACAGATTATCAACATATTAAAACTATGGAGCCCAGCTGTGCAGAGACTTTAACTATGACAAAGTCCAATGTCTTGAAAATACATCAGACCATAAATTTTCTATATTATAGCATTTACCTTGGAAAATGTATGGTCTTTAAAACAGAGCTTGGAAATTTTTTGTATAAATAGAATTAGAATTGACTTAACCTTCTTAAATCCTTCAATAATCAAATCCTTAGACAACTTAAAAAAAGAAAAATTTCCTATTTAAGTGTTTAATTTCTCCCTTAGAGTTCCTTAGTTTTTATGAAAACTTGGCTTCATGACAAATACTTTCTTTTGTCCACTTATGTAATAAACAATTTAACCTTACTGGGAGAGGTGTGTCCTTCCCTTGACCGTTAAGAAGTGATCTTAATGCCCTCAGCATATTATGAAGTGTCTTCATTTTCTTGAGGTGCTTGAGGCAGACTGAATAATCCAAAAATGTGATTTAAGGTTTGTATGGCCACATCCACTAGTCTTAAAATCGGGACTGAGTAGATCGGAAAAACAAGATAATGTGACTTAGAGTAAGAGTTTTGTTCACACAAGGGACGCTAGCTGGACAGTGGAGCTTGAGGTCAGTCCAGTTGGCTATTAAGCACACTTACGTCTTGGAGTTCCAATACACACTGGAGTCCAGTGAGCGTCTCTGCTTGGCAATGTTCTGCAAGCTGCCACACATCAATGCCAGGAGTGGAAGCTCATCCTGTCCCTACAGAGAGGAAAATATTCTGCACTTAACTGGATCTTACTTCTTCCCTTGGCTCATTGCAATTTATTTTTTTTTCCTCCAAAAATAATAACCAGAAATACAACACTCTCAATTCTGTATGTCTTTCCATTTAGTTATCAAACCCAAAGGTGCTTTTAAGGAGCTATTCCAAGGTGTAGCTGAGGTCAGAATAAAGAGTGCTGTTGTCTAAACTCCTTTACCCACCTAGGCTTATTTATCCCACTTGTTTGCAAAATAAAAAACAGAACAGAACCTCTCAGTTAAGTAATCATTGAACATAGATTTCAAGGAAAGTAGAAGTTTATCTCAATGCCCGCTGCGATTACGACACTAAACATGAGTATTTTTCCTTTGGTCAGTGATAGCTCAAGCAGTAGCAATGGGTCCTAAATCTGGACAATGAGGTGTAATAAATCCTAAGTGGAAGTTTAAAGAAAAGCCTGCATTTTGATCTATGTAAGGCAGACACAGTACCTGGGTTTACACCAGCCCTCCTGAAACTGCACAGTAATAAGCTAACATAGTAAGAATGACAGAGCAGAAATACACAAAGAGAATTATAAAGAGCTGCATGGGGGGGAAGAATAGCAGAAAAAATGTTCTTTTGAGTTGGTTAAAATAAAGTTTAAGTGTTATAATGAAGGGCATATTTAATATTCTTATGACTTATTTTAAACACATGTCCCTCCCTTTTGCTATGGAAGATGATTGATTGAACATTTTTAAAATACAATATTAGTTTAGAAAAAAATGATGTTGGAGTATAATTCATATCAGTATTTTAAGATGTAGTTGCATATCTATTACAATATTAAAAATACACTGTCAGAAAGGCAAAGCAATAGTAAATGAAGGGGAAATTTGAAGTTTCAACAAATAAATTATGAAACACCGGAAATGGAATAAGATGTCATTTGTGTCAAAGAATAATTTCCGTTAATCTTTTAAATTGCTAAACTAAAAAGTAGATCTACAAATAAAAATTAACATGAGACCATCCAAGTGCACTAAGATTCACTTGTATATTTCCTAAATCTGAGCACAGTTTATTTATGCAAGTTTAATTTGTTCTTGTCTCTTTCCCAATTTATATCACATTTCCTCCCACCTAAAGCAGTTATGCTCAAAATAACTGTTTTTCTCTCAGCTACAGACTTTTTAAAAACTTCTAATTAGATTTTTATCTTTCCAGAATTACACATTTCTATCCTATAAAGCTTTGGTTCCACAAGGAGGAAAATAGAATAAAATGATTTTGCCGAAGCTTCATTGATTCATGTCTCTCCTTGCTATCAATCCAAATCAATAAATATTCATTAGGATGCTGTCGTGGTAGGTGGCCCTGAAGAGTTTATGTGGGTAGCAGTAAGGAGACAGATGTCAAACCAAAAATCTGGCATGTAAAAGTTATATTTATGCTTTAAAATCATTATTCTTTTCAGCACTTATTCTTAACATTAATTTAGGTACACTCAAAGCACACTCATATAAATATTTAAATTTTTTTGGTACTGGGGATCGAAATATATATTTTATGTGTTGCACCTATAAGAAAATGACAGACATTAAGACAGACAAGTTTGAAAGCGAGAGAAAAAAGAGGAAGTAGCAAAAGAGGAAGGGAGAGACTAGATGAATGGCTCTAAGGATATTATCATCCAAGAAGAAAAGCTTCTTAATTATGAACAAATGTCCAGCAGTCTGCGGACTGGAACCAGGGAGAGGTACCCAAGTCTCACAGCAATAATCAAGGGAAGAGCCGGAGCCTAAGTACAGTCTTGGCCTGAAGAATAACACGGTTAAAACTAGTGAGTCAAAGTCAGTATCAAGTCTGGGAGCAATCGCAAGAACTCAGAAAATGCAAATGCAGAAACAGAACTGAGAACATCAGGCCGGGGAGAGAAATTTGTATCTCTAAGACACCTGCAGCAAAAACGAAGCTAAAGGCCCTTCATTCTTCAATACAAGTTGGATGCTGTCTGGATGGAAACACGCACCGCTGTGGGCAGAAAGATGGTCCGTAATGGAGCTGCAGATAACAGGAAAGTACCCAGGTCTGCAGTGGGAGCACAGTGGCGGGGAGACCCCAGGCACCGCCATCACATGCACAGCTGACTCTGCATGAGCTGAGTGAGGCACTGAAGAGGGCACGTTGGATCCGTTGTGCAAATCTGGGATTCCTAAGTCAAAAGATGATAAAGACAAAGCACTCATAGTAAAAAAATTTCACATGAGAATAACCACAATGTAAATTTAAGATGGGAAAACTGAAGTCTGTGTTGCTTGGATCAAAATTATATCTTAAATTGAGTTTGAACACTTCCAAGAGATATACCACCTACATTTCTAAGTTTTACCACCAGAAAACATAATAAAAAAGCTAAGTACAATGACCATTGCTACTTATCTTTATTCCAGGTATATCTTATTATGAAGATTAAACATGCAACGCACAGGTAATATTTTTTTTTTTTTTTTGTCTCTTCATATCATGCCACAGGGCACGTTTATCGGCCAAGTCAGTTCAGAAGCTTGAACATGTTTGGTCCGATCAGGCCTGGATTGTCTCAGCACTACATGTGTAAAGTGAATGAGCTTCCTTATAACCCCCTAGACATCCCCAGGAATAATCTGGAAACAGGAAAGGTTGCAAATTCATAAGACTTGACTTTCTTACTCGCTGAACTCCATGAAACTCTGTCCTTGAAGGCTCAGATCTTTGATGAGACTCTATTTTGTTTTGAGGAATGGAAAAAATACACTATTGGGTTTATAATTTTCCCATTTCTATGTAAAAATTAAATGTGAAATCCATATGAAAACTCTTAAGAACACTGTAAATAGAGCCAGTTAATGGTAGTCTAGGAGGTTTAAGTGACTATCTCAAAATCAGAGAGCTAATGCAATACTCTGAAAGCCATATATATTTGAGAATGTCCTAATCTCTAGGAATTACCTACATCACAACTCTTACAATTTGTTCTTTATTCAAATATACACTCTACAAAAAATATCTTACATCACATAATTGCAGAATAGTTATAAAAAGTCACAAATGTCCTTCTGAAGTCAATTGGTGAATATTAGAATTAAGTTCAAGGAAAATACCAAGTTGGGATAGAATAGGATGCTAAAGAATAACGGATGAGATCATTAGAACAAGGAAACAGAGCAAACGAGATACAGAGAATTAGTAAGCTAAGAGGACAGAAAAACAGAATGCAAACATTGTTGGGTATTGTGTCTCAATGAAGACAGTCTTTAAAATTTTCCAAAAATGCCACATGTTCCCAAGAATCTAATTATAATGCCAGAGATAGACTCAGGTAAGGAGGAGAAGGGAACCAGAGATGCCAATCTATGATTCAAGTGTGATTTCTTCAAGCCAGGGTACAAAATCCATTCTTCCTGGAGCTGACATCAGTTAATGAACGTTTCCAGGAATTCAGCTCCAAGCTACCAGTGAAAAATCCACATGGAGCTTTTCAAAACGTGTTCCTAGGAACACACCGCCACGTTATCTACTGAGTCTGGTTCTCCACTAATAAATTCATGAATCAGTCAGAGTACTACTGGATGAAAGTAAAAGATTAAATGGAGAAGAGTTATTTAAGGTTATTTATTATCTCATACAACATATATTCCAGGAGAAAAAGTCAGTACTGGGTAATAGAGCAACTCAACAAAATTGCCAAAGACCCAGATATTTGCTGCCTGCTATCTTCAGGGTATTGGGTTTTGTCCTTTGATATTTTCCACCATGGCTAGATGAGAGGTGCTGCAGGTCAGATCTGTGCACAGCATGTCTGTATCTGGAAGATGGAGTTTTTTCCTCAGTCTATCATCTCCCACATTGACTTAATCCTACGTCCCTTAGCTAGAATTGCACTGCAAACACAATCTACAATAATAGCAAATTAAAGAAATGGAATTGACATAGTTTGTAACTGATTAAGACTACCCATCCTGGATTTGGGGGGGATCAAATCAATTCCAAAATACACAGGAATATCAGTCAGATAAGCAACCAAAAATGCCCACCACAATTTTCATTTGTCTTAACAAATGGCGAAATAAATGTTGGAAAGCCAGATGTCACAGGTCTGCAGATAAGTAATTTACTGAGTTATTCAGCTCCATTAAATTATATTTCACCATGAAATTCAATACCAAAAGGCACACGTTGCAGTGTTATTGTCTTTGCTACTGCTTCTCAGACTTGAGAGGACTGGAGGAATCATCACTGTGCTGCTCAAAGTAACTAAGCTGTGGGGAAAATAGCATGTGTTAGGCCAGTTTCATTCAGGAATGAACTATGGAAGTGTTGATTGCAAATTCAATAATAATGAATCCACTAGATATTGAACAAGATGCTTTGAAACAAAAGCAAACATGAAGCATGGCTGTCCATTGATCGGCTGATGAGACCACTGTGGCTTGAAGGCAGAAGGAACTGAATCACGTTTTCTTCTAGGAGCAACAATCCTGTTTTCACCAATTCAGTGTTTCTTGTGACTTTATAGAATGTAGGTACCATCAATAATGAGATTCAACAGACACGTGTGTGTGTGTGTGTGCGCGTGCGTGTGCATGTGTGTGTGTGTGTGTGTATATATATATATATATATATATATATATATATATATCTTCCTCTAAACTCTTCAGGGTAGTTTTTCAGACATGTAATACTCCTTTTGTATTTTCTCTGGAGTTCCAAGTATGTAACCCTGAAATATGTTTCTGTAATATACTGATTACAATTGATCATATAATCCACTAGTTAATGGAGGTGTTATGGGTCACAAAGAAAAAATAGTTCTTTTTTCTTAAATTCTGTGGTGGGACCTCAGAATTCAGCTGAATGATTAACAAAAGAAAAGCATGCAAATTTATTTAATATTTTTTACCTGTACAGAGTCTGTGGAGGAAAGAGACGAACATAAAAATCATTAGGCCTAAGGACTTCTATACATTCGTTATAAAGAATATTAACTTATGAAGATTCTCTCTTCCTCCAATTATCTATGCCTAGAAAAACATTATTTCAATTAACTCTATGTCACAAAATATAATGGAGAACATACATATACTATCTGTTATGAGCATATTTAACACTGGTTATTTCAAAAATAGACAAAGATGAGAGAGCATTTTAAGAAGTACTGGTTTAGTGACTATTCAGATAGGCTCAGTTCTAAATTACCTCTTGGTTCTGTCAGAAACACATTTTATTTGTTTTTGTTCCTGTTGGTATCAGTTTTTAAATCACTGGAAAAAAGAGACAGAAAAGATCACTGTGCTATCTGCCCTTTGTTCTCTATATTTCTTATATTTACCTGCGACCAGAAGCAACACAATTCTGACCTGAACCTGAGGAAATTGAATAAGGACACATTGTGTTTTGGAGAACTGAAGTCATGGCTATATTCACTGAAATTTTTTTAACACTGTTTCCCACATCTGGGCTTCACATCTTTTTGTCAATAACAAGTGAGTATTTTCAATTTAGTAAAGCCTATCTGGCTGTTAAAAAGACACTTGGAAACAGGTGAAGAAATGTGTTGCTAAAACATCTGATACTCATTGGGATTTCATTTTCAAGTAATTACAAGATTGATTATGATTCATCAGCAATTGAGACAAAGTTTAAGTCTGAAGTCAATAGAGGATTTCATTTTCCATCTCGACTGCCTACTTATCAGCTTCCATAGAGGAAATCTGAAAAATAATATTGAATACAGAGCTGCATATAAGGCCCTTTTTCATTGGGATGCTGACTCTCCTCTTTTAAGTGTCCATAAAGATCACCTTTCACAGGGTTCATAATAGAAGGCAGATGCAAATAACCAAAAGAGGAAATAACTGGACTGTGTCTTTTTATCCTATGCATTGATTTCCTACTCATACTTATCACAATGCTATGAAAAAAAGGAACCAGAGATATTAGCACAAAAGACAAAAATAGGAAAGAAAAACTAATTTGTCAGTCTTTTTAGCACAGTTGAGGTCCTTATTAATTTTTCTCAAGTATTAAACTAAAAGGAGAAAATAATATTGCTTATAACCCACTCCTGACTAGACTCTATTCTGGCATAAAATCTCTTAACATAAATATAGGCGGATTCTGTCATTACACACACACACACACACTGCAAAACCCATTCTCCGGGGCTGGCTGAGAAGGCATTTTATTGTCAAAGACCTTAAAAGAGGAGTTGAAATGGTGCTTTTATTTTGCCAGTAGCATGGGGTTTGGTAACTGGCTCCATTTCCCTCGCTCATATACCTTAGGTTCTTCTTCGTTGAGTGTGTTGAATGTAATGAAGTTAGCTCTTGTCTCAGTCTTGAAGACAGCTAAAATTCTCTGGGGAATCAAACCAATGCCAAGCAAGTAACACATCAGACTGTTCTGCAGATGGAACCATGAAAATATCATCAATTATTAAGAAAGAAATGGAAGAACCAAGGAAATACTAGGTCAGAAAAGAGTGAGGTGAGTTTCTTCTCTTTCTCCTCTACTATCAAACTTCCATTTCTCTATGGCTTCCTAGTTTTTAAAGAACCATTCCATGGAATTGAAATTATATATAAAGAAAGCAGAAAGTCTGATGGGTGGGTGGGTTGGGAGAGTCCCGTGTGGGTTTTCCCCAAAGGTCATTTGCAATTCATTTCGAGCAGGGTCAAATGCATAGCACTCCTTTGGGATCTCCATGCAAATACTCTCCTTTCTGTTATCTGTGTCCCAGAGCATCCAGTGAGCTGTTTGGGCCTCTTATTACAAGCGATTTCACCACAAAATCTGTCTGGATTCAGCACACTCTCCTTGCCCCAGGCAATGCCTGATACTACGGTCCTGACACCACCACCATTCTGTTTAAGGAACATGAAGTGCATGGACTCATGGTTATCTCAGATGCTTCCAGTGTGATCCCGCTGGTCATACATCCCAAAGAGCCCCAGAAGGAAGCACTCATCCTCAAAGATGGGCTGCCTAGTCCAGGGTCTAGTATCTTTTAAATATTTAAATATGTGGCATGTGGCCTGCCAGCTGTGCTCTTTCCCTGACCCCTACAAATGGCAAAGTGGCATCTGGGAAAGTGTTTCATAATTTTTACTCAAACTAACAGTAAGAAACTCTGAATCATAATGTAAAGTCATGATCCCTCAATTTCTTATAAACCCATAATTTTAAAACACATGTTTAACAATTGTTTAAAATATATTTGCAGAAGGTACCATCGGTGTTCGGATGCAAAGCACATCTAAGTGATCGAGTCAGTCAGCCTCAATGCTAGTAACCTCTAGTTTGCTTTCAGTTCTACCTCAATGTGGTGAGGTACATTTTTAGCTAGGATAAGCTTAGATAGATGATTTTCCTCCTCAATTGTTTAGTAGGTATATACTGTCAAGCAGTTGTGCATACTTATCTCCATTTTATGAAAGAGAAAATGTACACACAGAGAGGTAAAGTTATTCCCCCAAGCACAACACAGCTAAAAACTATAGAGCAACATTTAACTGCAAGCAGTTTAACTCAAATAGGTGGACCCTTTATGAGCATGTCAAATAACTCTGAAGACTCTTCCTACAATTTAGGGAATTTCTGTTTGTTTCTTTCTCTGCAGGGCTAGAGAGTACTTCATATATGCTAGGCAAGCACTCTGCCATCAAGCTGCACCCTGGTCCATGTTTGAGGATTTTGCAACATGACTACAAATACACCTAAGCTCAGTAGACATATACTGTCAAAGCTAGAAAATGAATTTTATAGAGCTGATTCCTAAGAGTGAACGTCAAGATAATGCTTGGAATATTTATCTCAGTATGAAATATCTATTTTTATCCCACACCAATGAAGCTTTTAGGTAAGGGAGGGGGTTACTGCATAACCAATGGGCTAAGGAGAGGAAAAGAACTAAGTGGGAGTTAGGATATCAGTTTTATAAAGAACCAAAGAGCTGATGAGGCAAGTCCTATTTCATCATTTTTTACCAGAAATTGTAAACAAAAGCATGATTGAATGTAGCAGGTAGAGGGTGACTAACAAAATCAGCCATGGTGGAGAATGAGTGCTTAGTTCTGGACTTTCCTGGAACCCGTGAAAAAACATGGTGATAAAATTCTAAGATGCTAATGTCATACAGTACCAGCTCTCTGCCCTGGTCTTGTCATTGATTCTCTGACATAAATGAGAAGGAAAGTTACCTCCACTACAGAGAGTGGTGAAGATCTCCATACCTGACTCATGCTACTCCTTGGGGATGAAATGAGTGAGCTAAGCACTTAACACACAATCTGGTGCAGAGTAAAGAGTCAGTAATCTGGACCCCAAACTCTGGATGGGCCTCAGCTGTTGTCTTTCCTAGTACATACAGATCCCCCAGACAGTTCATTGGCTTTAACTTCAGTGTGCATTTAGGTCTTATTCTCCTTTATCTCCTAGATCCACCTAATGGAACAACAGTTGTCTCTTACTTTGATTTCAAGAGTCTGTGAATCAGATTTCCATCAGCACAACATGTTGCTGAGATAATTAATCTATAAAGAGCAAAAGTTTCTTCTGGCTAGTGGTTTAGAGGATCCAGTCCATGGCCAATAGACATGCTGCTTTTAGTATTCTGGTGGGGGTACCAAATGGCAATGACAGAGCATGAGGCAAAGCAAAATTGCTCACCTCGTGGCCAGTAAACAAAAGAGAGGAATAGGAAAGGGCTGGAGTCCCACCTTCCCCTTTGGGGATACCAGCAATGACTTAAAATTTTCCCAAAAGTTGCCACTTCCTCCCTATGGCACCCTCCTGGGAACCTAGTCTTAACCACATGTGCCTTTGGGTGACATTTAATTTCCAAACTATAGCAGTCCCTTCCTTCCCCTGCTTCCATCTTCCAATTCTCAGAATTGTTAAATGTTAGTAGAACATGTCATTCTGTCCATCAAAACTCTCCCAATTCCCAGGTAGTTCTTTTCCTTCACTTATCCATTGATTATGCACTAACTCCCTCCCTTGATGCAAAGCTTCATTTGCAAGGAACAAAATAGATATTTCATCCTGAGATAAACATTCCAAACATTAGCTACATAGTCAGTTTTAGGAATCAGCTCTATGGAATTCATTTTCTAGTTTGAAAGCATATGTCCACTGAGCTTAGGTTTCATATTTGTAGTCCCGTTTTAAAATCCTCAAACATGGATTAAATATCTCACCGATAGTGACCATAAATCTTACAAGGACTTGAGCTCCACTCTTTTCTCTCCACTTTCAACTCCTGCATGTTTTATTCTTCTTTTTCCAGCATTCATCACCACTGATCATGTGATATATGTTGGAATTATTGAATTCTCTTTTTCCCTCGCTTCATTAGATTGCAAGCTCCAAGAGGGCAAAGATAGGTTTTGATGATATTCCAAGTGGCTATACCAAAGGACATGGCACATAGTAGGGCCCCTTCATCCACTTTTATAAAATGAAGAAATTAATATGTATCACCAATTATTTTCTTTAAATACTAATACTTTTAAGGGTAATAATTAGACACAAAAAGGAATGGACCAAATGTAATCAAATTGAAATGAGAAAATATGAAATAAGGGAGAGACAAGTACAATGGGCTCTAACACCTACTTACAGGAATATCTGAGAAGAGAATGGAGCAAAGAGGAAGGCAGATGAGAGCAGAACTGATCTCCGCATTCTGAGATTATGCATTCCAAATAATAGTAGTCCCAATGAAATGGTTTGAAGAACATAAGAAAATGTTTCTATCCCATCTTTCTCTTTAACCATGTCTTCAAAGTAGCTGTTCTGACAAAAAAAAAATACTATTTTTCTCTAGTACAAGGGATGATTTCATTTTCGCCCCTTACTTTGCAAGCAAAAGCCCCAGTAATCAGTATCATGAAAAGTTTAAGATTGGTAAAAACCAAATATTATATAATTCAGCAATGAAACAAAAGAGTGTCCTGATGTTGCAAATGTTACTTGTTATACACTAAATGTTAGTTATCATGTAGAATAGGTCAACGTAAGTGAACAACAATGCAGATAAAGTAAAACCATTTTCCAAGGAAGCAAACAGAAGTAATTCACAGTTATGCCAAAAAGGGAACACAGGTGCTCTGTATTGGTTAGCTTTCCCGTCTCTGGAACAACACCCGGAACCCACAATTTAAAGGAGGAGTGGTTTAATCCAACTTATAGTTTTAGGAGATTTGGTCCATGGTTGGCTGCCTCCAAGAGAGAAGCATCATGGCGGAAGGTGTGAAGAAGCAAAGATACTCAGTTCACGGTAGCTGGAAAGCAAAGCAGAAGCATGGTGCCAGAGAAGGTAATAAAAAGACTAAATGTAGACTCCAAGGTCATACTCCATACAGAGGACCCAGATAGAGATGCAAGTGTGCTGTACTAACCTCCAGGGACCTCCCAAGACAATCAAATTGATACTCCATCTTAGCCATCACATGACCTACAAGGTAGAGACACAAGTTTCTGTCTTTCAAGGGAATGACTCTGTTAAACTTGAGATGAAATCAGCAACCGGAGTAACTGAGGATAAATATTATAGCAGCTATATTTTCTTTCTCAGATATGGTTCTTTAAATAAATTTCTCCAAGAATTGAACCTTTGCTCTGGCCACAGGCACTAGAGGCAGGGATAAGAAACACAGACCCACCCCACGCTCACACCACTGTCACACAGGACAAGTCTGACACCTCTGGGATTACACATCCGCTTCACACCCCACTGTCCAGATGCGCCACACCACCTCTTTAACACATGGGGGTGTTGTCAGGCATAATGACGAGCCATCTGAATAATGACACCATTCTCGGGTGTAAATGAGACATCCTCCTGTCCCCATCCCACAGTGCGGAAGTTGAGTCAATACAGTTCTTGGGAGCGCACTCTGTCTTGTAGTAAATCTCTGTGTCATGGAAGAGAAAGCTACTTTACCTGTCAGTTAACACAAAATCTCTCACCTGTCATCACAGTTTACTGGCAACAGCTGTTAAGTTTTACCTTAACATTCCATGCCAGAATCAAAGGCCCATCTCAGTGGCGAGAGAAAAACTAGACCTTTCCCAAAGCCAGTAAAGGAGAGGCGGCTGCCCACACTCCTCACCTGCATCAGATTCTGTCGACCTCCTCAAAGCAGAGCCTTGATTTACTGTTGCTCTCTGCATCCAGGGCAAGCCAGGGCACCGATGGTGCAGAATACCGTTTCTCTCTCTCCATCCAACCAGCTATTTATAACTGCAGGATGCTGGGCTTGCATAGAACAGGGTGACACTTCCAGAAAGTAGCGCTGCTATTTTAGCAATCTCCTAACGAAGAGCACCAACAGACACAGCCCCTCCACATCCACGTCAGGCCAGGAGCATGAAAATGGTGGGAAGAAGGAGGACTAGTGTGTAAGTGTGTGTGTCTGTGTGTGCACATGCATGTGTGTGTGTTATTTTTTAACCTGGGATACCATTTAGAAATCTTAAACAGACACTTCTCCTCAGGCATACCCTGCCCCCAGCTGTCTTGATTAGTGGCTCTGTGTATGCTGGTCAGATCGGGTATTAATGATGGCTAATTTGCCTGAGGTTGGTGCAGCCCAGGCAGCAGACTTTGCCGGGCCAGCTTTTGCTGCCATATGGGCGGAAGCAGCTGTTTCAATTACTTTCCATGCCCAGATGTGTCAGACGAGCCACCAGTCCTCTGCGGGGTACATCAGCCGCGCGACAGCTAATTGCTTCAATCGTGTGTGGAAGCATGGTGCTGGGTACTGTGAAAGGGGGTTTTGGGGACAGTGGAGTGCCAGCTGTCCTCATGACTTGCAACACCAGCAAGCAGACAGGCTGAGAATAGACTGCAGCTTCCACTTGCCACCCTCTGTGGCACCTGGGCTGGCTATGTCTTTGTCAGGGACACACGGTGCATTCACAGAGGCAGGTAACGAACACCTCCTTGGCTGCAGGGTCTGCCTCCTCATAGATCAGGAACAAATGGAATTTGGGACCCATACATTGTAGATGACAAAGAAATCAAAATTATATGATTTCAATTAACATACAATTCCAACTGGCCATTTGAATCCGAAGCCTCTAGACATATTTTAAAAGGTTAACATCCCCCATAGTGACACACAGACAGTGATCAATGGATCGATGTGTGTGTGTTTTGTTTGCTTGTGTATCAGATTGAGGCAGGAGGGGACAGAAATGAAAGGTCAGCCACCACCCATTCTGCTGTGCACTATCCTAGTCCAGGAGACATGAAATCTGAAACAAATACCCAGCAAAGACATGCATTCCTGTCTGTGGGGTAGGCAGAGTGACAGAAAACGGGGTAAATAGGAAGCTGTTATCATCATAACAATGTATCTATTTAAGAAAGAACAAACATTTGTTTTGTGCTAATTCTCTGGTAATCAAGATGATTGTACTGTACTTAGCTACTGGGGTGTTGCCATGGTTATTCCAAGCAGTTTGTGGTTATTAATGGCTCAAAATAATTCACAGTACTCAGTCTGAGACCTTTGAACAGAAGCAGAAGTACTCATGTCACTCCAATATCCCAACGTTTTTGGAGCCCCAAGTAAGACCACTTTGAGTTGGGTGGCCTCTGACCTGTGTTACGAAATGGCCTTCTCCCTTTCTCATGTTGCTTCTCTTCAAAACACCTTTTGACCACACGTGTGGGGAATATCCAAGAGTTCAACATTTTTCCAATTGATTTGTTAGTGCTGTGTTTTAATATGACTTAGCAAAAATCTGTATTGAAACAATAGATGTGTAATGTGTTCTTAGGTGCTGTCCCAGCATAATTGGGTCATGCATGGAGGCAGTGACAGCCCATCTAGGGCAAAGTAGACACTGGCTTCCCTGCTCCAGGTTACATCTCTGAGTTGAGTCTTTTCTGATTCTGCAGCACAATTCCTGATTCCCCTTCTCAAGCTGATTAGTCAAGGCAAGTCACAATAAAGTACTATTATTACTAGCAGCAGGGCATGTCTGGTGTGCTTAAGCAGAGAATATCAAAAGCTATATTTCTTAAGAAAAGCATCAACAGAACTCTTAAAAACTAAATATGAGTGAGAATTAGAGGAAATAATTTTAAGCAACAAATAATGACATCTGCTCTTCCTAAAATCAAGAAGATGGCATGCGTTTCATTTATTGACTGCAATATAGCAAATGATCGCAAAACTGTGTGACCCAAAACCACCAGGTCTCTTGGATATTTTCCCCGTGCTTCTGTGGTTGGTCTGACCAGTACTTCTCCATGCTCCATTGAGAGGACCTATCAGAGGACTGTATTCCGCCGGGCTGTACCAGCGCTAGAGGCCAGGGCCTAACTGAGGCTCTCCTTGAGATGACCGTCTGCACATGGCTACTGTACAGCAGAGGAACTCAGTTGTCAGAGAAGACGAGTGAGTTCCAAGGGAGCAAAGTCAGAATCTTTCAGATTTATAGATCCCACCTGTAGCTGCCACAGGTCGTTTGCTCACAGTGTTACAGGAACCCTGAAGGACATGCAAAATCTTTGTTTAACACAGCCTGAAGGCATGTGCAGCCAGGTCAGGAGAAGGTTGTAGTTGATGGCTAGTAGTTTCACAGTGAAAGGTTTGAGAATGTGTGGACATGGAGTGAAAAGATTAGAAATAAGTAAATAGGTCACTTGCCTTTATAATAGCATGCAATTTTTAAAAATAGTGAGCAAACTTTGAACAGCACTGTCTTCTGTTTCGTTAGAACATAGGGAAAGAAAGTGCTCAAAAGAAAAGAACAACTCGGATAGGGTAAGGGAGAAAAGGGAAGAAGGAGAAGTTTAGAGGTATATAGGTACACGTGTGTGTGTGTGTGTGTGTGTGTGTGTGTGTATGACAGATAACTATGCTACTAATCTGTCAGTTCATCAAAAAAGAACAGTTTGTGCTCTCATTATATGATGGTTTGATCATTATTTATGCCTAAATCTTGTAGCCTGAACAACTACTTCTAAGATAACAGCATGCAATATATTAACTAGTGTTAATTTCCTACTATTTTTTTGAAATTCTGTATCATTTCTGTCCTTGGTTTTGTTTTTAAAGTTAAAAAAAGAAACTTTTAAAAATTATTTTTGTCTTTTAAAATCTCTGTTCTCTTAAAAACTGCCCATGTGATATTGATTAGAATAGTGCCTGCATCTTTTGTCTGCCCTTGAATAGTAATTGAAAAGCATAATTACTCTACCAAAAAGACACAAAGTTGTCAGCCATTGGTAACTTGTGGAAGAAATTTCTTCCCAATGTTCTTATTTATGTCTGTGCTAGACCTTAGCTGGGCTGAGTTTATATATTGAAGCTCTGGGGCTGGTGTTTCCTTGAGACATGCTGAAGTTCTGGGCAAACATTACAATCCATTAGCTTGTTCGGTGTGCGATGGAGTAGAAATTGAACTATTCTCACAGCCAACTGCTTTGAGGGGATTACAATCACTTAGAGAAGCTATCTCACCACGACAGGAAGAACAAACCTGGTAATGTATTAAATTTAGGACTCAATCAACTTGAAACAGAATAAAGTATGCATCCATGTGCATAATAAAGTTCCTACTAGTATATAACCTGTGGAGACTGACTGTTTACATGCAGGATAATTCAAAACTCATGTTGAGATCAAATTGCCATTGGAACGATTTTAAAAGGTGGGACCTTTAAGAGGTGTTCTGGCTATGAGGGTTTTGTCCCTATGAATGTATCTGTGTCATTATTGGAGATTTGTTGTTTCACTTCTTCAGTCTTTCTCTTGCTCTCTTTACTCTTATGAAATGTGATATTTTCTACTATGTTTTGACATGTCAAGAAGAACTTTGCCAGAAATCAACATCTTGACTTAGACTTCCCAGGCTCCAGAACTATAAGAAATAAATTCCTGCTCATTATCAATTGCTCAGTCTGGTATTCTTCTATAGAAATATAAAACAGGTTTTAAAATGTGGTTTATTCCTCAAAGGTATTCGATCCACTACTGGTTACACCACAGTTCTTCCTAACCATGCACCGAGTATGAAAAACCAAAGGAGGCTCTAGGTTGCTTCCATATTTTGACTATTATGGGCAGAGCTGCGATGAACATTCATGAACAGGTTTTGTGTGATGCGAGAGCTCACTTCCTGGACACACACCCAGTTGTTCTAACTCCACACTGCACTGCTGTCATCGCACTCATCCCTTGTCTCAGCTCTCTTTAGAATCGAATACGCACTGCATTTGGACAAAGTCATTTTCTTGAAAGAATGGTCTTACCACGAAGAGTAAAAGAGTAAGATTTGTTTCTCTAAATCACTCCCACTGTCATCAGTGAATACCAAGAAGCTAATAAGTCCTGGGTTTAACATCTGGCAGCATTCAACTCTGAGAGAGACTGCTTGATTTCTTTTTAAATGATGTGTCTTTTTCAAATTCTAGGGGAAAACTTCTAAATACCTGAGGTATTTGGTAGGTTTATTTGAATGCGATGCATGGTCAGTTTACTTGGCTTGAAAAACGAATATCCCGTATATGTACAGCATTATAAGTGGGATACACAGTGCCCAGAACGAAGGGGTTATGTACCTAAGAAGATGAGAACATAAATGTATTTAATAAATTAATCAGTTTACTAAGTTAAATGTTTCTATTACTGTCTCCCTTCATTTCCCAGTATATGCATATTATTCTCATGGGCATGACTTTTTTTTACAATGTCCTAGACTACTGTAGTTTGATTTCAACATACTAATGAAAAAATATTTCCCTTTTTATAAGTATTAGATAATTTTTCTTAACATTGTGTACTACTATGAATTTACTTAGCTCATCTTTTTCCAAACAGGAATAATCCGATGAGATTATCCAGAGATGGTTTCATGGGTCCACTGTCTTCTCAAAGATATTTCTATTCCCTGTAGAACTTAACTTCTCTTACATTTACACACAGTCTTATTCATCTGATGTATATGGACAATCCTGGATGAAAAATGAAAACAGCCTTAGTAAGTTCCTCATTTAGAAGAGAAAATGGAAGTCACATTGTGTTCATGGTTATAGTTGAGGACATTTCCTTCTAATAAGAAGTATAAAGAAAATGATGCATTCAAAAAGCCTTTGCACCCCCAGTAGCTGGCTCACTTTTTGATATTGAAGTGAATTCTCTCTTCAGTCAGCTGGGTTTCCAATACATTGCTGTTTGATGTGACCCTTATTCAAATCCTTTCATAAGCAAAAACACAAAGAGATGAGGAAAATTTTTCAGCTACAGAAGTGCCATCTTAACAGTCCATATAGAGCTAGCATGCTATGTGTTTCTGGGACAAATGCAAGGCATGTTTCTGGGGCACTACTGCCATTCTGCTTTGGAATACGCTTGGGAAAATACACTTTAGGCCTGCCAAAGCAGATCTGATACAGGTTATGAGCGTTCTAATGAGATTTCATCAGGCTGAGGGTTAACAGAAATAGGAACTTTTATGGGACATGATCAGGTGTCATTCTGCTGGAATATTCCTATTCAGAATTAAAGATTTCCTGTTTTCAAATGAGTACTCTAATATTATAGTAAGGAGAATATTGCTAATCTGCAAGGACCACAAGCTACACATGTAATGTGCTCCAGACACCTCTTGTTTTGATAACAAAATAGTTGAAGACATCTGTCTAAGATGGCCAAATCAAAAGCATAGCATGATCTTTATTATCATATTCTGACACACTTAGCAGGCTTTTGATTGCTCCAAGTCCAGCTCTTTTACTATATTTAAAAGGCATGTTAGTTTGTAGAAACCACACAAGTTATAAATGATTTTTATCTAGTTGCAAAGCAAATGATTTTACCCACTAATAATGCAAGTCATTTTTGTGATATAATAAAGAAAAAGCATCCTGTTCCATAAAAATATCCTAAGTGATATAGTTCTATTGCCCTGTGGAATTTCAACTGTTGCTCATCTACCTTGACACTATTATATTCATCACTTGCTTTCCTTTCATTAACTATGTGTATCACTTTTTCATGTCTCTTTGAAGACAAAACCTTTGACACAGGGCTACAGTGAGTTTGAATGAAAATTACCTGTTTCTAAATTTTGAAAATATTTTGTGGCTGATTACACCAGTTTTGCTCTCTGTTTCTTGTTTTCAATTAGGCTGGTTTCACTGGAGATTTCTTACTGCACCTTAGAAGACACCAGGAGTGGCTAACATACTCAACATCTTGACATTTGTATACTGAGTTGCCTAAAGCTACAGACTTTGTGGGCATATGGTCTGATTCCCCTGGGATTAGAGGCAATAACTGGACCAACTGCTTAGCATAATGAAGACAAAGCTGACTTCCCAACATGAAACAGAAGGAATCGCACTGTATCCCACCCCATCTGAACTTGGCTAGTTCCACACTTCAGGGTCAATCACATAAACTAACCCACTTTGCTCCTAACAGGACCTCGTGTAGTTGAGAAAACCCCAATGATAGCCAAGTTTTTAACCCCCTTATTCTGCTCCAAGAGAATATCTGGGTAAGTTAACAAAGAAATGAAATTCACTGTCTTGCAGTGGTATGAAATCGAAGGTCAAGGGGCTAGAAGTGTAGGTTTTAGAACAAGGACAGCCTGCTGCTTCCAAAATGGTGCCGAAGGGCAATCCAGCCCCTTGCTATGGGAAGCCTCCTTATCAAAGGTATTGATCCCATGTATGGTGGCAACCCTCATGGCCAAATCACTCCACACTGGTAACACCTGAATTATGAGAGGCGTGTATTCAAACCACAAGCACCATGCTCAGGAGACTGGCTGTGGAACATTGAATAGTGGAACACAGCTCTATTTTAGGAATGTACTTTTCAAGAATTTTTTTGGAATATATATTTTAGGTAATATCACTATTCTTGCTTTTGCTTTTATTCTCTTCTGCCTCGATTTTTCATTGTCCTCTCTCTCTCTCTCTATCTTTCATTTTTCTTCTTACTTTTTTCACTCTCTCCATGTCAGTTTTTTACCTAAGGTGACTGTCATCCATTTCCCTCACCAAAGTAGGGTGCCTGATGCTATTTGGAAGGTGAATGTCTCCCAAAGGCCCATGTGGTAAAGACTTGGTAACAAGCCAGTGACTCTGTAGGAAAGTGGTAGAAGATTTAGGAGCAGGGCATGGTGGGAGAAACCTAGGTCACTGGGAACAAGTCCTTAAAGGAGATACTGAGTCCTCTAGCCCCTCCCACTCCCCCCCTTCTTTCTCAGCCCCCATGAGATCAACTGCTCTCCTCCATCGCATGCTTCCACTATGACTTACTCCCTTGGCCCAAAAGCAAACAGAAGTAAGCAACCATGGATTAAAGCCCCTGAAACTGCTCTCAAGAAAACCTTCCCCTTATCTATGTTGTTTATCTCTGGTCTTTTGTTACAACAATGGTAAAGTGATACCAGCAAATTGATGTCAAGGAGTGAAGTCATTTTCATGACTACACTTGACAATGTGGTACAAAAGCCTTTGAAAATGTCTTGTGGGAAGCACCTGAAACACCGTGGAGAGATAGGCTTGGGAAAGCATAAAATGTTATAAGTAGATAATTAGCAATTCCACGGAGGTCCAAGAGACAAGGGCAGAGTATAAGCAGAGAGAACGATGTTTAGATGTTTAAGAGAGATGAGGACTCAATTGGGAAATGGGGAAGTCATTCATTTTAGATTCAGACAACAACTTTATGCTCTGTGGCTTTATGGGAGACTTAGGATAAAGCTAATGGGCTAAATAATCTGATGGAAAACATTTCAAGGCAGCATAGAACTTCGAGAGTGGGACAGCATTTACTTATTAATTTTAACCAAATTCACATTGAGAATCAAGTACAAAAGCAAAAGGAAACTTGCAGTTTTGTCCAGGAAGAGTCTGGAGATTAGCACCATTAAAAATAAATCATGTAATTTGCACCTGAACAAAAGAGAAAATACCTTAAGCGCATCACATCACAGGAGTGGGCAAGAACCACCTGTGATAGACTTAAAAGTCCTAAGATTTTCCTTTGGGAAGTGAGCCCGAGAGCATGCTGTTAATACATGGCAGCCCAGGGAACTATTTCTGCAGGACTTGTTTCTCTCTGTTGAGCCATCATGGCCCTCAGAGGCCCCTGCACTGGACCCCCTTGAGAATGTCGACCTATTGCTCATTGTAGCGTCAGACATTTGTGTCATCCACATGATTCTGGCTTTGCAAGTGTACAGTATGAAAGAGTTATGGACTCATCCAAGCTTCTACTGAGTTTTCAACAGAGAGCCCAGTGGGCTGGGGAATGTGTCACTGGATCAGAGTTCCTATAGTCATATCCGAGACGGCAATGTACGAATCTGCTGGTGCGAAGCTAAAGCTACAGTGGAGACCTCAGTAAGTTGGAGATGCCAGGAATATGGAACACAGGTCAAGGGAAAATGCAGGCAGTGAGAAGAGCCAAACGGAGTGTGTCCATGTGGGGAGCAGCAATCAAGGTGGCAGAGGTAGGGTTTCCCAGGCCTTTGGAACTCACGTTACACCATGAAATTCACCAGATGCCATACATGGAGCTATAGTAGTTAATGTTTGCCCTGGGTGGATTTCATTCTTGCTTGGGTATAGATTTTCTTTTCTATCTTCTCATTCCTCCTATTTGAAATTGGATTCTTTACTGTGTACTATGATATCTTGAAAATAAGTGACTTTTTAATTGTTCTATTGCAAAGGCTCACAATTTAGGGGTTACCTTGAATCTTGGAAGAGATTTTAGACTTAGACTTTTGAGAAATACTGGAATAGTCCAGATTGGGGACTCTTGGAGATATATTTAATCAATTTTTCATTGAGAAATAGACATGAATATTTGGGGCAGTGGAAGGATGCTATAGTCTGAGTCTGCAGTGTCCCCAAAGTCTTATGTGTTAAAGGATTGGTCACCACTCTGCAATACAATTAGGAGATAGAAGTTTAAGACATTGGTCCTTGTGGAAAGAAGTTAGGGCACTGGGAGCAATTGCACATGGGGAACATTAAGACACTGTCCCCAGCGTTTCTCCCTTCTTCAGATCTGGCATGATGGGAGATTAGCTTCGTTCTTCCATGCTGTTCTGACTCACCACAGGCCTCAGAAAACGAGAGCCAAATGACTACAAATTGAATTTTCTGAAACTGCACCCCAAGAAAATCTTCCTTCTCTACAAAATAACTTTCTCTGGGATTTTGTTACAGTGACAGAAATCCAACACAACGACCTTTCTCTCAAACTCCCAATTGAAAAATAGATTTAAGAAGGAACTGTGTCCAAACACTGTGAGACTCTCGTCCCCTCACTCTTTCTGAGAGTAATGTGACAGTGGTCCTGGAGTCTCAACAACACGCTGGTTATTCTTCAGCAAGCCAAAGGCAGGGCAAAACAAAAGTAAAAATGAATTATCCACTGTAAGAGGTAGTAAGAAGAACAAACATAATATAGAATCTAGATGAGGAATAGACTCTTAAAGAAATTGAAAGTACTTGGCCATAGAATTCAAACTGCAAAAGGGAATCACAATGTCTAGAGTGAATAGTTTGAAGCTCAAATCTCAGCTTTAACCCAGCACAGGGACCTTGAGCCACTCATGCTCTGAACCTCAATTTACTCATTTGAAAGTGTCGATAATGTTATCTCCTTGGCAGTGCTCATGACAAGATTCACGAGACAATGTGAAAACACATCAAGCCGGTGCCTGGCATAGATCACATTTACTAAATAGAAGCAGTTATTTCATCTGGGAGAGAAAAGGCTTTGGGAAGCAGGCATGAGAAGTGCCTTCACATTTTTAAAAGCCTGTCATACACACGCAGTTTTCAACTTTTTCTGTGGACTCTGGAGCATAGAGCATCTGTTAAGAAGTAACAAGGCAGTGACTTTTATTTCAATAAAAGAAAAGAAGGGATTGAAATATAAATGGACTGGAGAGGACTGAGTACATTTCTCTGAAGGGTTTTCAGGCAAATCTTAGCTCTGTCTTTCTCGGGGATGTTGTGGAGAATTCATAAGCCACTTAAGGGTTGGTCTGCTTCCATCGTCCCAGGGAGTAAAGGGCATCCCAGACCAAAAGCTCAGGACCACCCTCAAAACCAAGGTGAGGTCACACAGCCACTGCCCCTCATTCACATGGAGCTGGCCAGGGAGGGCTGACAGCTGCACCTCCATCACACAGCACTGTTTGTAAAGTCCAAAATTACTGATCTCTTTTGTTCCTGGCCTGTTATATTTTATAGTTTTTTTTAAATGAAGGTTCATCGTTTACAGGTTTATGTGCATCTTCCTTCTCTTTTCAAGATGGGTGCACGGTGTCATATTTTTGGTTTAAATTTTCTTTTCTCAGGCTATTAGGGTTAAGCATCTAATATTCAGAAAGATACGCTTTTCAGAGAACTAGTTAGGTCTCTGTTTCTGGGGGAGAACAGAAGGAATGTTAAGGACAAGGGAGTAGTGTATGCCACCGGAATCAGAGCTCACAAGCCTGGAAAGCCAGCAGAGAGCTTCTCTGACCGTCCCCTTTCCAATAGAATGCCATCCCATGCCCTTTTCAACATTTTCTGCATCTGGCACCGAATCTGTCCTTAGGGAGCCGAATGTGCTTTCTCCGGGGATATTTTGTTTTCTCTCTAATCTCCTTCAGTGATCCTTTCAGTTGGGGAGGGGGCGTCCTAGCAAGAAACACAGGGAAAACTCCATAGGACTGGGTGGTGACTACCTATACCTTTAACAGTGTATCACTTCATTATAAAGGTTAGCATTCCAGTATGATTCTTACAGCCCTGTAGTACTAACCTGGTCATTTCCCTCTCATTTGCCATGACTAGTGGCTGAAGCAGTTAACCAGTTTCAGTTTCCAAGTCTTTACGATTCACTATCTTTCTAATCCTCACCACTTTGGCCAGGGTTCAGAGCTCTCAGGAACTAGTATGGTAGGCATTCAAATCAACTGACAGAGGCACTTTTCTGAGATTAAATTAGCCACAAGCATTATGAACACACAGTCTTCTAGCTTTAAAGCCAAGTAGAACTGCCACTTAACTGATTTTACTATAAAGACCATAAAAAAACCTAACTAAACAGGTCATTGCACACTTAACACTATTTAGCAATAGAACTCCTAATGCCACCCATACAATTTGTCCAGATTTTTTATAGTTACCTTTGTAGAAATTCACTTAGAAGAATATTTTATGGGAACAGAAAGTTTACAGAATATTTTACAAAGAGACAGACAAACAAGTAGGCAGTAAAGAGAGTAGAGAAGAAAGAGTGGGGGATTTTCATGAGAAATCTGTGCAGGATAAGTGTGCAAAATGGCTGTGCCTGGAGGGCATTATATTACATGAAATAAGTCAGGCAAAGGAAGACCTATTGTTCTTTCTCTTTGTGGAAGTTGGCAGAAATGACAACAATGTCAGTCTAATGTAGAATAGTGATTTTCAGGCATTGGAAATGTTGGTGGGAGGGTGAATATAAAAGAGGTTGCATTTGATCACTACACACTGTACATGTGCTGAAATATTACACTGGACCCCACTAATTAATACATATTAATCAAAAGCGAAAATATAAAAACTTCTACTCTGTGGAAGACAATGGTTGGATCAAATCAAGCTACCAAATACTAAAAATTTTGCAGATGGTGCATCCACAGAAGAACCTGTGTTGAAAACATATGAACAACTCTTGAAACTCAATACTAAAAGTCAGAAATTGAATTAAAACTGGGGATACAGATGTGGTGGTGCATTCCTATAATCCCAGAACTGAAGCGGCTGAGGCAGGAGAATCACTGTGAGTTCCAGGCCAGCCTGGGCTATTTAGTGAGTTTAGCTCCAGCCTAAACTACATAGGGAGACTCTGTCTCAAAAAAATAAAATAAAAGCTCCCCAAAAATTAAAAATAGGGAAAATAAATAAACATTTCACTGAAGATGATACAAAATGGCAATATAATCAATATCATTAGACATTAGAGAAACAGATATTTAAACCACAATGATACTACACATTTATCAAAAAGAAAAGAGTTATAACACCAAATGTCTGTGAGGCTTCATAGAAACTAGATCACTTACACATTGGTGACAAGAGTGCATGTACTACAGTCAGTTTGGAAATATGTCTATCAGTGTCTTAAACTAAACATGCACTTATTATATGACTCATATTACCCACCTGTCTCCAAAGAAGTGAAAATATCACAGAGAGAGAGAGAGACACAGAGAGAGAGAGAGACACAGAGAGAGAGAGAAGGAACTGTTCCTAGCAGCCTTATTAGTAATAGCCTTAGCCTAGAGTGAGCTCAAACGTCTTTCAACAGTGCACAGTTAAATGAACCATAGCACATCATACCATGGAATACTACTCAGCCACAATCAAACTTACTATGGAAAATTAGTTAATTATATCACAGAGGAACTATGTTGAGTGAAAACAACCAATCTCTAAAAGTTACATATGGATAAATCGATTTATATAAACTTCCTGAAGTGACAAAATTTAAAAAGGAGAAGAAATGAACAGATATGAGAATGAGAGACAGAAGGGTGAGGGAAATGTATGACTCTAACAATGAGACATGAGAGATTCTTGTTCTAGAACTATTTTGGATACTGGTTGTGCTGGTAATCGCGCTAGTCTACATGGGTGATAAAATTGTGCCAAGCTACACAGACAAACAAACACACACGAGTAAGTGAATACAAAATTGGGGGAGTTGTATGGCAGCTTGTTACCTTGCTTATTTGCTAGTTTTGCTATAATGCTGTAGTATTCTTAATCAAATTATTAACACTAAGGGCCATTTGGTAAAAGTTACAAAGGCTTACTATTATTTTTCACAACTGCATGTGAAGCTGCAAATATTTCCAAATAAAAAAATTTAAAAGTACATCAAGATGTGGATAGTGTCAGTGTCCCTCCCAGTGTGTGTGCCCCACATGTACTGGAGTTTCTTGGATGGGTCACCTTCCAGCTTTCCCTCACACTCACCCCTTAACATGTGGTAATATAGTCCCTTCCCTCTGTGGGGGAGCACCCTGACTTTAGTCTTTTTGCTTCCTGCAGAAGAAGGCTCAGTGATTCTCCCACTGACACATCCTCCAGATGTAGGGTGAGGAAGACAGGCTTGGTGTTAAATTCCTAGCTTAACCCAGCATAAGCCTGGACATACAATGGCACTTTTTTCAGTACTGGAGTTGATTGAACTCAAGGTCTTTCTACTAAGCTACACCTCCAGCCCTTTTATAAATTTAAATTTATGTATATTTTTACCTCAGACATGGTCTCACTAAATTGTTAGATTGTCCAAGTTGAACTGGAATCTGTAAGCCTCCTGCTTCGGCCTCCCCGAGTTCTGAGATCACGGGTGTGTGCTATCACGTGCGGTTCTCACTATTTTACTCTTAATGCACAGCTATGATTTCCAAGCTCTACCCCAGTGGTGTGGTCAGGAGACAACTCTCCCCTCAGTTACTTTTTGTGCCTAGACACACTGTCTCCTAAACAGCTGTGCTGGTAATGAGGTTTGGTCACCTATTTTACACTTCTTCCTGAGAGGAGGGGACCCAGTAGCACCCTAGACATGCTGTCACTGTGAAGGAATATGCCTTACCAATGTGATTTTCACAAGAGTGGGATGCCTCCATGCTTTCTTTTCCAGAAAGTTCCTTTTCCCTGTGCATACTGACCTTTCCTCTGCTGCTGCCATCTAGAGGATAGAATGGAAACCATTGTAGTGTGAATGCCGGATTCTATTGTGCTAAAAGTATGACTGCCTTCTGGAGTGTGACCTGGGTTATGATGAGCATGGAAAGTGTCAGGAAACCATGTCCCAATTGTTATCAAATTTTAAAGAACAGTAAAACTCCAGAAAAATTACCAGGTTCCAAGTTGAAGAACAAGTTCTGCCATCAAGTCAGATCCCTAATGATCTTCTAAAAATAAGCATATATATATATATATATATATATATATATATATATATATATAGTTATATATACTTCAAATTTGCAAAAGAAAGATCTGCTGTTTACCTTACCACCATCATTGTATACTATCATGTCCACAGCATCAGATCCCTTGAACTACTTTCCCCAGACCAATCTAAACAACCTTTCTGGACAGACTGCTTCTTTTGCACCAAATTCCCTCCAAATATCCAAGGGTATATTCCTCTAGAAAGAGTCTATACACTTCTCAATGTGGAGTGCTAACTAAATTTGCCCCATTCTAAGAAAACCACCTTTTTTTTCTTTTCCTTGTGTCTTGCCTCACTTTCTCCCCAAGAAATTTCATCTTTAGATGGTAAATCATGGGGACACTTGTTCCCTTCAGAGAAAAAAATACCCATCTTCCTAAAATCTCGGTTCCATGGCTAAGCCCTGGTTATATGTTGAGTGACTCTAAGAGTCCATATAGTATCAATCGGTAAATAAAACCAAAAGGTAAGGGAAGTCATATGCCTCATGTTCTAGACAAAGGGAGATGCGTGGGCCACATGTATGCCCAGAACTAAAAGAAGATGAATCTACAGAAAGTAGTTTGCAGCAAAGATGCTGAACATTAACTTCCGTAAGAAGGATCTGGGCCCTTTCTCACCAAACTTTTCTGGGAAGGATGTAAAAGAAATGCAGCAGATTGTGAAGGACCCACAATGTGCTTTAAGTATTGCTAGAGTCTTAGTCTCTGGGCCCAGCTGTTAGAACTGATACTCACCTTTTAATCAGTGGAGATAACTGCCCTTCAATTATGTCTGTGCATCTCCATGTTGATGTACCGAGTCTGACTATTGCAGAAATGCAATGGCCTTGAGCAAAAATTCGGACCAAGGACAGAATGATAAACAGGGGAAACATGCACTCCACACTTAGAAATATGATTTAACAACAACAACAACAAAAATCTGTCAAGCTTACTGAAAACCAGGTGGTAAAGGGAGATTGTCAGTAAAAAGGATTCAAATGACAGTAGATTCTTTTCTAGTGCTGGAGCCCAGGGACCAGAATGAACTGCTTTGTTAGCAAATGAGAGATTTGTCTATATGGGGTCCACAACTAGCTCCCCAGGTCTCCCAGACAGCTTCTGAAGCATTCTTCTCTTTATTAAAGGTTGTCCCTCAGATTTTCAATTGAATATAATTTTATTTAAGTCCCAAGGAAAATTCTCAGATTGTAGAAACTGACAAACTAGAGGCTGGGGAGGACCCTTCCTTGTGGGGTTGTGCATGCCAAAAGTAGACAGATAA
Organism: Hydrochoerus hydrochaeris; assembly: GCA_004027455.1. NCBI lineage: Eukaryota > Metazoa > Chordata > Mammalia > Rodentia > Hydrochaeridae > Hydrochoerus > Hydrochoerus hydrochaeris. The sequence goes on along the minus strand of PVLA01003978.1, from coordinate 145,560 downwards.
TCCAGGCACCGTGCTGTCATCTCAGAGGAGATCAGTGTGGCTAACAGCTATGACAAGGGAGTGCAGGTTATCAGAGGAATCCTCTGCAGAATAAGAAGAGACTATAATTACATCGCACACTCCTTTATTCATTCAGGAGATATGTTCAATGCCTTTTACATGCTATGCACTGGGGTTCCAACACAAACAAGACAGGTACTATCCTGGGAGCTCGCTGCTACGAAGAGAAGGACCAGGAAGATATTTAAAGGATCTGTCTTAAGCACTTTGTTCATCTCTGAGTCACTACCACTGGACATCCAAAGCTTAAAGGAAGAGAGATTTATTTTGGGCTCCGTTTCAGCCATATCATCGCCCTGATTCAGTCCCCCTCAAAACCCTCACCTAAGAGCACACAAGGCCTTTGGTGGATACTCTTGATCTAAACTAAACAGGAGCAGCTGGCATAAAGTGGGTAAGTGTTTGGCACCCAAAGCATCACATGCTTACACCTGAACCAGGGGAGGTTTTCCAAAGGGTGCCATCCTTAACCCTTGAAATTAGGTTGCTCTGTTAAACAGTTCTCTACAAAGGCGAGAAGGGATGATTCAGAGGCCTGCAAGGGAGAGAGCACTGGTGATATTTTGATAACTCTGAGGAGTCTCTCAGGCAGGGAAGGAAGGAGAGGGAAGGCAGAAGGTGAGCAGGGCTGGATAAAACAGGCCTTGGGATTGGGGAATGTGGACTTGAAAAGAGTAGCACTAAGAAAAAATAAGATCTGTGTTTCTTTCACTCTGCTCAGCAGGAAATTTATTTATCACAAGATGTCCATTCATTGCTCTTTAATGAATAAATGATCAAGGGCATGATTGTGCCACTCGTGAACTTACATTTCTTAACATTTTAAAGATTAGTATTCAGAAGTGAATTTCCCAGCATCTAAGTGGGAGACTCTTAAATCTAACGTAGCAAGTGTCTGAACCTGGGGAAAAAAAAACCTCCCCAAACACACTGAAGTGTGGTTTTTTGAAATTAACACTTCATCTAATGTTTTAGGCATCCAACCATTCTTAGTATTGTTAGCATTTGGCCTCCCATTTCCTTCTCTGACAGAATGTTTGCTTCACTTAAAATATAATGTCTAATTTCATGAAAATGCTACTTCATGAAATCATATGTTCATTTATGAAAGTTAACTGTATTGCAATGTTGTATCTAATTAGATATTGCATAATATAATAAAATGAATGTTTATGCAAAAATTCTGCAACATATTTATATTCATTTCCCACATTAGGGTTACCAATATTTCTGTATTACTATGCTTTTTACCCTTGGAACTGAGTGTGAGTCCTGCAAACTGTGGAACCATGAACTTGAGTGTTGGGAACTGAAATACGGCATGATGTAGAGTGTATAAAAGAAAAACGGCTATGGGTTTGGATTTTATAAGATGCTTACTTTCTCTGTGCTTCAGCACCGTCACGAAGGTAATGGTAGGTGCTGTCATGGGTTGTGAGAAATACATGAGCCGATGGCGCAAAGCCTTCCAATCAGAGCTTGGCAGGGCGGATAGTCATTACTGCTTTGTTTTAATTACTATTCCTTTGCCATGGTTATGTGGTGTTACTAGAGGATAATGTATTTCTCATAAGTAAATTTTCTGGTGATTAAACCTTAACACTTTGAACAGGCAAACATCCTATTTTTGAATATTTTGGGATGGAGCTCTTGCTAACTGTGAAATCTGTTATTAACACATATAAAAATGAAGTTGCCTACAGAAATAATTATATTAAACATCAAGTTTAGTACACAAGTGTCCTCTGGAAATCAGTTTACCAGTACACTAAATGGCCTGAGAGAATTCCTTTTCTATAATTGGTAATCTTTATGAATGTGGCTGTTGTTGCCTATTAATCATATCTGCTGGCAAGGCTCTCACTTGATAATCCATGTGTTACCAGTTTACCTGCCTCTAGTTACCCCGCAAATCTGCCAGTTCATTGTTAGTTTGTTGTAGCTTGAAACATCCAGGAGATAAATTTGTTTTTTATTGAAACAATTATCAGGATTTAAAGGAAAAACTTTGGGAATGTGTAAAGTCTATAAATTCTATGTTTCATTTTTGCATGACCTTTATTCTTCCCTTCCCAATTCCTACAATGTCTCCTTAAAAGTCATCTTATACTGAAAGAACACATTTGGTCTATGATAGGAGAAACGAGGTATCCCTTAGTGACTGACAAAAGCCTAGCATCCCTCATACTGAGAAAAATAATGAAAGTGAAGCAGCCACCTGCATAGCCCCTTTGAACCTAATCCAGATTTAGGGTGTAGACCCTTTGATAATATCTTAATTAAATTTGAAGTCCCATTTAGAACTCAGATAGCCATATCATATGATGAGTCATTTAAACGAGTTTATAAAAAACAGAACCAACTTTGTTTGTTTAACCAAAAATCAAATTATACTTATACATATGCAAATGTAAGAAAAATTTTTAAATTTTATCTCCCAATGAAGTATTACATATAGATAGATTACACAAATCGAAAGGTGATTATCTCTGGGCCATCTCAGATAGAATTAATATGTACAATTACTCCCATCTCCAAGGGAAGGTCTCTGTTTCACTAAAAATATCCGCGGGGTGGATAGTAACTGGGGATCATGCTGCTTTGCCCTCAGGTCCCAGGGCCAGCTGCCTGATGCCATCTAAGGCTGCACCTGTCTCAATAGCAGCAGGTGACCAATGTGTTTCATATATTTATTTTTAATAGTCAAACCTTCGAAAATAAAAGCCTGCCACATCTTTACAGGTTTAGCTTAGAGTTCAAAGGTTCAGAATAAATGCCACTGGTTAAAAAGTAGGAAATGCTGTGAGAAAGTTGCAGTTGTACATGTTGTGTCAGTTGCTGGAAGTTTCTCATAAAAAGGGACTCAAATAAAAATTTAGCTATATAAGTTTTAATGAAGGGGTGTGATTGTACTAGAAAATAGCTGTGTGCAGATGAAGCTGTGAAGAGCTGGGGTGAGAAATCCCAGATCAGAAGTATTAAGAGACGTTTGAAAGTGTTGAGCAGGAAATGGAGATGAATGAAGCTAGCACCTGCAGAGCCTAGCGTGTCAAATTGAGCTTGGAGAGATTTTACCATGCATCGTACCCATTCATTCATTTATTCATTTGTTTACTGTGCTTTTTTCATGGGGGAGAAACTGTACTGTGTGCAAGGGCAAAGTGCAGGTCAGAAGAATGAGATGCAGGGAGCAGAAATATCCAGGGATTGATCAGAAGAATGTGTGTGAGACCAGGAAGAGGAGTTTTGAGGAAGCCTAAAGCCCCAGCTGGGATAACCACAAGAGCCTATCAACTTCTGAAAGAAGGAAATACTTTGATTTACGTTTTGGTATTTTCATAGCAGTTACTTTACATTAAGAAGTGACAAATATGAAGTCATCAAATCTTCCCAATAATCCTATGAGGTAGGTTCTGTTCTTTTTTTCACTGTGTACACGAAGAAACTAAGCCAAATAGAGATAAAGTATTTACTCTACACAGCACAGCTAGCAAGAGGCAGGTCTGGGCTTTAACCCAAGGCTGCTGGCTGCAGTATTTCCCTTACCTCTGAGCTGCCTTGAAAGAGGACTGCATTTTTGTGTCTATATTGAGTTTCTTATCCATGCCTGGTGCAGGACAAATTCTCAGCTCATGTGTGCTGTGCAAATACCACATAATAAGAGAAGTAGGCATCAACTAAAGTTTGAGGTACACTCTGCATTAGAGAGGGGACAATAGGCAGATTGTTCTCTTTTTGAACAGGAGTTGATCACAGCCACTGGCATTCCTACACGTGGAATCCAGGAGGAAAAACTGGCAAGAATTCCATGAAGTGAGGTCATGGTTTCATTATCCATTCTTCTGCACAGTTGCCACATTTGGAGACTCCTACCATACTTACACATCCATGTTATAGATATTTATTCTATAACTTCTCAGTGTCCAGTGCTGTTGTTACTGCTACAATTATAGTACAAATTAGCAGGCAAGAGCTTCTAACCATTTACCAACTGATGGGGACCAACTTAACTGAAGATTGTCATTCATGCTATTAAGAGAAGACAGAGCATAGAGAAACCAGACAGTGGCCAGTTTTAGTAAGAAATTCATCATCTTCTTGAGACCCTGGCATTTAAGGATGGAGAAGCAACCAGTCATTCAGCAGAGTTGGAGAGGGAAGAGCGTCTCCAGGCAGAGGAAACTTGTGGTATAAACAGCCAGGTGAGGAAAAGCTCTGATGTGCTCCTGAGACAGCCATGAGCAGTATGGACAAGGCCTCTGATGACCAAGAGAGACAGGATAATGGTGGAGGAGGAGAAAAAACAGTGCAGGACCTTGGCCCATAATCAAGTTTGAGATTATTATAAAAGACATGAGGACCCTTGAGAGAGTTGGAAACAGTATCATTTGTGTTTGAAGAAGACATGCAGAACTTCCAAATGGAATATGGTTAGGGCAAAGTTAAAGCAAGAAGGCCGTCTTGCTAAAGTTTATGATGGTCAGCTTCATGTGTCAACTTGACTGGGATAAGAGATGTCCCCAGTGCTGGTTAAATAGGATGTCTGGCTGTGTTAGCAAAGGCGCTTCTGGAAGACATTAGCACCTGAATTAATAAACTCAGTCAGTAAAATTTGTTCTCAACAGGTTTAGCTTCATCCTGTACACTGAGGACCCAAATGAGACACAAAGGAGGAGGAAACGCCAATCTGTCTCCTGTCAGCCATCTTCTCCTGCCTTCAGACACCTGAGATTTCTGTGCTTTGCACCTTTAAAGCACATACTTTGTACCACCGGTCCGTAATTAGTACTCAGGTCTTTGGTCTCTGGGAAATATACCATCAGCTGAATTTGGGGGGTTTTAGACTCAGACTGAGTTAAACCTTCAGTTCTCGTGGTTCTCCACTTAATAGACAGCAGCTCTCCTGTCCATCTGCTCCTCATTCCTTCTCCTTCCTCCATTTCCTTCTGGCTTTTTTTTCCATCCTTCTTTCCTCCCTTCCCCATGCCCTTTCTTGTCTGTTTTCTGTCTGTCTTATTAGTTCTCTTTCCCTGGATGACTTAGAGTAATACAGAGTCAAAGGCGGGAATATGATGGAGGAAAAAACAAAGGCACCAAAGATGAAGAGAGTGTGGGGAGTTGGCAGGTGACATAAGCATGGAGAAGGCTTCATGGTGCTGCATGGTTAGGAAATAAGGGGATCAGGACTAAGGAACCAGGTCTAAAGATCTGCTCTGAGTAACAGCTTACAAATGACACCGTGTTAACACAGGGAGCACTAAAGAAAGAGGAAAAATTGGAGAATACACAAGACATAAAACTTGCACATTTATGTAAGATATTTCATCTGATGGAAAATTATCTTCCAAATCAGAACTTGCACTAAGTTCAACATAATTTTAAACCTACCTGTCTATAGATGTAATAAAGCAAATTACACATTTGAAAAGATGATAATAAAATTATCTCTTTTAATTAAAAATACTTAACTGTCCTGAAGTCAGGGTGAATCACTGGTTCATTACTCTGTTATTGACATAAATCCAAATGAAAGTCAGGAGATGGGAAGATCTTAGGTGAGATATAAAAATATTCTTTAAGCTTCACGCCTCTGCAACCGAGTATTTTGGGCAAGTTAACCCTTTGACTTGCAATTTTCTCCTAAGTGGAATGTGAATAGCAAAGAAGGTTCTAATGGTCAAGGAAGGGGCTGCTTAAAACAGTTCGTGCTAGAAATCTACAATTTCCTGTACGCCTTCCTCACAGCTTCAGCTGTAGTTTTCTTGATAGTTTGAGTAGGTAAGAATTTTTATTCAACTTGTGCATCTATGTAGATTAAATCTTGCCTTAGCTTCTAAGATAGTATTCTGCATAGAGAATGGATTCAGTTCCTCTTCGCTGGTTAACAGATGCTTTTAATTAAATACAGCCCACAGAAACAATCCAAGAGTAGCTCAGTATACTTCAATCTACAGGAATCTGTCACCTATCATTGTACTGAGGGTTCTCCTTTTGCTTGTTTTTTATTGACAAGATACCAGCAAAGGAGAATTTGCTTTTCCGTATATCACAAGTGGAATGTTTCTCCTCCAGCATAAGAAAACACATAGGCAGCTAGAAATGATCATTTCCTTTCAGTTCCTTGACAGTCTCGAATATAAACTTCAAAGTAGGGTAAGGGACAGGAGGGGCCATTTTAAAGGATAAATTTCATTGTGAATATCTGCCAGTAGTGTATACATTCAGACACTCCATTTTTTAAAAGGGAGGGGAAAAATTGTGCTTTTAAACAATCAAAGGTCAAAGTTAGCCTCGGCATTCATGTGGTTTATTCTCTTATGCATATTGAAATACCCCAGAAAGATTTATAACCCTGCTTCATACAGTCAGACTTCCAGTAAATGAGTCCCTTTTTGAAGGTTAAATATTTATGCCTCTACTTTTTTTTGTCTTGTACAGACAGCAAGCGTAAACCCGCAGTAGACAATGAGCCAGGATGACAGGTCAGATTACAAGGAGAAATTACCCTGGCCCCAATATCCAAAGCATCTGCTGTGGTCTTAGATTCTTTGCTTTTTGGGAAATGAATGGATGGTTGGAAGGCTGTATGGATAGTTGGAAGAATAGATAGATGGATACAAGAAGGATGAATGGATGGATGGGTTATAGATCATTCTAGATGAATAATATCAGGAAGTAGAAGTACATTTCTTTGACAAATGTGAGTGTAAGTTGCTCTAAAAACATCAAAATATCGAGCAATGTCAGTGAGATCTTTGAAACCAATAATTATCCTTTATCAAACAGCAATGATAGAGAACTACTTTTCATATACATGAGCTTCATAGAACTCTATGGAGTGAGCAAAAAGAAACTATTATTTTCTTTTACAGATGAACAAGTTGATGCTTTAAGTAGGCAAATGGCTTGCCCTGTTTCGCATTGGTAGCTAATGGCAAGACTGTAACAAGAATTCTATCATCTTTGGTTCCTACTATAATGTTCTATTCCTCTTTAATTATGAAGGCCATATTAATAAATATATGGCAGTTTAATAATCGTACATCCTGTCATTACATTTAACTTTTAGAACAATCTTTTGAGTATTGTTATCTTAACTTTCACCAATACTGATTGGTGAGACAGCAAAATGGATATATTTTGCAATATTTGATAAAATTAAAACCAGTTATTCCTTGGCTCTTCATACTCAAAATTTTGTCCCTCAGAAAAAAATATGATTCTCTTACTTATTGCTTCTGGTATTTATCCTCATCTTTATAAATAATAGCATTATTCTTTCTTAACTGTTCAGTTTTAGACATTACCTATCAACCTGCAATGGAAGATAAAACTCACATTCTCTTGACTGTCTCCTTTAACACACAAATATATATGCTGCCACTCAATTTCTCAATAGGGTTGCAAAACAATTTTGTTTAAATCAGTATTTGGCACTGTTACTACCATGGCTGCTTAAATATTATTTGTAATGTTCTAAATTTTCTTTCTACATTTCAAAGTGTTCTTGAACTTCTTGTTCTTACATTTCCCCTGAAGCTAATAAGCACAGTACTTTTTTTGTTAATTTCCTATGAACCTATCAAAACATTTTATCCCAAACTCTTACATGTTTCAGGTAATATGCTTTTTAAAAAGCAAACATTCCCCCCAAAACCCTCCCGCTTCTGGTCGCACTTTGGACATTGTGCTTTCCACGCTCCTGGTCACGGCTATCCCTTGGAAACTCACACGTGTCCAATGTGTGAGTGATTCCCCATTTTCTCTGTTCCTGTCATGAATGATTTCCTTACCTAGATGGGCCGCATCATCTGGTAGGTTTCTGAGAATGAAGCTGCAAGATCATACTTAGACAACTTTTAAATCCAAACGTCCTTGACCAAGCTCTCACGATCATTCATCCATCCTCATCTTAGTCTGAAGACTTTTTCATCCAGACCTGCAAAGTTCTTCTTTCTCTTTCTTTTCTTCCGTCTTGCTTTTTGAAATGGCCAAAGGCATTTGATGGATTCATTCTATGTATGGATATGTGATCTGTTCCTTCCACAGGAAAGTTTTAAAACTTTTATCCCTGAAATTCTGGCAAGTCAGGATAAAAAGACTGAGTACTTTCTCGTTCATGAATTTGGATTCTTTGTGGGCTCATTTCAATAAGAATGCTTGTTATTTGATTCTCAAATAGTCCCATATTTAATTTATAATTCTCATTATATTTTATTGCCTTACTCTCGAAATCTTATTAGTTGAATATTGAACCATTTGGATTCCATATATAATTTAATTTATTGATTATTTTGTTTTTATTCCCTTGCATTCTTTAGTTTTTGTTAAGGCAAAGTCAAATGCAATGATTTTAAAGACACAGTTGGGTGAGTGTGATGAATGTTCACGCCCATGTCACCACCATGATTCACACGCAGACATGTCCATCTCCCAGCCCGGCCAGCAGCCACCAACTCTGTAGCCACCCACACTTAACACTTGCATCCCCATGGATCACTTTTGTCTGATCTTGCACTTGATATAATCATGCAGTAGGTATTTTTGTGTGATGTCTGTCTGTTTTTCTGTTTAGCACTTAAGCCAATTACAGAAATTTTATTTTTGCTAAAGCATTTATAAACTGCCAAAATGACTTCTTTACTCACAAACATTATTTTCACCACAAGTTTTCCGGGTTTTTGTTGTTGTTGTTGCTACTGCTATTAATTAAATTTATTGGTACATTTCTATATATAGACCACATTCATCATAGTCTTTGTGCCTTTACATGGTGCATATTAATTCCTCTTTTTTTGTCACTCCATTTTCCTCCTTTCACCCCGTCTTCCCCTCCTTATCCACAAAGCTATGTATGCATCTTTTTCTTCTTTTCTCTCTTTTTAAAAAAATTTCCTTTCCTTCCTTTCCCCCTCCCTTCTACCAGGTTCCCCTTCCTGATTGAGCATTTTCTTCCTATTTCATCTAGTATACATTCTTGTCCTTATTTATACTTTTGGTTTCTTATATGAAAGAATCAATGTGGCATTTACGCATGTATTCAACTTATTTCACTTAACAGTATGGTCTCAGGGCTGGGGATTTAGCTCAGCGGCATAAGCGCTTGCCTTGCCAGCACATGGTCGTGAGTTCAATCCCCAATACAAAAAAAAAAAAAAAGAGAGAGAGAGAATGGTCTCAAGGTGCATCCATTTACCTATAAATATCTGAGGTTTAGCCTTCTTTATGGCTGAGTAGTAATCCATCATATTTTTAAAAAACACATTTTCTTTATGTATTCATCAGTTAACGAGCATTTGGACTGTTTCTCCTTTTGGATGCCACCCAGCCATGGAGCCAGCTGATTATGGACTGAAACTTCCACAAACTCTGAGCCAAATAAACTTTTCTTCTTGTAACCTTGGACTATGGGTATTTTGTCTCATGTATGAGGAAAATAACTAAGACACCATAGGTATGCTTCGTTAAACAACTGGCCAAAGGTGTAGGTGTGCTGTGACATGCCTGTTGCCTCCTATCTGCCCTGAACTTTTAACTATGTAGCCTAATAAGAAACATGCATTGCCTCTGGTCAATCTACAAAAGCCAGAATTCTATGTTTCCTTCAGGCAAATAAAAAAGAATATTCTATAAGAAATTAACTGAGGGCCAGAGATTTAGCTCAGTGGCATAAGTGCCTGCCTGGTAAGCACAAGGTCATGAGTACTTCAAAAAGTCACTGGTACTGCAAAAAAAAAAAAAAGAAAGAAAGAAAGAAAGAAAAAGAAAAAGAAAGGAAGAAAGAAAGAAAAGAAATTAACTGACACAAAGTAATGCAACTAACCTCACCTCAAGCATAATTATTAATGTATCACTTAATTTTGGAGAAATAGCAGCGTTGTTGAAGGAAATTAGGTGGTTTTTATAAGTTTTTGTGCGTATTATTTCTCTTTTTATGGTTTTCTAGGAAAATTGAAACTGTATTTCCTCCTGGTCACATCCTCAAGCAGTCCACCTAGTAAAAAATTGGGATATACCATTACATAAATAAATCCAATAACTAGATATGATGCAGTGTTACCCTGTATAATATGAACCATGATCAAAATTAGTTACTATTAAATCAAGATGTTTCTCTCATAGTCAAAAGAATAAAATTTGGGAAACTTCTTTGTAAATTCTAGATATAAGTCCTCTGGGCAAGTGTTTTTCCCACTTTACAGGTTGTCTCTGTTGATTTAATCTTGTGTTGTATAGAAGGCTTTTCATTCCTTTTTCATCTGGCATCATCCAACTTGTTGATTCTTGCTGCTATGTCATGAGCTATTGGGGTTCTGTTTAGAAAATCCTCTTCTACAGCTATGTCTTTAAATTTTGCACCTATTTCATCTTCCAGAATATTTAGTGTTTCTGTTTTAATCTTTGATCCATTTTGACTTTAATACACAGTGAGAAATAAGGAACCCGTCTCATTCTTCTGCAAACAATAAGCAGTTTTCCCAACACCACTTATTGGACAGGTTGTCTTTCTTCCGACACATGCTTTAGGCCCCCATGTCAATGATCACATAGCTTGAATCTGGTGAGGCTTCTATAACCTCAATTCTGTTTCATTAATCTGCATATCTGTTTTTGTTCCAGTACCATGCCCTTTTTATCACTATTGTAGAACAGTTTGACATTAGGTATGGCTCTGCTAGCTGTTTTGCTCTTCTTGCTCAAAATTATTGCTATGGTTTGTGTTTGGATGCTCCCCCCAAGCCTCAGGCAATCATGGTGGTGGCTGAATTTAGCATTTCTGACCAGCTTATTGTCTAGCATTGGGATTGGTGGTGTGAGTGCTGCACTCGCCCAGGGGTGGACAGCTGGTTTACAATGTAAGTGTGGGAAGGAGGGATGCTTTCTCTCTTTTGCCTTTTAGCTCTTGTTGCTTGTGGCTGCCATGAATGGCTGCCCCTCAGCCATGCTGCCCTGTTGGAGCTAGCTGAGTATGGAATGAAATTTTCAAAGAACTGTAAGCTAAATAAACCTTCCCTTCCCTACTTTTGGGGATCAGGTATTTTGTTTCAACAAAGAGAGAAAAGTAACCAAGACAATCACTTTTGCCATTCTGTGTCTCTTCTGGTACCATATGAATTTTAAGGTTGTTTTCTCTAGATCTTTAAAGTCTGCTGTTGATATTTTGATTGTAACTACATTGAATTTGTATAACAGTTTTGGAAATTTAACCATTCTGACAATATTAGAATTTATAAATAACTGGAACAAAAAATCCTGCCTATAATTAAAGAGTCAGTCAAGAAATAAGCAAGAGAAATGAGCACAGTTCACAGATAAAGAACTACAAATGGTCAGCAGATATATATAAAATGTTCAAAAGTGCTAAGATTGCATATTACTCAAGAAAGAATAGCAATCACTAGGGAATTAAACAATAAATGCTGGCGTGAATGTGGTAAAAAAAGGAACCCTCCTACATTGTTGGTGGGAAAGCAAACTAATACAACCATTATAGAAATCAGAATAGAGATATCTGAAAGAACTAGAATTTGAAATTTCATACTACCTAGCTATTCCCCTGTTAGGTAGCTTCTCCGAACAGTTTAAATCATATTATAGTGATCCATGTGTATCTATATTGCAGCAAAATTCATAACAGTTAAATCTTGGAAGCAACCTATATATCCATCAACAGATGACTGCATAAAAAAGTGATATCTATATCTAATGGAATACTTCCCAACTATAAAGAATGACACATTAGAGACATTTGTAGAAAAATGGATGCACCAGGAAAGTATCATGTTGAGTAAAATAAACAACAGACAATCTTAAATACCATCTGAGTGAGGCAAAGTACAAAGAAATGTTAAAGGATAGACAGAAGAGGGCAAGAGGGTGGACCTCTGGCAACAGGGAAGTGGTCCAAGGGAACAAAGCAAGGGGTGAGGAGGAAGAGGAGAGAAAATAAGAACAAAGATATGCAAAGTACAGGAGCCTAATAACCCCAATTAATGTCAACATTATATGCCATCACATGAGCTGAGACAATATCAACAAGTATGAAAAAAGGTATAGAAAAACCAGAAAAAGAAGAGGGGAAAGGGATTTTTAAAAAGAGAAACAAACTGTGATACATACACAGAAACACTTCCCAAGATGATTGTAAACTGTATGAATTGCAAACATGCACTAATGAAATAAACAAATTATAAAAATATGGAAACAATAGCTACTATGTGCAGTTAAAACAGGTGATTCACACATACACTGTTGATTCTCCTGCAAAAGAATCTAGCTACGCAAATCTAAATGTTTTAAATCTACAAGTGAGAGGTTTCCAAAATGCTATCAAATAACTGTTTCTATAAACTGAAAACTGATATTACCCTTGGTCCTTTTGGATTCCTTAGTTTTAGTGCAGCAAATGAACAGTGAGATGCTGTTCTTCAATGACCAGAAAGGAAAAGATTATGAAGACAGCAAGTTTTATACTTTGTTCAAGGGTAGGCAACTGAGGTAAGAATCTCAGAAGAGTGTTTAGTTCTGTCTTTCTTTTCAGAAAGGCTGTGAAAAGCTGGATTATGGGTGGCCCTCCAAACAGTAATAAAAATGTAGTCCTATTATTGGTCTTGTAATGTTATAGTTCCCTATAATGCAAGTTCCCATCCCACTGAGGTGATCTTGGTCATCTGAATCACTTTGACCATAGAATTTCAGCCAATATGATGGATGGTAGCAAACACACATCTCCTTGGCTTCTCATGCTGCCTCTATCACTTTGAGAAAAGCACACCATAGGTAATGCCTTAGTTAACTTTCCTATTTCTGGAACAAAATACTCAACACTCAAAACATAAAAGAGAAGTTTGATTTAGCTTATGGATTCCAAAGTTTCAGTGTGCAGTTGGCTGGCTCAAAGGCAGAAACATCATGCTAGAAGAATGAGACAGAGCAAAGCTACACTTTTCATGGTGTGTAGGAAGCAGAACACAGGGGAAGAGCCTAAGCAAGAACTGTGTCTTGCAAAGTTACCCCAGCAGAGATCTCCTACTAACCAGGCCTTACCTCTCAGGAACAGATCCAGCTGACCAGTGCAGCACCCCGAGGGGCCAATTACTTCTCCAGAAGTCTCTTCATTCAGCCATGTAGACAATTAGGATGAACAGCACAGGTGGTCACTGCTCCTTCATTGTGGCACCAGAATGGGATCATGGGACAACCCCTGAATACTCTGGAAGCCTAGATTCCAGTCTGGTTACTCAGAGTTACAGCGGATGAACAGATCTGTGAATGAGAAATAAGTGTTTGCTGTTCTCAGCAACTGAGCTGGGGCAATTAACAGCCCAGTTGCAGCAGTGACTGGAAAGGTTAGGGCCTCAGCCGCATGATTCTGACTTCAGTCCTTGGGATTTTTATGGGACTCCATTCATCATTCCTTGTCATAAATCACTGCATCTGAGAAAACTTCTATGTCTCTCTCTGAACCTGAATTATCTTAAAGTAAAAGAATAAGACAGAGCGTTTCTTCCCGAAAAAGTTTACTGACATTTAAGAAGTCAAATTTGAAAAAAATTGAGATGATATATTGAAAGAAAGATAAATCTTAATTTTCATGGTACTAATTAGCCTTCTCATGGCAGGAAAAGAAGTTTAAAATAGAGCAATTTCATCTCTTTAGAAAGCATAGAAGATGTTTTAAAACAACATTGAAAGGCACACATCAGAAGTAATATCTGCGAAATATTCTTTTTATTATGTCTTTTGATCCCTTTTTTGCTCCCTTACTACAAGTTTGCTGTTTGCCTGATTTCCCTACTTCTCACAGGGATGTTTCTAGCAGATATTTATAGCTTTGCCTACAAAATATAGTTTTAATATGGAGATAGGCTGAGGGCAGGTTTAGAACTAGAATGAAATATATAACATAGAATTTTTAAGGATGAATTCTTGTAATTCATTTTTATAGATCCAAAAAGAATATTTTGCAATTAAATTTGAGCAAAAGAGATAACTTCTTTAATAAAATATTACTTCATGAAATATTTCAATATTATTTATCTTAATGCAAATACCAAAAGAAACAACTGAAACAAAAATAATTTATAATTCTATTTATTTTACTTATTTTTTGGGGGGTAGCAGGGATCAAACTCACAACCTCATGCTTGCCAGGTAGGCACATAAGCCACTGAGCTAAATCCCTGGAGCTTTAATGTAAAATTTTAAAGACATTAATATCTGAAATCAGTATTACTAAATTTGTGAGTATTTGTAGTTAGTGAGAAGTAGGATACATTGTAAAACATTCATTGTTGGCATATACTTACATTTATGAATATTTCATGTATATTTATATATGCTTGTCAAACCACACAGTCTAGAATTAAATTTCATTTTGCTATGCTTCAGCTCTAACTAAAATTTCTTTTTAGTATCATAAATTATTTGGAAAATGAACACAGATAAAAATAACATTAAAACATTCAAATCAACTTAATAAAGGGTAATTATTATTTTCTTCTTACTATTTATACTGGCCTAGATGATCTCTTCATGAGTACAGAAAAAAATAACAAACTAGGACATAAAATGTCATAAATAGGAGAAATGAACAAAATGCTTATTTGGAAAGAAATTAAAGGAAAAATAAAATTCACAACAGCAAAGGGACATATACCAGACTGTTTATAGCATTAGCATTATAAAAAAAAAAGTCTCAGTATAACCATTACTGGGAAAATATCCCGATGCATTATAATACGTCAGATCAGTGGAATATATACAGCATTGGGGAATAAAAGCTGAATCCCATCTTCATACCTCAACTGGGATTAATTTTTATAAGTATATCATCTTTACTGATTTACTCCAATCACCATCTACTGCAAAACTGAAGAAACATGAACACAAATCTAAACAAAATTGTTATCTGCCACCAAGGTAGGATGAGAATGGCCATTGAATAAAGAATCTATAATGTCAACCTAAAGTGACGATTTGAAGAAAACAACCACTCAGAGAGTCAGCACACGTGCTTGGAAAATCTTATTTATACAACTGAGTAATTCACAGATTTAACAGGTACAATAAAATAAATGCAGCCCCTCAGGTTTCTTTATTCTCTCTGCATACAGAATCACCTCCAGAGTTATATATGGAAAGCATGTCCACAGAATGCCCTAATTTTCTTCTTTCCAGTATTGTTTTGCCAGCACCACAAACTGTTAACTAATGTCGCTCCTTATGGTACAAAGTAGAGTCCTGCTTCCACTAAATAACAATTATGGAATCATGAAAAATGTTACATAGCTGCTACATCTGCTGTCATTTCACCACACAACGACCTTCTAGACTTCTACTGTTGTAGTCAGATGGAATCTTCAATAATAAAAATATTTTGTAAAAGGAGGAGCTGAAAGTTTCTAACAATATATTTTAGTATTGAATCCGAACTTCCACATGGGAATGGAATTCAAAAATAAACACTATGCTAATGTAGCTGCAAAGAACCATACATTTTATAAAAATATAAACATACAGAACTTTCATCATGCCTAATATCATTACGCCCCTCTGTTTTCTTCATTCTACATGTAAGAAATCAGAGGCTTAAAGATATTTCATGACTTAATTAGAAATCTCAAGTTACATGATATGAAGTTAAAATTTAAAAACAGCTCTTTTGATACTGCCACCAGTTATCTTCCCAAAATACATAGTAAATATTTGTACCATTTTGGATGCTTTTGCTTGAATACAAAGACAATTCAGCAGAAAGGAAACTTAAAATGACATGAGATTTCCAATTCTGTCCACATGAAATAACTGATAGAATTTACTCTCCTACGCTAAACAGTGATACAATTGGACACATACTATTAAGCATCGATTTCCAGAAATTATATAAAGGGGCACAGTGACCCTGAAAGAGAAGAAACAAATGAGGTAAATCCTAGCATCTCCCCAGGTTTTAGCTTGGAGGAACCTACCAAGCTGCAGTACAGAGGGTAGAGAATCCGGGAGGCAAAGCTAGAATCCCAGGGAGACAGACCATGGCTGGTGACCAGAGATGACAGGATTGTGTACCAGACAAGAAAGACCACATAGGTAGCTCCTCACATCAGCAACGGGTCCTTTGTAAGTGGCTGAATGCTTCAGTGTGTGACCTTGAAGAAAGACAGATCAGGAAAGGTGCCATTTGAAGACGAGCTGAAAACAATCCCTAGAACTAATACAGTTCCTGCCTTCACTGCCTCGATGGAGAACTTGCTAATTCAAAAGGAATCAGGCAAACAGCTTCAAAAGTTATTGCCTCAGGATTAGAGCGAACGTGTTGCTATAATAATGATCCTCTAGCTCCACACAACACAGCTTAAAATTAAGACACAGTGAAACAGTTTTACCAAGTTAGAAGGTTGGACAACTGTCCTAGTGTTTCCTGGAATGCATGGGAAAGATTCCTGGGTGAAAGAAGTTTATTTATAGAACTGGGACATTCCTGGAAAATTGAGTAAGGTGATCATTCTAAAAATGAGGACGTGAATGAGGAACATTTCATAAAATGTGGAATTCAACAAAATGCCAAGAATCAGAAATTGATGATGATGATGATGATGATGATGATAAGAAGAAGAAAAATAAATTGATAGATATACTCACCAAGAATGACACAGATGATAGAGAACCTTACAAGTCATCAAAACTATATTCTATATGTGCAAGAAGGTAAATAAAAGTTGTTTATTCTGAAAAAGGGATGTGAAACATTTGAATGTCTAAAGAGAAAAAAAGGCAGTGTATGAGATTATAAATGTGGTAAATTGGATGAAAACTACAAAAAAAGTCGGAATCAAACCTCATTTTAGGAACTAATTGAGACTCAGGTGTAATGACACATCCCAGCACTTGGGAGACTGAGGCAGGAAGATTATCATGAGTTTGAGGCCAGTGAGGGCTGCATAAACTAGTTCAAGGCCAACCTGCCTACAGAGTGAGAAGACTGCCAAAACAAACAAAAAAAGATAACTAATTGAGAGAAAATATTAAAAGTACCCAGCGTGAAAAAAAGACATATTGTTTTCAAAGGAACAAAGATATAAATAAAAACACATTTGCCAGAAATAATTTAAGCTATTACCCAGAAAAATATTATCATTGAAGTATGAAACATGGGAAAAAATATGTCAACCTAGAATTATGGACCCAGCAAGACTTCTCATTCATGAAGACAAAATATGTACAAAAGCTGAAAGAATTCATCAGGTCCAGGTTTATGTTACAGTAAATGTTAAAAAGAAATTGTTCAGGCAGCAGGAAAATGGGACCTGAGCAAAGGAAATATGAGGCCACATAGATTAATGAAGACACAAGAAATAGCAGTTACATGGATGAACATAAAATGAGTTTTGCCCTTTTGTTTAAACCAGAAGTTCAAGTGGACTGTATGATCTTCACATAGTGAAAAGTAATCATTTAAAAATCATGATGCTGTAGGGAGTTGCCAAATGTAGAAATTAAACACACAACAACACTATAAAGGAGAGAAAGTGGAAGTGTAACATAGTGAAGTCCCCACAGTGTATTTAAACAGGGATTATTTTCATATATGATATTATGATATTTGAAGACAGATGATGATGAATAAAATAAATCACATGTTATAAACTCTCAATCAACCACTAACAAATGGTACAAAGAAAGTTAGTAAATAACAAGAAATATAAAAAGGATTCACAAAAAATGTAATTTCTTTTTTTTTTTAATAGCTGGGTCAAATAGGACTTCCAATCCCAGCTTTTTTTTTTTTTTTTTTTGTGCCAGGGATCAAACTCACAACCTTGCATTTGCCAAGCAAGCACTTACTCCGCTGAGCTAAACCCTCGGCCCAAAAAATGTAATTTCAAAGACAGCTGATAGAAAGTAAATAGGAAAAAAGAATACATATAATACATAAAAACATAAGAATATGGTATATGTAGAACAAACCACAAACCATAGAAATGATAATTATATTTAAATAGTCTAAAAATCAAATTAAAAACTAGAAATGGCCATTTTGGATAAAAAAGAGTCAATTACATGCAATCTATGGGAAAAGAACTTAAAATATGAGTATAAAGATATAAGAAGGTATCAAAGAAAGAATATGGAAAATATATAGTGCTAACATAAAAAATGGATTCTTTCATATTAGATGAAGTGTATTTCATGGCAAAAATATTACTATAGATAAAAGAGAACACTTCTTGATGATAAGTAGGCAGATTTAACAACAGTACATTAAAATTCTGAATGTTTATGTATCTAATAAGAGCTTTAAAATACAAGAATGAAGAACTGATGTAACTTAAAGGAAAAATAGTCCACAATTATAGCTGAGTATTTCATTACCTTGCCTTATTCTGAGATGGAACAATTAGAACAATCAGTAAACAATACTGTCCCCACTCTTGACCCAGAGGGGCACTTATAAAAACACCCTCCAGCAGCACCAGAGAACACATTCCACTTCACGTTTGCCAAGATACCTTGTCTTTTAGGCCATAAAGCAAATAGGAATAAAGCTTAAAAATAGAACCATGCAAAATACGTGCTCCATTGATGGTGGACATAAATTAGAAATTGCTAACAGAAGGATATAGGTGTAATCCTGAAAGATTTGCAAACAAAGTAGCATATAAAAAATAGCTCATTTTTTAAAAATACAAAAGGAAATATGGAAGTGTTTTAAAACATGATTAAGGTAAGACTAATTCCAAAATCTTGTGGGATGCTTGTAAAGCTGTGGTTAAGGGAAATTTATAGTAATAAACACCTTATGTTAAAAATAAGAAAAAGTACCAAGTTAATAATGCCAATTTCTACACTGAAAAAAAGAAAAGAAGAGCCGTTTAAAACAAAAAAAAAGAAAAGAATAAATATCAAAGTACATATAAATAAACTGAATTACAATCATGGAGAAAAATCAATGAATCCAAACTCAAGTTTTGTAGAAATATATAGAAGAGACAATCTTTTAGGTACCTTAGACATTTTTAGAAAAGAGAGAAAATGTAAATTATAAATATCAGGAATGTTATACAGAAATCACATAATACAGAAAACTGAACCAATGTTTATGCCAATAAATTTAACAGCTTAAATGTAATGGGTCAATTCTTTAAAAGATACACAGACTACTAATGCTCATTCAATAGCTAGATCATATAAATGCCCGTATGCTCTTTGTAGATATTAAAAGTATGGCTAGCAACAGATTTTATGGAAAGAAGAGACAAGGTTGAAATGGCTTCATCCGTGAATATCCCTGAACATTTACAGGACTGATAAAGCAGTTCTGCACATGAGCTTTCAGAATACCAAGGAGATGACAACACTTCCCAGTGTATTCTGTGAGGCCAACACTACATAAATACAAATTCTGACAACCACAAGAAGGAATAGCAAAGAAAAAAAGCTTTGTTGTACATAAAACAAAAATACTAGGCAAT
Organism: Hydrochoerus hydrochaeris; assembly: GCA_004027455.1. Taxonomy (NCBI): domain Eukaryota; kingdom Metazoa; phylum Chordata; class Mammalia; order Rodentia; family Hydrochaeridae; genus Hydrochoerus; species Hydrochoerus hydrochaeris. The sequence continues at coordinate 126,028 of PVLA01003978.1, read as the reverse complement.
ATTTCATTAGACTGAATAGATTCATTATAACCAGCTGAGATTTATTGTTTTAAATAGTTGCTTTGATACTCAAAAGTCAATCAATTTAATGTGACATATTAACAAACCAAAACTGATAAACTGTAATATAACCATTTCAATACATGCACACATGTTTTGATTACTTTCCCATCAAGGAGACATAGTAAACCCAACACCCACAAGTTAAAGAAGGAGATGTTTACTTTGGCTCACAGTCTGTAGAGGTTTCAGTTCAGAGCCAACTGGTTCTAAAGCAGGGTGGCACACTAGAGGGACAGAGCAGAGGAGAAACAGTTCATAGTACAAGAGACCAGAAGCAGAGCAAGGATCAAGGGAGGAGGAGGTATATATGCCTCTCCAGGTCCCCTCCACAGTAATCCATGTCTTCCCACAAGGCTGTGCCTCTCAACGTGACATCCAGCTATAAAACTATCAATGAACTAATCCATGGAAGAATATCATACCCTTATAATCCAATTATCTCCCAAAGCCACACTTACGAATTCATAAAACTTTGGGGAGACATCCAGACACCAACCATAACAATACATAAATACATCATAAAGTGCAACATGTATTTCTAAAAAAAAAATTGTAGACAACAATAAATAGAAGTGAAACTCTTCCTTCGGATAATGGCCATCTGCAAAACTTACAGCTAATGTGATATCTGATGGCAAAGGTATGCATTTTTCCCTCTGTGATCCATAGTCAGACATATACCTCTGCTTTCACAATTGCTACGCATATTCTTTCTATACATGAGATGAAGTTAATTTAATAAGGCACAAAAATGGCCTTCTTCCATTTTGAAAGGAAGAAATAAATTTGGGTCCATTCATATATCATATTCTTGTCCATGTAGAAATCTGATATAATCTGCAAAATATATAAGCACAAAAAGTGGGTATACAGAGGCTGCAGTGTAAAAGATTAATATACAAAGCAGAGACATTATTACATATTATTAAAGTAGCAATGACTGATAGGAAAAGCAAATTTACCAAACAATACTATTGCATGCAAAATGTCTTATTCTCAAAGCATTCCTATTAGTAGTAGTGTAATAAGTATAACAGTAATATTACTACTAGTATAATACTAATTTTAGGATGCACAGACATATACAGTTAGTCAAGTTGTACATTTTAATGTTTAGATTATTGAATAAGAAGGAGACCCCAATGAACTGCTACAAAATGTATAGAAAACTATGTTTTATATTAGCTTATAATTGATTTCTATATTAAAATTTTTCTGGTTATTTCATTACTCTGTGAAAAGAAACATAGAATTCCAAAACATAAAGGTGAATTATTTCTGAAGACAGTTAATTACTATTCAACAAACTTAGCACCCTCATGCTTCATCGTGCAGACCTCTGTACTCAGACTTCTCAGCTTGAGGGTACCAGATACCTGGCAAAGTCCAAGCACCATGTTGGAACACAAAAATGCCCAATGCCAGAGAAGCATAATTTCTTCCAGTGTCCTTTTCTTTAAGTGTAAAATTTGTTGCAGAACTGCCTTCCCTCTTTTGCAGACATACAGCACATCTCCAAAAACTTCTATTTTGCCTTGCAATTGGTGACAAACTTCCTTTCTTCTTTTTAGTACTGGCATAGCAGACTCCGAAGTGTTCACTTTTGCTTCCTCCCTTCATCACAGGAGCACATTTGAAGTGGTAAGGACCAATGACTCTAACCTCAGATTTGGATCTCCAGTAAATGCATACTCCAGTCTTGGAATCCAAATTCAGCTCTCCTGCTGACCTGTAGACAAGAGCCACCCATGGTTAAATTCCTCTATTCTTCACAAACCACGACTTTCTACAGAATTCCAACCATGGTCATCAGAAACTTCCACCCTCTGAGTACTCCACTAGGACATACTTCTGAGAATTTAGGGAAATATGCCAATGTGAGAGTGATCAAATGAAGGACAGAACTCACTCTGAGTTCATATTGCTTTTCCTAAAATATATTTTAACTTGAGTACTAGAAAGGACTTTTATAGGTTTATTGTAGAATAGTTTCAGTCCACCTAACACTGGAAAGAGGGAGGTATCAATTTATGAAAAAATATCTCAACATTGTTCAAAACTTGTATCTTAAAAACATACTTTCTCTCTTTCATTATTGAGTTAATAACACTTCTCAGCAGAGATACACAGAGTCATTCTACAAGACTTATCCACATTCTTTCCATAAACCACATATCTATTTCTTTCCAAACGATTTGAGCTGATCATTTCTGAAAAGCCCAAATGGCAGGACCCCTAGTATGCATTGCAACCACTCTGGCCCCAGGAACTGGCCATGGTGTTCGTAACCCAGAGGATTTCAAAGAACTCCCTGGGGCTTTCTCTCTATCAGTGACCCTAATTACATCATCTTGTATTGTCGTAAAACATAATTAAGAGAACGGAGGCATTTTTTCATACTACGGCATTTGCTCATTGCCTGTGAGGAAGAAACTGGTTAGACAAAATGACAGCACTGTTTGCTCGAGACATTTTTATACAGTGCTCAAAACCAGCAAGCCTTAAATCATTTCAGAAGTCTGGAAATTAAGGGTGGATAACAGTCTCTCAAATGCCCTTCACATTCATAATTCAGCCTGAAGAGTTAATAAGCCACCTCAAGACCAAACCCCCACCCTAAGCAGACATTTTTTTTCCACACGGCTGAGCACAAAGAAATAATCAGATAGAAGATTTTCTTCTAAATTAGGCCTCTTGTTTGTAAACTGAGAGAGTGCTAATGCAGTTCAAAACCGACTGTGCTCCACACATGCCCGTTCTGCTCAGGCCTCTCACAAAGAGGGAGAGAATGGGGGGTTTTGTTCTATTCTTCAGGCTCCTATGTGAGAGTCCATTCAAGCAACCCGATACTTCTCCCTCACTCTCTGGGCCTCTCTCTCTCTCTCTCTCTCTCTCTCTCTCTCTCTCTCTCTCTCTCTCTGTCTCTGTCTCTCTCTGTCCCCCCATAACACCGTGTGTGAGGCTCTCTGTTTCGCACACTCTCTTTTCTCTGTAATAGCAGCATTAGAGGCAGGCAAACCGCCGGCTGTGAGCGAGCTTTGATGTCGACCTCTTGCATCTCCTGATAGACCTTCACCCGGGGCCAAGGAGTAGAGCAGGGGGGCATGTGTGGGAGCGAGGAGGGTGAGGGGAGGGAGGACAGGGGCTGAGGCTGAGGACAGATCCCTGCGTGTTCCAGTGGAGGCTTTAGCAAACAAAATGCCAGGCCTTGTGATGACAGGGGTTATGAACCGACTAAACTTCAGAAATGACCACTAAACGTACTGCTGGATGGAAAGAATCAAATTGTTGTCCTGGCTTTTGGCTGAAATTTAAACGACAAAAGAAATAAAGTGAAACAATTTCCAGTCAGACCAACAGGATCAGCGTGTTCCGGTGACATTCTAAGGGGAGGGACAGCCTGGGGGCAGGTGCCAGGGCCCAGCGCGCAGACAGGTTTCACAGCAGCCTGGGCGCACTTAGTGCCTTTCAGCGGCGGCAGAATAGTTGGGATGACTCGGGCCAGATGTCAGAAATAAATCTCAGGCCCTCTGGGTAAGGTCACAGCGGGGACCCAGGCAGGCAGCACATGACAATGGCGTATCTGCAGTCTGCTCTCCACTCCCAAAGGGGTGAGTCCACAGGGGACCCTGGGCCCCACACACATTCTTGGCATCCAAGGGCCACCTTCATTTAGTCTGCGAGTTTCTATGGCTCCACTTGGATTAGAGAGCTTTCCATTGCCAGGTTGGCAGGATAAACCTGACCTTGTTCTCCAGCCGACCCTTGATTCCTCCTCCTACAGCCAACCAATTTGTTAACTGCATAGAGGAACAAGGACTTGACCACATCACTGATTTCCCAACACGTAGTGTCGATTCTCTGGCATTTAGACCAGTGAAATGAAAAAGGGAAATTTAATACCAAATCTCTTTTTAATTTTTATCATCTCCCAGAGCATGCAATATATAATATATATGTGATATATGTGTAATATGCCATATATACATATATATATATATCCTTTGATATCACAATGAATTAGCCCCAAAGTTATAAAAATCTTCATCTGCTTAAATTCCTTTTGTAAAATGCCAAGGTAGCTGAGTGGAGCGTATGTACATCCCTCTGTATTCTTGAAATCATCTCTGGATAAGTTATGAAAACTAAAATGATACAAATGTTATATGAGTAGTTGCTACACTGCACCCTTTAGAAAATCATACCAAGGGAAAAAAGTCTGCACAGGTTTGGAGCAGACATAAATTGTTTTCTCAAATAGTTCCCATCCATTATTGATTGAATCCACCAATGTGGAGCCCGTGGGGATGAGAGCCCACCTGTTAGGGGTAATCAAACAATAATTTTTAGGCTTACTATGTGCAAAATCAACATGAAAAAGTTCAGAAATTTAAGAGGGTAATCAGTTCACTCACTATGCCTAATCTATAACTTCCCTTTATACTAAAATATTTCTTGTTATTAAAATTAGATATTTTAAAAGACTCAATTTTCTTAGTTAAATAAAGGAAAGAAAAGAAAAGAAGTCCTATATATTTTTAGCTCCACCTGTTCTTTGATCTGCAGTTGGCATGAAGGCCAGCTAGCAAACAGCAAAGAGTTACTGTGTGCTCTCATGCTGGTCAGAGTGTTCCTTGGAACTGTTTGTCGGTGGATGACTCTGGATGGATCAGGGGCTAAATGCACTGCCTGTTGTCAGTCAAACTGCCATGCAGGAGAGAGACTCCTGCATCCTTTGAGAAGTCCTTCCTAGCGTGGATTGATGTATAGCTTGCTAGTAAGATGCCATGAAAGCTAAGCCTGTATCTCCCTCACCCTAATATTCTCAGGCTAAATATAAAAATATTTGGAGCTCTTCCAGCTCTATCCTGGGTCCTGAAAGAGAGCAAGGAGGTGCTCATTGTAGGGAAGTTTCAGCTCAAAGTAAAACTTTCTTATGGAATCTAATGTAATGTCTCATTGTTAAGTTCACCACCAATTAAGACTTTCTGATTATGAGCTGGGCTCAAGGTAGTAAAAATTGTTTATTCTATATTTCTCTCATGTGACCAAACCCAAAGGGATCTGGATTAGATGGAATTACTTGTTTTATTTCAGACAATAAATACACCTAGAGTAATATTATGTATGCCTCTTTTGTATATCAGAATGCTAGCTTTTTAAAATCCATATCCTGATGTTTGGACCTCACCATTGTAAAAGTCATAAAAAATAAAAATAGAATAAAATATAAAATAAAGCAGGAAAACTGCAGCCAACTGGATACCCCGCTCTCCGACCCTTCTTCTCAGCTGTCCTTGACACAGCAGGCCATCTTTGGTAACTTACAGCCTTCACTCCTCCCCTCAATTATGAAATCAGCAAAATTCTCAGGGGAAGAAGACCCAGAAAGAACAAATGTGGCAGCCAGAGACAGAGGGATCGATACCTTCAGAGTCTGAGAATGTAATGGGCCCTGTAGGTCTGTTAATTATCAAACAAAAATTCTGTTTCAAGAGGAGGAGAAAAAGCATTTTAATAGCAGCTCTATAATTAGCCATTTTTGTTCATGGTTTCTTAGTAGTTTTTTTTTTTATGTTTTTCTGCCTTCACCTTTATTTCCTTTAACAATGTTCCCATAAAATGGCTCAGAATTGCTCTGCCTCTAATTATTTACTGTAAAAATCAACAGCCTAGGAGAGACATGTAAAGAAAGATCTTTGCCCAGGGTGCCTTGAGTCATCATGGTTTCCATCTGACTACATGGTATTTGTTTTAGTATATAATCTCTAAGTATGCCCCAAACACTCTGGAGTTATATTTTGTATTGTTGTAGACTGTCAGTCTGTAAGTTTCTTTATAACGTAGATGTGCCTTTCCAGGCTTTTGGTGAAAACCAGTTCCATTCTATCCCCAAAGTCACCTTTGGCCTGAAGGATCTGCTATGACATGAATGCACCTTGGAATTTAAAGGGAAGGAGTGAGTGCAGAAGTGTAAATATGATTACGAAGAAATGATCAGAGCTTGCATGCCAAGACATAACTGTAAGCCAGGAAATAATCTAGGGAAAACGATCAATGTCAGATTCTGGGAAAGCAAATGAGAATGTAAATCCTTAGTGGCTCAAAACAAGAAAGAGAAATTCCTAAAATGAATCCGGTGCCAAGTCATTGCACCTCAGTGGAAGCAGGAGGTCATCAAGGCTGAGGATTTCTTAAAACGGAAATTGTTTGCCTCCATCCTTCTGAAAGGCCGTCTTAAAACACCTGAGATTTCTGAGCTCAGCATTAGGAATTGGGAACTTTATATCACAGGTAATCATGACCCCACACACAACCAACACCTGGGATATGCAGGAAGAGAGTCTGAGTGCGAGCGTGGAACCATAAGGAAGTAGGTTCAGCTATTTCTCTACCGTGGATGACACTAAAGGCCCATTCTCAACCAGTTGTCATTCCCAAGTGATTGGAATGTTATACGTAAGATGGTAACTTGGAGCTGATGAAAAGATACTAAAAATACATGTTTAAAGGATGACCATGCACTACTTTAAAGTAACCCATAACAGGATCCCCAAGAGGAAGGAAAACATGGAATACAAAGGCACCACTGAAACTGTAAAGCAATGTGCTAACCATCTCTCACGCGACTGTCTTTAGAATCAATTATAAATATGGCCCTTAGGCCTTCTGTGTTTTATTCCGATAGAAGTTTCCTTCGGTGAGGAGTCACCTCTCACTTTTAGGTTGTACACTTGGGATACCAGCAGAAGGGACTTTCCTCCCTTCTAATCTAGAGCTTGGGAAATAAACAGGAAATGGCTCCTCTTCCACGCAGAGCAAAATCCCAAATTACTGGGTGGTGCTAGGGATCTTGAGCAAGATTCAGAGCAAAAATAAATTTTTCTCTGTTCTCCAAGCAGTAATGGTTCTTGGTAATAGGCTCTTGATGTACTTTATTGGTTCATCTTGTAGTTTATTAGAGCGCAGCCTGTGTCAGGACTTCCATTATAAACCTATATTTTCTGAGCAGAGAAATTGACAATAAAATTGGGCTAGTATTGAGTCTTAATCTTGATATTCCATCCCTCTCAAGAACTTAAAAAGAGAAATTAAAGAGAAACAGGTTAAGGTAAAGAGCTAGAGACAAAAACCTGTGGCCTGACATGGTGATTCCAGCATTTGTTTATTTTAGCGGCTTTCCTATTTTAAATTTCATTTTTGTGTATGTTGCTTCCGTTTGAGAGGGGATTTATGTCTTACCAGACAAGGGATATGACAGAGGGAAAATTATAATAAAATCCTATTAGTTTCCTCTGAACATTTGCTATACTCGTGAGTCACAAAGTAACCTCATAATTTGCTACTTGAGTCACCTGAAGAACTTTAACATTGCAAAAGCAAAAGAAAGAAAAAGGTAGTAAAGTTTTAGCTTGTTGATTTTTACAAGGGTTTTTTTTGTTTTGTTTTGTTTTGTTTTGTTTTGTTTTGTTTTGTTTGCTTTTCTCTAGGCAATAATAAACCACTGGCAGACTCCTTTAAGATAATAAACCTTTATGATTTTCTTCATTTAAACAAAACCCAAATCATGCACAATTTTTGTTTTACTCATACTACACTTAAGAAAATTATTTAAACCTGTTTAAATTCCTTCCCAAGGCAATGATACCTAAGAAAAGATCATTTGTAAAAGATCTATTTCAAAATGCAGCCTTGCTATAATGTCCACTATACAGAGAGACCTTAGTTTAAATTATACCGCAGCTATTTTAAATGGATTTTTAAATTATCTACCTTTGCATTTCATCATGAATGTTTCAGGGAAATTATCCTGAGATAATGCCAACAAATGGCTGCAGACTTTAGGTTTATAATTGCTCATGTTCATTTAAGGTTCCCAGCAGACCGTATCAGGAAATTCAATGCCTGGCAAGTCTGGGTTGATAATATACCGTAACTGGCGTTTTCTTATTAGACTAGCACCCAAATCAGCTTTCATTTGTAGCAATGACCCTAATTAAGAGAATTATGATTTAAAGCAGACTCTGAATTTTACGAGTCAGATTTGGATATGATAATATTAGCCAAAGGGTTGTAGGGTGTTTTTTTCTTAGAAAATTGATATAATCTCTTCTTAATTCTAATTTTTCAAATGTATATCACATACTTTTATTTTTCACTTTCATTCTTTCTCAAAATGAGAGACTTTCTTCTGGGTACTGAGCAAATACATGCACAGGTAAAAATGTTAACAGGCACATACATAACAGACTCATTTCACTCTTTTCTAAGTGATTCAACTTTTGATCTTCAAGAGGGCTTAGAAAAAGTGTGCTTTGTTTATCTTCTACCACCCCAACTGTCTAAAGCAGAATAACCAGAGCCATCCAACAGTGCACCACTTCACTTTTAAAGTCTGCTGGCAAGGGGCAGGACAGGAACCACCTGAGGCTCTGGTACCTATTCTTGTACCCTTTATCATAATGACCCAAAAAAGAACACCACCCACACAAAACAAAAAACAAAAAAAAACCCATCTGATTAAAGGTGTTATATATGTTATCTTAATGTATCTGACTTTTTAAGAAACTCAGTTAATAGAAATTATTAGTTGTTATAGACTGCTAAATTTCACATTGACATTTTATCACATTGCTTTTAGGGGCCGTTACTGTAATGCAATCTTGTACTGTACTGAAAGGACCTGCGAGTGTTCCATCTAAACATACTGAAATTGTGATACCTTTCTGAGGGAGATCCAAGGTACACTCTCCTTATCTAATATCTCAGTGGTGATGAGAGGCCAAAAATAATTAGCAACATTTGAAGATCATTTTATAATTTATAAGTCGTGTTTTCCTATACTATTTCTTAACCTCCAACTGCATTTATCTAAAGACTATAAAGTTTCAGGGAAAGAATATTCATTATTAGAGTGTTAGCATTCACATCTTGATATTTGAAAACTGAAACATAAGTTTTATAAAGTGAAAAAAGCATATTTTTAAAACCATAGATTCATGATACTATTATGCTATCCTACATTCCTAATAACAGGAAATAGTCTTGATAATATAGGAGAAACAGAGCAGTGAGTGACTATTGTTATAATATAGAGTGATAATAATAACCTCTCTTATGGAGAACTTTGCTTCAGAGCTTTGTTTCTCTTATGAAGAACTTTGCTTACTCTTCTGAGCACCATCATGCACATACAAAGAGATGGGAAAAACCTGCTCGATAGGTATTTTCATACCAAATTCACAATGAGCAAACAGAGTGTTAGAAAACTCAGACAATTTATCTGAATTCATGTAGCTTATAAATAACAGATCTAGGACTGGACTCAGGTTAGCTCATCCCCGAATCAAACGCTCTCAACCATTTCCAGGACCTTGCTCATGAGAAGATAAGATTTAGCATATAAGTAACCAAAATATAAACAGAAATCAGTCCCAAGAACCTTTAATGTATACTAAGTATAGAGAAAAACTTGATTGAAAACAGAGAAATTTCCATGGGAAAAGGCTGTGTGTTTAGAGTGTGTGTGTGTGTGTGTGTGTGTGTGTGTGTGCATACCAGAGAGAAGATGAAAGCTGCCATATATATTTAATATTTTAATTTATATATGTAAATACATGAAAATCAAAAATCTTAAGTGACGTGAGACAAAAAGAAATAATGTTAGTAAGATTATTCATGGAACCCTAAAACATTCTAACAGTTTTTAAGTAGAATTTTTATTTTAAGTTTGATGGAAAAGAATTCCTACCATTGTTATAGGCAACTTTTTATCAGGACTTAATTGTTAGAGTTGCTTCATTTCAAAGAAAATGATTTAGGCCTCAGGATATGCAAATCACTATTATAATAAGCCACGTTTTTTTAACAAGGGGAGGGCCTTCGGCTATTCTTGCAAGAGTGAAAATTTCCAGGAATTATCCTTACTGCTATTATAAATTAATAAATTTTAGCAGTGCCACACCGCAAATCTTTGGCACTGACCTATATAGAAACATTAATATCTTATGATATTGATTTCAAAGACAAAGTCCAAAACCTTATGGTAAATCTAGAGGAAGTTTGTCTCTCATGATAGATGCTGCCATGAAATTCACCTCATAATCTCTGAGTAAATCACTGTCTTCTATGAGCTCAAGATGGGCTCAGGCTTCACACACTGCCTCTTCAGGGGACTCTGGCTCCTTGTGAGCTCTTGGCACATTTCCTATAAATGAAACCCTGGACACGGCCGATTCCTGTGTGGTGTGTGACACTGCTGCACTGAATGAGCATCCACCTCAGGTTACATTTTGCACCTTGCCATTTGTACGGGTTTACTGTGTCCCCTGCCAAGGCAAGGGCATTTAAAATGGGGTGAAGTGAGTCATTTAAGAATGATTAGAAAGAGGTTTAGGGAAACCAGATAAGACTACGTAACCCAGATGCCTTTGGCTTTGGTAGACAGACAGGCTAGATTGCTCCTTCCATATACCCTGCTCCTGTGTGATTGTACAAGAATAACACATCCTTAAAAATAAATAGATGACTAAGAAAATCAGCACTTCTCCTTCCATCTCTTCTATCCCCGGTTCTTGCTCCATGTTTACTGCTTTGAAGAATTATTAAAATTCACAAAATGCCAAATTATGTCTCCTACTTGCAATCTTCTTAAAATGTGAAACTAGCTAGTAGCAGATATAAATAATCTGAATCTTCTTTAGGAATAGTCAATAACTTAGCCAGCATCCAGGTCCCCTTAATGTCAGGATATACAGAGGGGAGGCCAGAAGCAGCAGAAGCTAGTATCTCCAGCTATCAGTCCTACAGGCCATTACCCCAAAGTGGCCAGCCTGGGTAAACATTTGAAATGATGTTTTCCAATTTATTTATCTTCTTCCTGTCATCTTCACTGATATTCTTTGCCTTTCTTGGCAGCTGACCTTTCACAAATGTTGGCTTTGTTTTAGAAATGCCCTATGGTAGACAAGAGGGCAGAGTTTGCAGAGCAAAGGCCAACCTAGCTAGAAGGCTCTGTGGAGGCCAAGGACGCTTGTTTCATCTGTAAAGGTGACCACGAATCTGCTCCCAGCCACGAAGAACCATGGAAGGTCCGCTTCTATTTGCCCAGCTTTCCTCCAACCTGGCTTAGCTTCTTAATACTCCATGCGAGGCCATAATTAACAGTGTGGAGCTGTTGGTGGGCTGTTTTGTGGGGTACTTGGAAGAAATAAGAGTCATCAAATATCTGAGAGAATTTCATATGGAGATGTGAGAGAGCAATCAGTACACAACTGTACAGGTGACATTTGGAACATGGTGTATGTGAGATCTGTTAGTTCAGTCTTTCCATTAGGACTTCTCAAAGGAATTCACCAACTAAAAGAGTTTGTTGGAATGGAAATCAGAGATTCTAGGTCTATCTCCATTCTCATTTCTAAAGCCATAGACTTCTGCTAGGGTGAAATAAAAATGAGTGAACTGAGTCACTTCTTCTTTTCCAACAAAATAAGAATAACACTTCCTGCCCACCTGTACCAAAAGTTGATGAGACGTAAATAAGAGCAAACAAACATCGTGGGCCACTCAGAAACTGTATGTGAGTGCATCCTTAGTCCAATATCATTCACCAGTTATCTTAACAAAACAAAGAAGTTTCAGGAAATCAGAGCCACGGGGAATTCCTTTATTTGCGCAGCTCGTACAAGAACACATTTCTGGAGCCTCACACAGTGGAAACACACAGTAAATGGGACAGAGCTTGCCTATCATGAGGCACAGAACTCTTTGTTTTAGGTTTGTTGAGTGAAATTGAAATTATTCAGCAGCAATTTCTTGTTACTATTTCAAAAGAACAATCCATCTTCAAGGTTCATGAGTAAAAAGTCCGCAGTAAAGACTTTCCCGAGTTGAACCACTTATTCATCATTCAACAAGCAGGAAAAAGGGGTGCAGGATACCCCAAGGAAGAGAAATCAAATCCCATCTTTTTCTGGGAAGCATATTTGGATGAGAACAATAAACAGCAAGCTTTCTCCATGCCATAAAAGCGTGGCCTAGAGAGGAATAGAATTTCTCCCAACATGTTAAAAGCATCCATCTCGTGCTCCAAGTTCAAATTAGCTCTTGATGCTTCCTATGCAGCAGGTAAGTGGGCCTGACAGCTGCTCCTCAGAAGGGGATTTCGGAGCAGAAAGCTTTCTAAAAGCTCCAGTTGATGGCTTCTCCGCACTTCCAGATCTGCTGCCTTAACTGCCTCTCCTGCTTTTCCATTACAGTTGTTCGAGTTGAGATCTTTGACATTTCAGGAACATTTTAGCATATGTAGCGTTGTAATTTTTGCTCTGTAGTGCTTCTCCTCTGTGAGAGAACCTCTCTAAAGAACAGAATGGAAACAAAAGGCTCTTCACACTGATTCACATGAGAAATGTTTGAGAGCCAGAGCAGCTCTGCGACCAGAAGGAGGGGGGTACTAGGCAGAGGTTATTCGCCTCTTCATTCAGACATTTGACTTGGATTCTCAGGCCATTCTGCTGGGTGCTGGAAATGGAAAGATGAAAAAGGAAAATTCCACAACATCCCCTAGACAAAAACAACCCAAGGAAGCTAAGACCCCTGCAGCGCCTACTCACTGCTGCAGCCACCATCAGCATTAGCACCCTCTCCAGCAAGAGATAATTTTATTCACAGTACCTCCTTAATATGGATTCTTTGGGTCACAGTCTAGTTCTAATCCATCTCTTAATCTGCATCACCTTTGACCATCTTGAACACACAGAACATCCTAAGTGGCTGATAAATATTAGAGGACTGGCAGCTTTGAGTAAAAAAGAAAATGTCAAAATGATGTGTTGTTATTTTCATTACAATGAAGTGGGTACACTTTCTGGAAGGAATTGAGGACAACTGAAGAATAATGGAATAAAAATGAATTATATATGACCTCAGTGCCTTTGCACTCATCAGATACTGGTTCCTTCCTGTTTTCTCAGTTATTAGAGCAACCCCTGTATACTAATTCATGGATAAGGTGGTACACCTAGTCTCAAAAACAGCCCCTGGTTGAAAATATTAAGTATTAACAAATGAGGCTCATTTTGCCAGTTGGTTAGCATGCCAGTCACCAAAAGGACCAGTTTTACAAAAGACAGTGAATTCCCATAGTGAGCATACGAAAATAGTCTCAAATCTGCAGGTCCAGGGTTAGGATTTGGGGGAATTTATGGGATAAGAAGCAGAACAGTCTTAGGCTGGAGCATGGTCATTTAAAGCAGGAGGACTGATGTATTCTGAGGTTGACACATGTGCAATCCAACTTCATGACTCTTCACAGAACACAGTTGGGTGGGTCCAGTTGGGTGGAGTCTGGACTTTCTGGTGTCAAAGGTCACCCATGAGACACTCATTCATGAATAGCCAGTATGCACCAGACGAAGCTGTCTCCAAATTCTTGAAGAATAGCTTCATCTATAACACAGTGACCATTTGTCAGAGATGGTGCCTATTTCCAAGTGAGCACTGGGTTTAATACTTTATGATTTAGCTAAGCAACTTTTAGAATCAAGGATGAAAGCAAGTAAGTAACTACACACAAGTGGAGCTGCCTGGTTTGCTCTGGTTTTCCTTCAGTTTCATAGGTTGCTTATGTTCTACCACCTTGTGTCAGACCTAGGATCCCAAATCAGCTCTACAGACTGATTCATAGGAATCAGACTCGGGTCCCGAAACATTATGCACAAGTGGAAAAGACTCATCAGTAAAAAGAACTTTAATTTTTAAACTTTACTTAAATGATTAGAACAATAGTTATAAAAGCATTCTTAAAATATCAGATCAGAGTGTCAGCTCCCTTTTGCAAAGAGGAAATCTTAGAGAGCTGTTTCATTCCTTTAGAAGGGGAGACCTATGAGTTTAGTTCATAACTTGTTCACCCTAATACAGCTTCTACCTGCTGGCTCAATACCAATGACCAGGTAGGCTCAGGGGAAACTTATAGATCTTTTTAATTCAGTAGTTATTTAAAATCACTGAACAACTTATTTAGTAGGTAAGTTAACGTTCATAGGATAACAGCCACATGCAAATGTAAAATACTTCCAGGTAGCACACCAAAGAATTGTGAGGATCTAATTTTCCTTGATGAAGTTCTCGTTGCTGATGAAACCTGAACTGAAAATAAAATGACTTCAAATAAGGTGTCTCTTCTGTACCAGGTGTTATGCTTCATATTCTTACCACACAGATGTTTTCAGAGTAAAAGAGAATGATCTGTAAAATTCGGAGTGTCATCAAATGATACGCTAGAGATCACTGGAGAGTTCTGGCCATACTGTGTTACACAACTCCTGAGAAACTCTTCACATTGGAACCCACGTGACTGGCACTTCCAGCCCATGGTAGACATGGCGACCATATGGACTTGTCTTCCCTAATAGAGTTATCACCCATTCATGGTCTTACATGGTCAGGCAGGAGAAGATACCAAGAGGTATTATCTTTGCCCCAACTCATAACATAACCTCATTTGACAAGTCTATGAGCACTTGCTATAGACTCGGTAAGTGTTCAGGCAAAGGTCCATGCCCTGGAAGCTGGGTCCCCTGAATGGCACTGGTGGGAGAGAGGGTGGGGGTCTTTTAGTAGGTATAACCTTATGGGAGATATTTAGCTCACTGAGACATGGTCTTGATAATTGTAGGACCTTTGGTCATCCTCTGATTCTTGCTTTCTGGCTCAAGAGATGAAAAATGTGCTCTACCATGTGTCCCAGTCATCATTAATTGGCACCACCCCAGGGATCCAAAGCAACATGTGCATTTAATCTTATTTTGAAACCTGAAAAACTTGAGTTAAATAAACCTTTTACCTTATACATTAATTATCGTAGATGTTTCATGATAGTGATGGAACACTACCAAGCACAGGGCTCCAAGGAAAGAGCATGCAGGAACGGGTGCTATTTGCCTTTCCTAGATCAGTGTCTGTTTGATTGCTCTGTCTGCCGTCCCTCCCCAGAGGAGAGAATCATTACATCCTGTCCATAAAGCCAGTGCCTCCCGGGTTTAAAAGCCACTGTGGAACAATTCCTCTTTGCCATTCTCATCTCTGCTTTTGTCAATAAGCACAGGAGACATGAAAAGAGAAGCTGGGCTTTACTCCTGAATGAGAGATATTTGACTTCCAATATATGACTGTGGCAAATATTTTCAGAGGTTGCATCCTGCTGAGCTGTTTCAGAGGTGGGTTTTGTGTACAGAAGGTTCCTTTCTTTTTAAACAGACCCAGAGAGCTGAAACCCTCTTCATGTGACCTTGCATGTGCCCTTCAGCATGCCAGACCACGCCCTCATCATTTGGTGGGAATGATACCCACGCAGTCACATTGCCACATGGTGCCAGCCATCCATGATGAGCACAGCACAGTTAAATAGACCTCTTCTGTCCCTGGGCTTGGGCTGCTGTGCTTTCTCTTGTTGTACATTTCTAGACTGGCAACATTTTAAGGCAAAGCTTTACGTGAGCCGGA
Source organism: Hydrochoerus hydrochaeris (assembly GCA_004027455.1). NCBI lineage: Eukaryota > Metazoa > Chordata > Mammalia > Rodentia > Hydrochaeridae > Hydrochoerus > Hydrochoerus hydrochaeris. Next base: position 110,461 of record PVLA01003978.1, on the reverse strand, counting down.
AATCGCCATCTTGAGGCCTTACACCTTTTGCTGTCTTTGGGGCAACCATGGAGAACTTAAATGGATCCTCTGGTAACACTTGGTCTCAAGTACCTTGGTATCAAGGAACTCTGTGATGAAAGATAGACGATGGAACAGGACCCCAAACACATGAGTTAATATGTCCTCTCATAGCTTCTCCTGCACCTGTATTTAAAAAACTACACATTCTTTCTTGACAATCCCCAGAGTGCCAAAAGGCACTTTATATTTATGCAAAATAAGCTAATTCTGAGCTTCACAAACCATTTTGCATATGATCAGTGCCTTGTATTAAACTTGATAATGTATATGAAAGTATTTATGAATAGAAAATTGTTTTACAGATTTCTGTTCTCTTGAAAATAATGAGTAAATAATTTCAGGAACTGGAAGTGTCACTGAGCCAATTTGGAATACTCTTGCCTTTTCATCCCCCATGAGACCTTGTGACGGAAGGGATTGGGCAAAAAATGAGGAATTGGGTTCTTTAAGCTTTGACATTGATAAAGAAATGCAAATTAAACAATAAAATTCTACTTTTAATGATTACAGATTGGCAAAATGAATAAATTAAGGGATTTTAAAAGTCAGTGCTGACAACACTGATTAAATAAACAGTTTCCAATTTACATCCATTCCACAAAAATAAAACCATCAGTCATTATATCTATTTATCCATAGGTAAGTAGGAAATTAAGTATAAAGATATATAGAACTAGATGGGAGTGATCAATGTAGTAGTTTTTGTTGTACTGATATTGAACTAAAAATCTAAGTAGTCATTAATAAATAAAAAGCTACTTTCAAAAAATACTTTTTGTGTCTTTGCAATAGTGTTCTGTCCACAGGGTATACAACAATTTATTGAATCTTATTTTCAGCATTTAAGTTAATTCTGATATTTTGCCATTTTAAAATAATAGACATACCCAAGCTCATTCATAAATCTTCTTTCAGTCTATGATTATTCCTGCAGTATTTATTTCCAGAAAAATAAAGAGTATTTCAGGTTGTGAAGAGACCCAAGTAATATGAAAAATGAAGATAGAGCACATTAGCATTGAAAGCAGGTTTAACCATACACTAGCTGGGAAGTCAGGGAAAAAGCATTCTCTCGATAAAGGAGTACTGATGAATGACCTGAGTGATGAGAAAGAGGCCAACACCAAAAGGCGGATAGAACAGCCTTTAGGCAGAAGGTATAGTATGGCAAAGGCTCAGAAGCAGAAAACAATGTATCTATCTAGTTTGAGGGAGGAAGGAAAAGCCTACATCAGGTTCTAGAAAATGGTTTAAATTTTATTCTATGAGTTCTACAAAGCTCTTAGGAGGTTTCTAAGCAACATGAATGGCATAATGCAGTATGTGATTAGGAAAGGACTCATTGTAGATGGTAAAGCCTGTAGGAGACCAGAGAGAAGGAAGTCTAGTTTTGTTTTTTTTTAACCCATTTAGGTCACAGTTATGCTGGTAACCTCACTGTCAGCAATAAGAAATGCCCAGGTGAAGGAATGAAAGTACCAGGGACAATTGGTAAGTTGCCAGTGTGAGCAAGATGGCAGATAGAAGCTGCTTTGTGTAGTGAGATGGACTAGGTAGAAAAAGAAGTTGGGAAAAGGACTGTTTGAAGTACAGGAAACAGTTCAAATTCCATTGAGTTATGTCCTCTGGGAATCCTACTGATAGGGGTAAGCAGGCAGTTGGATCCCTAGACAGGAGCTCCGGAGAGAAGTCAGCACGCAAGACACAGTTTGGGGGAGTCGTTGGCATAGGGGAGGTATTTGAGATCATGAGACTATGATGAAACAGGGCGAAAGTAAAGAGAGAAGAGAGAACAAGATCAAAAGACCAACCTACGGAGTTAGTAGAAATGCTACAGACAGTAAGAAAGTCTAGTAGAATGTCCAGTAAGATCCAAGAAAAAGTAGCAAGACAAGTAAGGAGAACATTTCCAATGATGCCCTAACGTAAAAAGAGGTATCCACTGAATTAGCTGTGTTGGAGCTAATTTGCCTCTCTGAAACACATTTCAGTGAAACAAAGGGAACAGATCCTGACCTTGTTTTTTAAGCAGAAGGTAGATGGAGCACAGGAGCAGAGGGAACAAGGTTAGAGCATTCTGCAGAGCATTTGGGCTATAAATGGGTACAGAGAAATGAGCACCATCTAGAGAAATAGCACAGCAAAAGAGACTTGGGTTTTCCTTTTCTCTTAGAGATAGATGCTACAACAGATTTGTAATGCCAATAGGTATGATCAAACACTGAGGGAAACATTGGTGATCAATGAATAGGTACATATGACAAATTAAAGTTATTAAGAAGGCAAAAGGAGAATCCAGAGCAGGCCACTGGTTAAGCCTGAGCCTATGGAGAAAGGTGGGTACAGGGAGGAGTAATTTCGTTCCCATAGCAGGTAACTGATTTCACCAGGGAGAATACCAGGAAGGGTACCAGAAAGCTGTCACTGCTCATCTGAGAAAATAAATTGACAGTGAAATCCATCCATTTGGTTATGGTCTTTTCTCTGACACCTTTCTCCTTTGACTGTGGTGAACAAAATGGTAAAGCCAGTGAAGGGAGAAAAGTCAGAGGAGGGACTGAAAAACGGAGAGGAACAACTTGTCAAGTGGTCAAGAACGATCATGGTTGCGGTAGAAGCATGAATGACATGAGAGATGCAGGTATGGGAAGAAGTTGGGCATTTAATGGGAAGATTCCAGGCACAGTAAAGGTCAAGATGTGAACACAGGAGCCTGTGCTTGAAGCAGATGGAAAGTAAAATTCATGTGCAAGGATGCAATCGAGAAAATAAGTAACCATGGGTTGGATGAGACATCCCTGGGGATAGTATCAGAGTCACAAGTAAAAAGTATGAGTGCGAAGCAGGAGCTAGGGTCTGCAGTGAGGACCCAGCACAAAAGAATGATGGTGGACATAAAAGAGAGCTTCTGATAGCCACGCATTTAGCCAGCAAGAGAGGGGAAGGATTGCTGCGTGTGGATGCTGAATTCATTCCAACATCACACTCTGACATAAGGGATGGTAAGAAAAAATTAGCTCCCACTGATAGAGCCAAAGGCTGGAGGTAACAGCTAGGCTGCTAACAGAACGTTCCCCGAAGTGCTGAAGATGTAGCTCTCAAGGTCAAGAGGACAACATGATAAAAATTAGAAAATGCAGAACGAAGGAAGGAAGGGAGGGAGGGAGGGAAGGAGGGAGTAAGAGTGGTGGTTTGGTCCATTTCAGAGATGATGGAAATGCATAACCATACCCAGGGAAGCCCTAGCAGCATCTCCAATAGTTACCATACCTGGATGCAACAGTCTGCCATTAACTCGAGCATAGTGACTCTACGCTCTTACTTGATGTCACCCCAGGAGGACCCCTCTCTCCGCCGCGGCAATTGATAGGACTTGCTATGATCTTACTTTCACTTCAGTGTCAATCATCTTAATCCTATCTTTGGAAAGATATTTTTCTGCACTAATTTATAATGCTCCCTTAAACTTTTGTTCAGTTGGTACATTTGCCTTACAATGGCTTATAAGATGCATTTTTTTTTCATTCGTGTGCTCTACTGATTCTCACACTATTGTGTTTTTCACATCAATTCTAATACACAAAGAAACTAACAGCATTTATCAGGGAAAATCCCATTTATTTATTCTTTTTTCAGTGCATTAGATTCTTCCAATACTTCATTAGCCAGAGAACTGTGAGATCACAAAAAGAATTGCCAAAACAAACCCACCAGGATTTTGAAGATTTTGCTAAAATTGTTTTAAAAAAATCAACCTAGAATTGCAATAGCCATCTCACTATTTTGGAAATATTTCTTAATTACTCAGGGATTCATGCATCCTTCAATTAATTCTAGCTCCTAAATAAAGTTTCAGTTATATTTTTATCTATTTCTTATTTTAGGAATTGTGTAAAAGGTGTTGTATTCAGCCACCTTAATGAAATCTCTTACTAAAATTAATATTTTTCCAAATAGTTTCTTTTGATGGTTTCATTTTTACAACCTGTTTTGTTTTGTTTTGTACTGAAAATCAAACTCAGGATCTCTCATTTGCCAGGCAGTCACTGTGCCGCTGAGCTATATCCCTGGTTCCAACCTCCTTTATATATTTAAAACATCATTGTTACTGGCTGGATTCTAATTAGAGAGTATATGGAATGTTTGTTAGTATCTTAATAATTTAAGATGTATAGGCCTAATTTTCTAAACCACTGGCTTCCGAAGTTGATTGCATTTCTATGGATTCCTGGAATAATCTTATCCTTTTAAATACTGTTTGATTCAGTGTACCTTTTAGCCTTTTTTAAGGCTTAAGTATGTATTTCTGATTTTTTATGATATTAGCATAATAGGATAATTATTCTTCTGGAATTGATGGAAGCATTGTATATTTTCTTAGAATACAATTAATTATATTGAGTGCTTCAATCTTTTATCATAATTTTATAGAAAGGCCTTAGAATTTATACTTCTTTCAAATTTATTATTATGCTATTCTTCAATTCTAAATTTATTTGTGCTGGTCATTGTATCATGCTGAGGAAAATTCCAGAAATATATCTCAAAAATATTACTTATAAAAAATAGTGACATATTTATCCACTTACTATTCTTTACCAGTATTGTTTCTTCATGTTCATAGACACTTTATGGTCTTTTATCTGGATGATTAATTCATCTCTTTTGTTATGTCTCACTTAATACTATGAATTTGCTTTTTACTACAGTTTTGGAAGCATCCAATTTTTACTTTAAAAGTTGTATCTATTGTTTAAAAGTTATATTTTTATTTATAAAGTTATATTTATTGTATTATATTTATTAGTTCTTTCTTGACCTGATAGAATTTTAGAAGTATACATTAAAAGTTTTAGTAAGTTGATCTAAGATTTTTATGTTTTGGAATTTTGAAAGGTCCCTTTTACTGCCTTAGAAAGTGAATTTTTTTTGTTTTGCTTTAATTTATCAACAGACAACTACACAAGAACTATGTTTTATGAATCAGTATAAAAGCATTGCACTTGAGTAGCCATTCAGTGTCATCCTTCATGGTGTCAGAGTAGAAAGGGCACTTGATTAGCAACTAAAACACATGGATTGCATGACAGCTCTATATAACTAAATGACTTTTTTCTTTCTCACAATATTTTCTCTTTAGACTCAAACAAAAAAGACAGTGATTCGTGATTGACAGATAATAATTTTTGTTACCTTAATCAGAGTTCTGGTTTGTGGGAAGCTATGTGCATACATGGAACTCACCAATCTCCAGACCCCGCTTAGTTTGCAGGTACCTGGAACCACCCACCCTTGGCATCGCTCCCACCTCGCGGTCTTTCTCAGAAGCACGTGTAGAAGGTAGGGCCACAAAAATCAATATCTTTTACCTTTCAGGTCTTTCAAAAATAACCTGACACAGGAAAAGGAAAGAAATCTAATATCATATCAGGAAAATACTTTAGTATGACAGAAAAATAGTAACTATTAAATCCTGGCACATTACATTAAATTAAAATACTTGCAGTCAAGCAGTTTGAGGTAAAATCCTATACTTGAGACCAGATGTATCGTATATTTTACATGGATAATAACTGAAGCAAAACTCAAATCTTTTTATTAAAAACCCCTGGAAATAACCTCATTGGTTTTATTATGATTGTTATTCATCTAAAAGTTAGTAACCTTCTCTGCCCAGTATCTGCGGAGGACCAGATCATGTGTGATAGCACCACATGAGCACTAATGTGTTGCTAGAGCTTGGGAGCTTAATCACAGGAAACTTGTGAAAAAGTCACAAGAGAAGACTGGAGCATTTAGAACATTGTAGAAGGTATTTAAACAATAGTTCATTCCCTTTAGAAGATGAATGGTGATATTAAAATGACATCTATGTGAGGATAATGTGAAAGAAATATTTCAATTCCCAATTAGTCTTACTAAATTCATACAATCAGCTCAAGAACTTGCAAAGTCAGGTTCATTCTTTCCCTGAGCTTGAAAATACCTGTCAACAAACAACTACTAGTTTTTCCACTAAAAGTATTATGCTTTATACCATAATTCTTAGAGGAATAAAATCAGCAAATATTTTCATGGTTTATGATCTCTTATGACTCTCCAAATAATTAGGCTTCTACTGTAAGCTCTCACAATATAAGAAGGGATTTTTGACAAATGAATATTTCAGTTATTAGACAAACAGTGTCTCCTTAGCTACCCTATGGTTAGTCTTCAGTATTGTCCTCAAAAGATGAGCTGTAGTTTGTCTCAACTGTACCTTTACCATCTAGGTAAAGGCAAGAATTTTAAAAGGCCACACATAGCATAGTTTTGATCTTGAAATTAAAAGATGAGAGCATAATTTATCTAAGTTGCACACTGTATGAGAGAGGTGAGTGGACTGTTTATTTTTTCTTTCAATGTTTTAGGTTTGCTTCTTACCAGAGAAAATGTCATTTGGAGCACAAACAGAAAGAATGAGATGAATAAATGGGAGATAAGTTTTTAAAAGAAGCAAAAGCATTAGGGAAGAAAGTTCTGATGTTAAGGACACGGAGGGGCCAGGCTGGCCCCAGTGAGGAGGCTGTTGTCACCCAGCCATCACTCACCCTCCAACTAAGGGCTCCCAAAATTATTCAGATCCCACTATGACAAATTGTTCTAAATGATACTCATGGAACTACGCAGCTGTAGAAAACAGGTGTTATCATGTGAACCTTCTTTATGGAAACATTTGCTAGCATAAGTGATAAAGGAGTTGGGGCAGTGCAGATGTATGAACATACTCACAAGTTTACAGTACACACACTAAAATTCAGAAGTTGCTGTTGGCATTCTTAACTCCTGACATTCCCCCTTAGACACCTGGGGAGAGTTCATTTCCAAGCCCACAGGCTCCGCCAGGAGAAAAAAGGTAGAATCCTCCTTCCAGGAGACACACAGCTCCCTCGCGGAGACTGTGGCAGGGCCTCTGATCTGTGGGACCCAGCATACACATAGTGGGAGGCCAGCTGTGTCTCCTACTATCAATGCGGTGAAGACTCCTAGGCCGTGAAAGCAAAACCGTCACACATACCATGGCCGTGTCCTAGGGAAGGAGCAGTGAACATCCCTAAGACTGAACCAGACCCTACAGGACAAGCACTTCACTCTGCTTTCCTCTGAGCGCCCATTGTGAAATTCTTCCAAAATCCTCTGCTGTATCCTTATTGCTATCAATACAGATTGTCATTAGCTTTCTCTTACCTCCAAATAATCACATCTCAAGAGTATGAAACGTGAAAACGAAACAACATAGCGAGAGAGGATTTTGCAGACTCTACACCACATAGCAAGACTGTAAGGAGCTTTATTCTGTTTCCCAATTGAAAGAGTAAAACCTTTCAAAGAATTCACTTTGTTAGATGATATAGATTGGGACTGGGACAATAAACCAGGTATAATTTTCCTTTAAATTACTAAAGTTTCAAGGGAAAAAACCACTGAACACAGGGGAGTCTGGGCCTCCTCTGGGGAAGGGAAGAAGGAGGCAGCCACCAGTGTCCCCTGAAGAGCCTGCTGGAGGCCCCGTTAGACACCACCCTATGGCACCCCTCCCCTACTCCCAGGAAAGGGAACAAATTGTTTTCAGCTACAATCCCCCCAGGCTGAGTCTTGACCTGAGTGGAACAGTGACACAGTGGGGTAATGTGTGGATTGAATTTTTACATACAGCTGCATAAAGCAATTTTCATGTAAATGTCTAGGTAAATCAGCCTGCAGTTGGGCTATGACACAGACACATACCAGACATAGCTAAGTGTGACGAAGATGAGATGTTGCCCTGTTTCCTCCTGTACCTCAACAGGGTCCCAGTTAGAAGAATGGGAAAAGAAGAAATCTCCAAACAACAAGAAGAAGCAGGGCTCTCTCCAGGCTACCTAGACAGATCCCATGCTTGGGTGCTTTGAAATCAGAAAAGGCTTCCCTGGACAAGAGAGGAAAATTGGTATGGAAATCAACCCTCAAATGAGCAGAAAGACCAGGTAATTCTCTCATTCTGCCAGGGAATGACTGGGCAGCCTCCCATCACCCTGTATTCTTCCTCCCTAGGAGGTACACAAGAAGCAGAGAGAAAGAAAGAAAGAAAGAAAGAAAGAAAGAAAGAAAGAAAGAAAGAAAGAAAGAAAGAAAGAAAGAGAAAAATATCACAGGCACACTGCATCTCTGCGGCCCCACCCCTCCTGTTGGTCCATACAGGCTGGCTCAATGAGCTCACAGGAGGTGAAGAAATTTCCAGAGTCAGAAGAGTAAATCACTTCTTCAGAGATGCCCTTTTCCTGGGAGCTGGGAGCCACCATCCCCCTCCGCAGCCAGCAACAGGAGTCAGGGAACCGACCCAGCCATCTGGCAGCTGCCTATCTGGCCCCTCCATCTAAATGTGTTTCTGGCCAAAGGACACACATTTCTTGAACATGTTCTTTTAAGGCAACAGCATCCACAAAGTACAAAGAGAAAGATGTAACCAAAACCTGGCCCAGGATGTTTGTTTATGCAATCTTTAAATAATTCATCTTTATCCCTATTGAGCCCATCACAGCATGTCAAAAATAAATGTGTCGTCTTGGCCTATTGTTTGCAGCTCAGGATTGTCAAGCGAGAAGAAAATATTACAGAGACGGAGGGAGATACACGCAGGAGTGTGACCTTTAACTGCACTACCTATAACCAATCTCATCAAATTAAAGCACTGTATATTTTCCTTAATAATCTCTGATTAGGCTGGGGCTATGAGTGGACACGAACACCCGCCATTGCTATGCAGCGGGATGTCTGCTTAGCACCAGCAAAGCGTTTGGGAATAAGTGAGCAAACTGCTTTAATTTGATAGGGTTAGAATCCTGCAGGCTCTGGGGTGAAAGGTCCCCAACAGCTCCGCTCACACTGAATATGCAGAAATAAAAAAGTAAATTGCTTACATCTGCTGCAGGCGGCAGGGAAAATGATCTGATTGGATGGTCCGAGGGCTCTCCATCTCTTTTGGGTTAGAGAGGGGGTTTCAGAGCATCAAAAGCTTGTAATTGGAGTAATTCTGAATTAATGGACACACACACACACTCACACACACACACCCATTTGGAAGCAGCTGTGTGCAGAGCCTGTCTGTTTAGGAATGCTCACAGACTATAAAAGCAGCGACTTCAAACAAATAATCTCTTTTCCTGAAAAGAATCCTAACTATGGATTTGAATTTGACAACAGGTACCAAGTGACATCCTTATCGGGCTCATCCTTCTGTCACAGAGCCTGCATGCTATCAGGCCGCCCTATCTGCCCCCTCACTTTGTACAGTCTTTCTGAAATACATGTGCACTCCGGTTCTCCTTCATGCATAAAAAGATGATTCAGAAAGGGCTTCACAGGGATTCCTAGTAGTTGACACAGAAAGCTCAGGATTGTGGTGCTATATGATGTGAGATTTAATCTGCGTATTTGATCAATAAAAATCAAAAGCAGGACTCAAGGTCTTTTGGGGATGAGCAGGTTCATTTTCACACAGAATGTCAAGAGGATGCCTGCCATGTCACCCTGATGCATTCACAGGACTCCGAGTGGAGACCAGCTTCTCCCATCCCTTTAGGCCCAGCTGGATCTACTCTTCCGCCTGGTGTTTTATAGCACCAGACAAAGTTGAGTTTGCATTTTAACTCTGTTTACATTTTGTTTTGTTTTGTTAGCTTCCACTATCTTGCAGATCTGAACATTCTCTGGTGCCATTGTCGCTGCTGTCAGAAGCTGAAAGCAATCCTGGCCTCCTGTGGCTGAGAGGAAGCCCTCAAGGAGGGAGATTTACCCAACTGCTCAGACCCAGGGAACACGTCCTGCGAGGCAAAACTTTCAAAAGCTGTTTCTCAGCCAGCCATTGATCTGGGAAAGCAGGCTAGGCCAGATAGTGCGGAGGCTGAGACCAGGGTTCCAGAATGCTCCTGGAAACACCTACTTTGTGGGGGCAGTTCTGGGTCCCTCTAGTATTTTAGTAGTAAATGGGGTTCATACCCAAATTCATTTTTTTCAGTCTTCTTATTACAATCCAAGGCTCTTTGAAATTATCTGAATAGCTTATTGTGAGTCTAGAAGCATTAGGCTGATAGATTTACAATACTGTAAACAAGTTAAAAGATACTCTAGATATTAAATTTCACATGGACATTTCATGCCTCTGTGTATGTATGCGTGTGCATGTGCGTGTGCGTTTGTGTGTGTCACATGTGCATGCACAGTTGTTTTTCTTTTCTTCTTCTTCTCTTTTTAATGGCGGCAGAGTAACAGATTTGATACCAAGCTGCACAGTACAGACGGGGTTCACCCCCTCCCCTCAGGAACTCCGTGAAACATAGACACAGTGAGTCTTTTTAATTTCTCCATTTCAGCAGGGCTGTCCAGGTTTGGCACTGAAGATGCCTTGCCTTCCCTTAGGAGAAATCTCTTTTCTCTGTAAGTCACTGCCTCTACCGAATGGCTAGGCCCTGGTCTCTATCATCCTGAAATCTCCTTTGTCTGTCTGGGCAGTACCACAGTCTATTGGAAGGTATTTGTCAACAATTATATGTCTATTAAGGAGTAGTCAATCAGTGTGGGCCCAAACAGCCGGGCCTCCAGGGCCCAGCTATTGATGAGAAACTGTCGATATCCCATCCAGCCCTTTCCTCAACAAAACACACACTCACCTAGCTGAAGTCACTGTCAAGGGAAATATCAAAGGCCTGCTGTAGTCCCCGGGGGTCTGATTTCCCCACTCTCTCACATACATTCAACTTAATAAAAAAAATGTGAATAAAAGCCTTCTACAATCTCTGAATGTAGGCTACTTACTAAAGTACTATTTAAACTGGAAGGGGTAGATATTTAGTATAATTAAGAATATTATGAAAAGATTTGCATGTAGGTGGCTGAAGTCATTCCTGAAAAATGAGACAATGGAAAAAATTAATACAGAATACATTCAATGAACTTCACAGTAATTAATACCTATAAATACTTCCCATTCAAAAAAAAATACTTCCCATTCCAAAACACCAAATTTGTAATTATATACCTAATTCAGAACATATATTTTCCTCCACTTTCAATTTACAAACCTGACCACTGATTTGTGTCCTTCTGATCATAAAGGGCTTGTCTTTTCTTGAAAGGAGAAAGGTTGGTAATTTCATGCGAATGTGTTAAAATCAGCCCCCTGGCAAAAGCCACAGTGTAGAAGTGGGGGAGGGGAGAAGGAAGGAAGGAAGGAAGGAAGGAAGGAAGGAAGGAAGGAAGGAAGGAAGGAAGGAAGGAAGGTGGGAAGGAAGGAAGAAAGATCCTAAGTAAAGCTGTACCCTTTGAACTGGCAACTCCTCTGTGGCACAGAATACACTAGTTATCCTACAACAAAAGGCAGCATCAAACCCTCTCCACAAAGGCCTGAGACATCCAATGATATTTAAGACAGATGTACTATGTAGAACCTCACACTGTGTAAGGTGAACTTTTAGGATCTGTGAAGGCCAGGTTTTATAAAATTTATAAAAACAAACATTTGCTTCTTTTCATGTGAATATTTTCCTGGGATTCTTGTTTCCAGGATCTTTGTCTTACTTCTGACTCTCAGGCAGTCAGAGGAAGAGCTGCAAGACAGGATGGATGGTCCAGGTTTCAGGTAAGATACAAATAAATTCTGCATTAATGTTTGAACAGACTCGCCTCTCCTAGCCGTTGTTCATTCTGTCCCATCTATTCCCACTAAAACCAAATAATTCAGGTAATGGGATAGAGCAAGGTAGGGTGGAAATGAAGCCCAAAGATCTCTGTGAAGTTCATATGAGTTGGCATGAAATATAAAATAAAAATGAAAAGTAGTGAAATAAACTGAAATGGAAGCCTCAGGCCTCATGTACAGTAGACTGTTTTCTTTGTCCGTTCTGTTTCTTCTTCTTCTTTTTTTTTTTCAGAGTCAAAATACAGCAGATAAAAAAAATGCGTATTCATTAAATCACCAGTCACACATCTAAAGAGTATTCTTTGTCACTCAGGGGTCCTGGGGGCCTTTCTGCATTTTATGACCATAAACTCATGGTACTTGGTGCCTTTTTAGTTCTACTGGTGCTGCTGATGTTCAAATCCACTCCTGAACAGCCAGTGTAATCTACCATCTGAAGGAGACCTCTGGTTCATTTTAGATGCTCAATCAGAGAAATTACAGAGAGACTTAAAAATGGACCATGAGCGTAAATTGTCAAATGGACGAGGTCAACAACACAAGCCACAAAGGCTGGAGCCGTCCCTTCCACAGCAGAGGGCCACCTTGGCAAGGGGGGCTGATCGCTTTTTTTGAAAGCTTCATTATGTGTATTTATAAAATAAACAATGCATGCGAGTTCATGATTGTCATCATTAATAATATGCATTACAGCAAGCCCTTAAATAAATACACATGCATAAATGTCTGCCAGGCCCATCAAACCTTTTTCCCCACTTTAGATCCAAAGGATGATCTTTGTTGTATTAAAAAAAAAAAAATCACTCTTCATAAAGCAGCAGCAACAACAGAAAGAAATCATTATTTAGAATAACTCACCAATGTTCAGACACTCAAATTTTAAATCAGATAAGTCAGCAAGTTCAGAATTGGGGTGAGAACTTGATCTCATTAGTCTTAGGTTTGCAGGCCCAGTTGCAAAGCTGGAATATAAAATGCTCTTCGCGCCTCAGTAATTAACTATCTTTCAGAGGGAAAGACAAACAAATAAATAAACAAATCATAGTACCTGAGTTCAAACTAAATGGTTTGAAATACAATGCTTCTATTATGATATTCCCTTCAAATTTTATTTTGTTAGCTTACGAATAGTTGCTCACTGACAAATTATTTCACATCCAGATAAGGTCACAAAAACAATTTACTTTTTAAGAGTTTCAAACTCAATAGCCTAGAAATCTACATCCAGTGCAATACAGATCTTGGCCATTTTCGGTTGACACAAGCCTGTAAGATTTTTAAATTACATGTTATTAAAAGATATGTATTATTCCAGCCTCTCATTATTTAATGCTCAATTTTTAAAAGCAAATAAAATTATTACTTTGAAACAATCCTCTAATTGGTGAAAATTTATCAAAAATTAATGCTTAAAAAAAGAGTTTAAATTTTATTTCGTTACAATTTTAACACATGTAGAAACACTGAAGCAAATATACAACATATTATTTATATTCTGTACATATATACTTAGAATGTAGTATGTTATGAAATATTATAGTTAATTACTAAAATAAATAGGGCTTAGTCTCTTCTGATTTTCTTCTTTAAAAGAATGATGTAAAACATGCATAGATGACTATTAAGTATGATTATTTTTCTGGCCAAAGAAGAAATGCTTTGATGGTCTTGGATATAAGCACATACTACTTTCATTTTAATTCTAGTCTTTTGTTAAAAGAATCATAACAAAACTTTCCAGACACTTATTGCTTAAATCTTTGCAAAATTTCCATCAGAATGAGAGCAAATATGTTGATGGAAAGAAGACTTAGAAAGCGCAGGGCCCTGGCGAGGGTCACACAGCACCTCTGCCCAGACTGCACAGCGCTGGGCTTCCGTTTCCCCCTCAGGGAAGCACAACTCTGCGTGTGTTTCCCGTTGATTAAAGTGAAACAGAGAGATAGGGGAAAAGAAAAGAGAATAAATGAGAAAGAAAATGTCCGAGTGGATCGGATGGATTGGGTGGGACGCATGGGCAGAAACTAATTTTTTGCCTGGTTTCTGCTAGAAAAATCATCTTAGAAAATGTCTAGGTCAGACTGTATCAGAGGCCTCTCTGCACTTCGGAATGAGCTCTTACAATGCTAGAGAGTCCTGGAATTTTAGCAAATTAAAGCGATTTATCTCCCTGGAAGCCCAGAGTATGTTTCACTGCTCGGAACTGAAGAGGAGTGAGGGAGCCATGAGTGCTTTTGTGAGTAAAGGCTTTCCCTGCACAACTTCTCAGATCCAGACCCAGCTTAGAATGCGCATGCCTGGCACCTGAGGCCAACACCCTGCTCAGAACTCACCTGAGTAGGGTGAGGTTCTGTCTGATTCTTTTGTACCCCAAGGCAGAAATATCTTGCTATGTTTTCTCGAAAAAAAATGGGATTTGGGCAGGGCGGGGGGCTCAGCATTATCTTCTTGTTTTCAAATTAAAACCATCATGCTTTGTTTTCCACATGTTTTGACATATATATATATATATATATATATATATATATATATATATATATATGTCAAAACATGTGGAAAACATTTATATATATATAAAATCTGGAAAAATACATACTTAGGCTTTTGTGACTAAAAATACAGGCTGTTTCTCTGTGCAAAGCCCCCAAAGGGCTCTGAATTAGAAGCAAATTTTGTAGAAATGAAAATCACTCTGCTGAGCATTGAGGAATAAAATTTATTTAAAAAAAAACAAAACTAGAAACAGCAGCCATTCAGTGAATGTATGAGGAATAAATAATTTTATTTTAAATTTATAGATATCTGAGTACAAAAACATACTTGTATAAAGAAGAAAACATTTTTCAGTGAATTGCTTCATATTAATATTTTCTATTCAATACAGTAAAATATTTTTTAAAATTTTTACAAATTAGTTTATATTAAACTTTGGAATTATTTTACTAAAATATAGTTCTATGAATCATACATACACACACACACATGCACACGCACACACACACACACACACACTTCCTTCCATGAATTTTTAGAGACCAGTAAAGAAACACTGGGATCGCACTGGGATAAAATTCAAGTAGTATTTGTTAATCATTCTTGTTCATTTCATTAGGAAATATTATTTCCTTTTTTTCCAAATCAGAGACGCCTCTGTGAACAATAGATTAGGGGCACACCTTCAAATAATAATTGGGAAAAAAAAATCATCTACTTCCAGCGTGTTGAATGATGAAATTCCAGCTGCTACAGGCCAAATCTGTGGTACCCTACCGCCATCTACTGACAAATGTTGGACTATTACGATTTAAAGGTACAGGTTTGCATTTATGAGGTTTTGAGGCCCAAAACACTCTGAAAGCTCCATCGGGAGGACTCACTACTTTAACGGTTGTTCCAAATATTTGAAAATACTTTTGAAACTTGAGCTGAACCCTACAACTTCCTGAGCCTGGGTTTGCTCTCTGTGGATCGTGGATAATGCTCTTCTCTCTTTAACCCTTTAACATTCTGTGGGTCATGCCGTCTCCCTCTTATTTCACTTCCCAGTTCTCCCTCTAATCTCTTCTTTGAACCAAGGAGACTTCATTTCTGTTCCAGCTCTCTATCTGCCGTAGCATCTCATGCCTTCTTTACAGGTCAGAGGACCATCCTCTGCACACTTGCTTTCACTTACACCTTGTCTTTAAAAGCAAACACTTTGCAGATTAGGCTGGCAATTTCCTTTAACCTTCCATCTGTTAGCAGCTACAACAACACTGTAAACTTGCATTCAAGAGATTTCTTGAATATAGTGTCTGCTCCACTTGTCACTAACCTGTGCGTGCATAACGGGCTTCTGGGGTGGACAGGCCTCGGGAGACACTGAGGGAAGACGCCTCTGCACACCTGAGAGTGCAGTGCATGGGGCAGCTGGGCCCCCAGGGCCACTCAGCCTATCACTCTGCCTCTTCTGGGTTTTTTCAGGTCTCTAACTCCTCAGAATCGAGTTCTGCACCTGAATTCTGATTGTGACCAAGCCAGAGGGCATCCCAGTCAGGACCTGCAAGCACAGGAACTGAGTAGCAGCACTCTGTCAGGCAAATGACAAGCAGGAAGCCCATGCTCCCTGCTCTAGGTCTGACCTTCCTGTGTCAGTCTGGTACCTTGAGTGGGACACAACTAAATGGCACAGTTGTTCTTTGCTCTCCATCTGCCATCTACTTCCCCTCCTTGTCCAAGTAGTGGATCCTCAAAAATATGGGCACAGGCACAGCCTCCAGTTAGTTTCTCTCTCTCTCTCTCTCTCTCTCTCTCTCTCTCTCTCTCTCTCTCTCTCTCTCCTCCCCTCTCTCTTTCTCACCTCTCCTCTCCTCTCTTGTCCCTTCTCCTCTCTCATTAAACTTTTGTTTTGAAATTAGCGATTAAAGTCGTCAGTTTATTATATATGCCAACACATTTTTTAAATGCAAACAGTGCAGAATCCTTATAACATGGACCCTAACCCTCCTCCTCCACCCTAACCAGGCCCTGCTCCACCCTAACCTGGCCCTGTCTTAACTCCTTCCATTTTTTTCTTTTATAACTTCTAAAAACATTGCTCAGACTGCTCTGGCTTGATTTATCTACATTAGACATTGTCTGATGACTTGCATCATTTACTACGACATGAGCTTGGTGTGGATTAAGATTGTTGTGACCTTTGCTAAACTGGCAGATTCATTTTGAACAAGGATGCTATTTTCTTTACTTTGTCCCCCCAAAGATCTTGCAGGAAGAAAAGCGTACACATCAGTAATTTCTCATGTAGACATCTGACAAAACAAAAACTTTCTCCTGAAGTGCTCCCTAAATTAACCCTCTCAACTTAAATAAGCCCCAGAATCATCACACTTATTCTAAGACAGCAAAACTGAGAAAAAGCCTTCTTTCATGATTATGATGACCCTCATTAAGATTACCTCACTTCTCCTGCTTTAAAGTTCATCTTTCAATATCTTAATTTATAAAAGAAAACACAGATGACTGTGACACCAGCATACCATAATACTGAACATCTGAAAAGCCTTCGGGTAGGTTAATAGAAATTCAAGTATTGCAGAAGATACTTTGTAATGGTGGTTGAAAACAAAAGGAGATTCTAACTTTGAATTCTGTGAGTGATTTTATTACTGAGCAGTCACCTGCTTGCTTTCTGAGACTCTTGTGTAAGACAAATTTGCTCTGGGACCTGCCAAAGTGAAACATCCATAGAAGTGGCCTGTTGCCTGCTGGCTCACTCTTCACGCCTTCCACATCTTCTTTCCTGCAAGACACATTCAATGTAGCATGCAACCCACACACCTGCACTCAGGTGAGATCATACACAACCCAGGCACATGCAGCCCCCAACACGGATACACCTAAACTAATTTCCATGAGAAAATCAAATTTGTCTTGTTTGGATTTAGTAAAAGCCAAGAGAACCAACAAGCTAAAAAAATGTGCAAAGACACACACAACTCACACTTATGCACACAGAGGTACAAATATGGTCTCACCGACACCCACAGTGATGTACACATGTGCCTCAGCAGAAATGCTGCTTTTCTGGAGGAAACCACTATCTGTGAGACATGCGTAACACCAAAGAAGCAGTAGACTTGGAACAGGGTTACTTTCCTTGTGGAAAAGGTTGGCACAGTGCTTGAGATGGGGCATCTGTTTCCTTCCGTCTCAATCTTTCTGTGAGGGCCATTTTCTCTGATTCATGTGATTCGTGATCACACTTCAGCTGATTAGGCTTCAGTTGATTAGTAGACACGATTAGTCTACTAGAGGCCCACAGCATTGTTTCTAGAAAGCAAATTTTGACATAATAGTCCAAAAGTGAACTTTCCAAACTAAAGTCTCTCTGCCTGGATCTTACTCTAACACCTGGTTCCTCTAGGCTCACACAAAACAGAAAAGGAGTTTCCAGCAGCAGGATGAACACAGCTAGAGGAGCAGGTACCATGCACACAGGCTGAAGCTGACTGGTTTGGGTACGAATTTGCTTTTATGCTACTGGGGAACAAATGCATGGCCTTTGCACTGAACTGTATTTCTGTACGTCTTTCATTTTTTTTTTTCTTTTGAGGTAGCCAAGGCTGGATTCAAACTTCCCACCTGCCAGCCTAAACCTCCCACAATTATGGGATTACAGGCATGTGCTATCACACCCAGCCTGATTTTACTTTCAAATAAATAACACTCGGTGTTAATGGAGGCTCAGGGAAGTTTTCAGAACCATGTTCAGTCCCCTAGACTCTTAATGGAAGACTAGGGCTGCAAATTTTCCTAAGGACAGCGAGGCGATTGGTTTGAAAGGTCTCCAGAGCATACTTCTTGATATATATCATCCCATTCTTCTAAACTTATACCAATAAAATAATCAGATCTATATTCAAAGAGGTTTACTATGGAATCCTTTATCATTATGTGAAAGTGGGAACTATAATATATAGATCCAACTAGAGAGTATTTGTAGAGAATTCTTCTGAAGAAATAGTCTGCAGTTGAAGGTGACACTATATCCTGATTTAATCATGATACATCACATACATTTAAGTTCTCATACTCGAATACAATCAAAGTGATGGTTAATTTTAAATGGCATTACAGACTTTTTAACTTTAATATCAGAATGCTACGGCACATTGGCAAGAGAGAAAGATGGGTTACAAAGTAGTATGTCTGTGATCTGTTTCACTGAAAACTACCACTAAGCCACAATGCCTCCACCATCGTCTGAAGATTTTTCTGTCTCCTCTTGCACAGGTTGATTTCCCAGCTATTTTCTGATGAATCTGTATAAGTTTCCATTTGACAAAATGTTACTGAAGTGAAAATAGAAATATATATCAGGAAAGCTAATGGCATCAAATGAGGAGCCAGCAAAGTGCAATGTGTGGAGATGTCAGAGTAATGGGGAGAAGTGGGGGAAATGTCTCCTTAAAGTTTTGGAATAAAGATGACAGAGTTTTCAAATTATGATCCTGACCAAGTTTTAAGAGTGTCCTATTCTTTTCAATCTCTCTTCCTTCCTAGATTGCAGTTTTATTCAAGCAACCTATTAGTAATTAAGACATAGCCCACAGATTGGCTTTCATGTTTTGAGAAACATGTTGATGAAAGGCAGACTAAGAAATAAATACAAGTTGCTCATGAAAATAACTGTCTCCCAATAGACTGTCATGTTTCCCTATAGCTCTGCATTTATGGTGGATTGCTAATATATCTCTTATTAGGAACAATATCTGTATTGTATATCATTTGCTTAAAAAGAAAAAAATATGTATCTGACATACATAGGTGAGCCTCTGCAGAAATATGTCTGGGTTCACTGTAAATTAGATGTCCTATGCTCCAGCAATGCATTCAGCTCTAAGAGTTGAAGGAAGTACAGTGATTTCCATTATGTCAAGAATTCCAACACCTCCAAATAAGTCACAATCCAACCTGAGTATTCCCTGTGAAATCTATCTCCAGCTTTGTTTTAATGGCCAAGTCAAACTTGACCAAACATGTCCTAAACACATAAATTTCCTGAAGCCTGGGGAGGTGTAGGTACTGAGTATGTTGAGAAAAAGAAGCATTTTGTAAAGAAAGTGTAGTATGATACTTGCATGGAAGTTTCAGCCAAAGCGCCAAGATAATCCTTACCATCATCCAAAGGCATGTCTTAGAATTCAATGCAAGTTTTTCAAAAAGGTAGCTAACAGTGGCTACAAGCATATTTAATACCTCATCCAGAGTGAAAATTAAAAGGATCTGTTGTATTTCTGAATCAGGCAACCACTGACTTGGCAGATAAAATGTAGGATGTTCAATTAACTTTGATTTCAAGCAAATAAAGAATAATTTCTTTAAGTATAGTATATCCCAAATATCACATGGGACATGATAATACTAAATTTTTGCTTGTTAATCTGAAATTCAAAGTTAATGAGTATCTTTTCACCCTCTGAATTTGGCAGTGTTCTATCACCATCTAGCACTTCTGATATGGCTTCAAAGTCTATGTGCACCTGCTACTACTGAGGCCACAGGACCTCAGCTGGCTGCACTTGTGGCAGAATATGGAGTGGCCCATGCTGCACTGACACAGGCTCGCACACCCAGTGCATCGGAAAACAATACTTTGAGTGTCTCCAGGGCAAGAGACATGAATAACACAGGAGAGGGGTTTGGGCTGTCTGAGATCTGTGAGACAGGGAGCCCAGGCAAAGGAAACTCCAGCAGAAAGGAATTAGAGCTGTAAAAGGCCAATGCGAACAGCTATCCAACAGGAAGGCACGTTTCCCTTCCAAAAGAACCACCAGCAAAGCGTGTGTGTGTGGCAGTGTGTGGGGGGGGGGGCGGGGACAGGGACAATCTCAGAATTAAAAAGTGAGTTTTAAATGTAAGCCCAGTTCGGAGCATAGAATTTCATGACCAGGGTAAAATTGTTCATTTAAGAAGGCTCCTATTCTCTCGCCCACCTTCACCCTTTTCTCTTGTTGGGGTTTCAGTCCTGTGGACTTCACAGGGCTTCCTGAAGGAACCAGTGTTCTCAAGGTCTCTCATTCATCTAAGCAGTGGCTGCCTGAGATGAGACAGAGCTGAGCGAGAGCAAGATGAAGAAAGAATGTGTTGTCAGAATTAAGGAACTGTACTTTAATATTAAATTGAAGATTTTTATGACCATAGTAATTGGATAACCTAATTGCAATAGGCAAAATCATGATTGATCCATGGATCCGTTATTCAGAGTGTTTTAATGGTAAGTAGAAAAAAAAATAAAGCTACATTTCAATTTCACCTGTGAGTCCTGCTTCTTGGAAGTAATGACTACAGTTATTTTATTATGTATCATAAATAAAGCATGAATATTTAAGGTTTATTTCTCTCTCTCTCTCTCTCTCTCTCTGTGTGTGTGTGTGTGTGTGTGTGTGTGTGTGTGTGGTACTGATCACACCCAGGGTCTCGTACAAGCTAACCTGCACTCTATCATGGAACTGCATCCAGTCTAGCTTATTTTTATAAACATAAAGTTCTAACTGAGGTAACCAGTGATTTCTAGAAATCACTTTGGATGCTTTTGGATGACATAGTAACATAGAAAAGAAAGAATGGTTGCACAGATCACAAACAGACAAGGTTGAGGTCTTCGCAACTGGTGTAACCATGTGTTCCAGAGTAGCCTTCATTTCACTTCAGGAAGGGCTCCCATTGGCAACTGGGCCAGGAGCCATGTGTGTTACGTTTACAGATAAACTAAATACATTTTGCATGAAGAGATAGACATGATTATTTTAGGAGCCAGGGGAAGAATGTTATATCTTGGATCTAGAATGTTCCCCAAAAGCCTTTTGAATGGTGATTGGGTCATAAGAGTGCTTGAGTTCACCAGCTGAATGAGTCGTTACACAGCGGCCTGGTTGGAGGTAGGTCACTGAGGGGGTAACTGAGTAGGGTGCATCTCCTGCCCTCGCTCGTCCTTTTCCTCACTCTCCTCCTCCTTCTCCTCTTCTTCCTGCTCCTCTCCCTCTTCCTTCTCCTCCTACTTTTCCTGTCTCTCTCTCTCACCCCTCCCCTACTTCTTCCTGGTGGCCATGAGGGGTGCAGCTGTCTTCTGACAGACACTTTCCATGGTTCTTATTTTAGAGCCTCCAGCCATGAACTGAAACTGCGAGCCAAAATGAAGCTCTTCTCCCTTAAGTTGCAGGTGTTGGGTATTTTGTCCTGGTGATGGGTAAGTACTGGTTTCAGAACTAAGAACTTGGAGGAAAATTATTGAGTCACCTTAATAACTGACAGAGATGTCTACCGTTAGTCATTTATTTGTTTATTCAATAAATATGAATCTCTAGAATGTGTCAGAACATCATTGATTTTATGACAGAAAAAGAAAAGGCTTTTAGCACTTGGGACAAAACCAAAAATAGTACACTATCCTCCTAGTTCCTACCACCTTCCTTTTCCTTTACTTCAACAATTTCACAGCCATGCGAAAGCCCAGAGGCCTTTCCTGAGAATGGCCCTGCACCCAATTTCTCAACAGTTTTGGGTGTTAAACTGTGTCTCCCTCAAAATATGTGTTAAAGTCCTACCTCGCTCTCCCATGTAGTGCTGCAGAACATGGTCTCATTTGGGGACAGAATTTTTGCAGAAGTAACTAAGGTAAAATGAGTTCAGTGGTAGAGCCCTCACCCGATAGAACTGTGTCTTTATGAATGGAGAAATTTGGACACAGCCATATCATACGTAGAGTGAGAATGACCTGAAGACACAGGGGAAAGATGCCCACCTACGAACTGAGGAGAAAGGCCTGAAGTAGTGCCTTCATTCAAAGTCCTTTGGAGGTGCCAGTTTCTCACAGTTCTAGACTTCTCGCTTCCAGAACTCTGAGATATTTCTGTTGCTTACACCACTGAGTTTGTGGACTTTGGTAATGGAATCATTAAAAAACTAATACAGATAGGAATCTCTATCTGAAAGACTGATAAAAATGCTTATTTTAATTTTATTATTTTTCAAGAGCTATCACAGACACGAGAAGTAATCATTTGTATCGAGCCTGTAAGTCCTTTGTGGCTTCTGGGCTGGAATGTCCCTCTCTTTCCTGACTTCTCAGGGACCTCCTCTCCTTCAAAGTCTGACTCAGACAGCATATTAGAAAATAAATGTCAAAAGCTACTTTTTCAGGACTCTGGAATTTGACCAAAGCTTTTCAGGAATTTCAAGAGCATACAGTCAAGGAGAAAATGAATATCGGTAATCACAGTGAGCTTTGTGACTTTTGAAAATGTCTTATTTTAACTCCCTCTTTGCAGCTCCAAGATGGTCTCTAAAATCAGCAGCCTCCACCCTTTGGTAGCTGTGAAACCCAATACTCTAGCACCACTGCAGTGGGTAGAATGGGTCTAGCATTTCCTAAAACACTCAACCCTGAGAAGACTGTCACTATTTCACATGTGTGTGGGCCCAGCAACAGCCTCATTCATAGAGATCACCTTTACATGGCATGACTCAGAAGAGTCAGCAAGGAAATTCTTCTCCTTCTGTTGAAAAAAAAAAAAAAAAAACTTAGCTACTAGGGAATTGATTGAAAAAAAAAATCCCAAGAATTATTTAGCATTCCAACCGCCTGCAACATTAATAGTAGTTGGTACAAGCAAGAAACTGCCAAAAAATATGCAGAAGGAAAACCTGGAGATTGAGACGTTGACTGCATCATTGTATCACAATATTCTTGAGGATCTACACAGCTGTGAACTTGGTCAGGGCTGTACCCGTAGTTAGGAATATGCAAATACCTTTTGAAGTCCACATATACATTACTCATTGTTCTTGGCACTTGTAGAAGCAGCAAGTGAAATCAAAAGGACAGCTATGAATTACAGGGTACGGAAAGCAAGCTGAAAAACACATCTCACCAACAGGCTGGGGGACTCAGTGTTTAAGGCATTTAAGGAATTCTGTGCCCAATTATCAGCTGACTAGTGAACTCATGGAACAGAAAGAACCATGGTTGCATCCGAGGAGACTGCAGATTTCACAGAACTGTCACAGGACAGACACTAAATAAAGACCACAGCAACAACAAACTCCAAGAAAAGAGGATCATCTTATTTTTAGGGTTACAACATATTGTATAAAATATATTGTTTTCCACAAAATACTCACAGACATGCGAAGAAACAAGAAAGAATAACCCATATGCTAGAAATGCTTTCCAAATGTTGGCCTTACTACAAAAAGAAATTAAATTGGCTATTCTAAATTTCATGAACTAATAGACACCATTGATGAAGAAAACTTACAAGTTTGAGATCAAGATGTTATCATGGTAACCTTCCGGTAAACACTTTCCTAGTTCCCCGTAGATGAGCGCTTCTTCCTAGCTTTACATGGGGCAAGGAGAAAGAGCAAAGCCTCCACTTCCTTTTCTTAAAAAGATACTAATCCTGTCGTGAGGGAGATTTTTTTAAAGGTGGCTGGATCCAGAGCATGTGAAGCTGGGATTGATCCATAGTGCAATGTGAGGGTCAAGGGCACTGATACTAAGGGTGTGAGTGCTACCCGCCCTAAGTAGCCTGGTTGAGACAAAAGAGATAGAAAGAGCTGTGGTCATCTCTTGCTGCTTTGTTACCTTCTGTCCCCCTTGTCTCCTCAGCAGTGCCTCTCTGCCATGCCATCCTCCCTGGGAGCCAGTTTACAGACTGCAACCTCTACAAACCGTGAGCTAAATAACCCTTCCCCCATTTACTGTGGGTGTCCAGTATTTTGTCTCGCAATGAGAAAAAGTACCTAGCACCGGCCCCATAGCCAAATACACCACACCACAGTGTTAACAAGGGAGAGAACATCTCATGGAGTCTTTAGCAATGTCTTAATGAAGAACTTCAATAAGACATAGCATTTTGAAGAACTAAATAGAAATTCTGGGGAAGAAACTGAATAACTGAAATGAAAAATGTATGGCAATAGCTTAAGAGCATGTTTAAGTTTTTAGAAGGAAAAGCAAACCCATGGATAGTTCCTTTGATATTGTCAAGTCTGAAGGGTAAGAAGGGGGAAAAGAAAAATAAAGAGAGACCAGTAGAGCACCATCAGGCATAATGGTGTAGGTATAAGGTGGATCACAAAGAGAAAGGAGAGAAAGGAAGGGGCAGAAAAAGTGTTTGGTAAGGGTTTAGAGTTTCCACATCAGGTGAAAATAATACATATACACACAAGAAGGTAAATAAGCTTCAAATGGGATAAACTCAAAGAGATCCAACCATTAACATAGTATAGTCAAACTGGCAAAAGACAAAATATGTGAAAAAATTGTCAGTACTAAATGACAGATAAGTAATAATGAATAAAAATTTCAATATACATATCCCAACACTCAGGAGGCTGAGGAAGGAGGTTGCTGGGATTTGAGGCCAGTCTGGACTATAAAGTGAGTTCAAGGTCAGCCTGGAATACATAGTGAGACCCTGTCTCAAAAAAAAAAAAACTGATTGAAAGGAAAAGTATGATAAAATATACCATGTAAATAGTCACAAAAACTGATAGACTGTACTGTCATACACAGCATGCTTTGTAAGAGAAAATTATTAGAGAGGCAAAGAAGATACTCTAAACCAGGCATGGTGGTGCACAGCTAAAATCCTAGCATTTGAGAGGCTGAGGCAGGAGAAGCACTGTGAGTTTGAGGCTATCCTGGGATTCAAAGTGGATTCAAGGCCAGCCTGAACTGCATAGATAAAAGAAAAGAAAAGAAAAGAAAAGAAAAGAAAAGAAAAGAAAAGAAAAGAAAAGAGAAAAAGAATAATAGGAGAGAGAAATAAAGAAAGAGAGAAAGAAAGAAAGAAAGAAAGAAAGAAAGAAAGAAAGAAAGAAAGAAAACCTATGTATCTAAAAAACTTCAAAATACATGAAGCAAAAATTCACATACAGAAAGGAGAAGCAGATCAAGAAATAATAGTTGAATATTTAATATGCTAATAACAAGAATTAATATAATATCTAGGAGATCAATGAGGAAACAAAAGGAAAGAACAATGGTATTATAAACCAGTCATATTTAATGATTGGATTTTCCTCCCAGCAAGAGCATATTATATATTCTTCTCAGGTATACATGACTCATCCTCCAGTACTGTCCATATGCTAAATCATAAACAAGCTTCAGTTAATTCAAAATAATTGTAATCGTAAAAAGTATGTTTTCCAACCAAATGGGACGAAATTAGAAATCAGTAAGAGCAGGAAGTTTCAAAAATTTCTAAACGTGTGGTTCTTAAATAGCACAGCCAATGACTCAAAAAATAAACCTCAAAGAAAATTAGAAAAGAATTTTAGAT
This sequence comes from Hydrochoerus hydrochaeris, assembly GCA_004027455.1. Taxonomy (NCBI): domain Eukaryota; kingdom Metazoa; phylum Chordata; class Mammalia; order Rodentia; family Hydrochaeridae; genus Hydrochoerus; species Hydrochoerus hydrochaeris. The sequence continues at coordinate 84,847 of PVLA01003978.1, read as the reverse complement.
GAATAAAAATACAACACAGCAAAATTTATAGAATATAACTGAACAGGTGCAAAGAAGGTGTAAACACCCATTTTAAAAGAGAAGAAATATCTCAAACAGCCTAATGTTTTTAGCTAACATTAAGAACTTGAAAAAAGCATAAAGCAAAACTCAGACAAATAGGAGAGATGAAATAATAAAGATTTGAATATAAGAATAAAAAGATCAGTATTGAAAAATCAGAACAAAACCTAATTCTTTAGGAAGGTGAATATTAAAAAATCTTTAGCTGGATGTAGGAAAGAAACAGAAAAGATTCAAATTACTAAAATTCAAAATCAGAGAGAACAGAACTACCAATATTACATAAATAAGAGGGATTATAAGGAAACACTATGAACAAGAACAGGCCAGCAAATCAGGTAACCTAGTATCTAGGTTAAGTCAATTCTTAAAGAGACACAAACTACTAAAACTGATTCAACAACAACAACGACGGAAATATAACTATAACAATTTAAGGAGTTCGAAATTTAGTTAGTAATTTTAGAAATTTGTGAGCAGGCAAGCACAAAATCAGATGTCCTACCTGGCAAATTAAATTTAAAAAAAAAATTAACATCGATCTTTCACAAAGTCTTCCAGAAAATAAAAATGAGTGACCACTATCTAATTCAATCTATAAGGCCAATCTTGCCTATTCCAAAAACAAGTCCTCAACATATCACTAGCAACTCAAATCTGGCAATAAAAAGAAATATCATATACCGTTACCAACCTCTATGCCAGAAACTTTAGGATATGATATTGCGGAACACAGTACACTGACTATTCTATTTGTGCTTGAAAAGGACCTGTACTTTGTTTCTAGAAATGGAGCCTCTATAAATATCAACAAGTTTGATTGATTGTGTCATTTCAGTGTTCTATATCGTTATTAATGTTTTATTTATGTATTCTGTAAATTGTTGAGAGACATACTGAAGTCTTGCAAGAGCTGTGAGTTTGTCTATTTCTCACTGGACTCACATTAGCTTTCTCATATATTTTAAAGACCTCTTCTTAGGTTCATTATCACTTTGGAATGTTCTGTCATTTCTATGAATTGACAGCTTTCTATGATGAAATCACATGTTTTACGTATAACAACCCTCATGAAAAACTGAGGAATCTTATTTTACAAGTTGAAAAACTTTTTCTGAAATTTATATGACAGTGATTTGGATGAAATAGCCAAAACAACTTAAAAAAATGGAAAGATGAACACCACCTAATTATGAACAGCTATTCAGAAAGTATGATATTGCACTTCAGATAAGCAAATAGATTGTGGTGCCAAGAGAATCTAGAAACACACAGAGACATGTAAAACCAACTAGTTTTTGACAACTGCACAAAGACAACTGACTAGAGATAGAATAGTTTTTTTTTTTCTTTTTCAAGAAATGATAGTTATCTGCAAATAAATAAACTTCGGTATCTGCTTTGGATTATATACATCAAATTGGAACTAAATTTTACTTTAAAATATTTAGGTAATAAGGAAGAAAATAATTGTAACTAGATTAGGCAAAGCTTTATTTTGCATGACTTTATAAAAGAATGAGTCATAGAAAAAAAATTGAATGTCTTCAAAATTAGTATCACCTGCTCTTTGAAAAATGCAGTTACCTGGTTGCCTCAGGAACACAGAGGGTCTGGTGGAGGCAGCACCTAGGGACACAAGGCAAGAAACCGTCTTTGGGGCCACACGGTGCCTTGCACACAGCTGTACCCTCTGGAGAAGAGCAGGGGCACAGCTGATGCCACTTCCGATCAGTTTCCTAAGTCATGTTCTGAGGCCACCTGGGCAAGCTTGAACTGGAGGCTTTGTCACTTGGAGAATGTCATTGGCTCATCTTCTGCTTGTCACACCTTCATCTTGCACACACAAAGGTGTCATCCTGCAGACAGGAGTGCCACTGTCATGTTGCTCTCCTGCTTCTTTCCCTGCTGGGCACTTGTTACAGTTGAGATTCAAAATGTGCCCCAGAAATGTCCTTGTTTCAAAGGAATAGTTGCTGAGGGACTTGGATAACATGGTCTCTAACTTTGTCAGTGAATTAATCCATTGATGACATCATACTCTGATGGCACTTTGGTAGGTGATGGGAACAGGAAGTGGGGCCATGTTCAAAGCACTGAATATGAGGTATAAACTTGGGAAATACATTTACTCCCTGGCCCTTCCACTCTGGCTCTTTCCCACTCTCTCTGTTTCCTGGGTGCCATGTGGTAAATAGCTTTCTTCAATTATGCCCTTTTGCCACAATGTTTCCACCATGCCTCAGGCCTAAAAGCAATAGGACCAGTTAACCATGGACTGAAATACCTGAAACCATGAGCCAAAATAAATCTTTCCTCTTTTAAATATTTGTGTCAGTTTCTTTTATCACAGCAACAGAAATGTGACTAAGGCAATTGTCTTCTTCAACCCCCAGCACATCCTGCTATTTTTTAGACAGGACCTGACCACATCTAACTTTAGTCAGATGTAAGTGGTGACCTTCATCCCAGCAATTTCAACAACCTTTCACTGAACGATACGCATTATGTATTCAGCCAATGAATTGCACTGTGCTAGACTGTAACTGGAATTATACAGCGACTCTGTCAACAGAATCATCAATGATACGTTTCTCTGCCAACTATGTCTTTGAGTTGTGAGTTCTATCCACACTGGCCAGTATGACTTCCCAGTTGACCTTGGTTCTTCTTTTCTTTCTCTGGATCTTCAGGAGAAAACTACATCAAACTGTAAGGACCCAGTGGTCCCTTAAATTTCTGTACGATTGTTTCTACCTCCTCCCCCTGGCCTTCTCCAGGATGCTGATGCTGTGAGACCAGGAGTTTCCTGAACAATGTCTTTGGCACGTGAGATCTGAGAGTCGAGTCTGCTCTGTGTGAAGTGGCTGTCACTGTGTGATGACCTTTACAGGCTTCGGTGGCTGCTCATATCCAGGTAGGATATGGATTGGGTGCTGGAAAGATGGAGCAATGACATCTTCTGCGGTTACCCTGATGACTACAGAGCCCTTTTGTATCCTGCAATTTATCGTTAAGGAGCTTGTGACACACTTTCAGTGTAGACCAATGATGTCGTTGCTCAGCTGGCTCAGGTGGTTGTAATTAATGCTTTCTCCCACCTCTTTGAAGGTCTTACTTGTACAAGTGGTAGCATTCTGAGGGGAAAAAGAAATGAGAAGGCTGAGCCATGGTTAATGCCATTGGATACGATGCGACTGATGTTTTGGACCAAGCTTGAAGCGATTCATCCGTGGGCAGGGATTATTGATGGCATAGTCTCTCAAGCTGTGAGTTTTCTAGGTTTTAGTGCTCAGCTAAATTGGAGAAAAGCCTGTTAGCAAAGTCAAATTATGCCAATTTGAAATTTAAAAACAAATGGGGACTCTGCTTTGTTCTGTCTCGCAGGATATGCATTACTCAGTAGTACCTACACAACAGGAGGAATTTTAGTGAGAAGTGTTGGGAAAAAATAGATTAAACTCAGCTGGACAAACAATAACAATCTTTGCTCATCCATCTAATGGACATCACTGCATTACCCAGGAAATAGTTGTGCTTTAGTGAGTGTTCCTGCTCCTCAGGGTTATTTTAGTCTTGCTAGCAGGGATTTTAGTGAAAGTTATGTCAAGATTTATGACTTGTCTGATGTGGTCTCTTGATAATGCAAGACAGAGTCAGGTGAAGTGAATAGAGAGACTCACCAAGTTTAAATGAGATTACCTCCCAAAAAACTCCTTGTAAGTTGAAAATATCAAATTTGACAGTGCAATGAATGCATCTAACCTACTAAACATCATACCTTAGCAACAAAGTGAGTTGTAGAATACACATTTTCCCCTCTCAAGGTCTCACAGCTAACCAAGAGCTAAAATTCACTGCTACTCCCCAGCATCAAGAGAGAATCATACTGCATATCACTAACTTTGGAAGAGAATGAAGTTCAAAATTCAAAATATGATGTGTACTGAATGCAAATTTACTTTCCCACCATCATGAAGTTGAGCCATCATAAGTCTAGCTGTAGTGGATTTGGAACCATTTGTATTTTTGAATATATAAATAAATAATTCATGGTTCTTGGAATGCTAACCCATTTTCAGTTAACATGATATAACTCTTTATGGACATTAAGAATTGAAAGTTAAAGCTAGTTTTTCCAATGTAGAAGTAAAGCTTAAAAAACCTATTATACTTTAGTGTAGGACAGTGTCTGAAAAATAGCAGTCAAGTAATAATCCATCCAGCACTGTCCTGCCCAAGAACTACTGTGTGCTGCCTGCATGGATATATGGCTGAAACTTCCTCTGCATACTTTTTAAAAGATACAAACCCATATCTGACATACTTAAGGAGTATTACTCTGTGAATTATTTAAAATATATTTCACAATGTTTAAAAAATAATACAGCTAAGAAAATCAGAAGACCAGCTACAAATAGGAATAAATTTTTCTCAAGTAATCAACTGATAACAGACTGATATCTAGAACCTTTGAAAAGCTGACAATCAAGAAAAAACTAATATTTTTTAAATGTACATGACATTTGTGCACGTATGGGTGGCACTGAAGAGCAAACCCAGGGTCTTGTGCATCGCATGGCAAGCAACTACCACTGAACTATCCCCTCAGAACCCAAATACACATAACATTTGAGAGTCTATGTTTCCAAAGATAATATATACCTGGAAAATAAGAAGGAAGACATACCCAACATCAGTAGTGACTAGGGAAGTAAAAATTAAAATTACAGCTAGTAAATTCTTATACATTTATTAGACTGAATTAAACCCAAAAGACAGACAATTCTAAGCGTTTGCAAAGTTGTGGAGGGTTAGGACTCTCACACACTGCTGCTGAGAGCATATAAAGGCAGAATTACTTTGGAAAAATTTGGAAATTTCTTAAAATGTTAAACTTTGACCTATTGTATGATCCCACAATTCTACTCTTGGGTAATTTGCTGAGATTAACTTTGTGTTCATACATAGATTTGAAATAACAGCCAACACCTAGAAACAACTCAAACACCCATCAGCAGATGAGTGATAAAGAAGTTTTACGCCAATGAACCAAAATACAATTCAATCACCAAAAGGTAAGGACTATTGATATACACGATATTGATACATTAGCAATAATTATGCTGAGTGATTAAAGCAAGACATGAGTTCTTAATATAAGATTCCATTTATATAAAATTCTAGTCAGTATCATCTAGTAACAGAAAAAAATGTTTGCATAAGGAATGGAGGTGTGGGGAGAGACTGCAAGAAGCAGAAATGAGATTTGGGGATAGTTATTTTATGCTGATTATGGAGATGGTTTCACATGAATCAAACAACAAACTATACTTCCCATAGGTGCAATTTATTGCATATCAATTGTTACATAAAAGAAGCTGCTAAAATATCTGAAGAACTGGAAATCAATATAAGAAATTTTTAAAAGACATTATCCTATTATAACATTTCACAACATGACACATGATAAAAATATTATGGTCAGGCTCTAAGCATATCAAATAAAGATTCAAAGTAAATACACTAAAACAATAGTATCAGGTTGTGGAATGATTTTGTTTTTCCTTTTTAGAAAAAAGCAAATTATCTATGACAAAAATCAATTACATCCCTAACATGAAATAATAAAAAAAAATTGTAGTACTACTTACATTGTAGATAATAAATTCATAGAACTTTTTTTAACTATTGTGGCTTTTACTACTGACGAGGTGAAGAAAAGTAAAAATTTCATTTTTAAAAGATGTATAACACATTAAACCTACAAGTGAGGGATATTTTGGTACACTACATCTAAGTCTCAGAACATTAAGCCGTGAGCTCAATCCTGAAATTATCAGATATTGCTTCTTGTGTATTTGTAAAGATGAAATGTAACTGGATCCAATGGATCAGTCAGGGTTATATTTAAAGCTTAATTTTTTCAGAGTGGATGTAATAACTGATGCCTGGAAACCCAGGTAGTAACAAAGTGATGCAGTTATGTACAAACTCTAAAACTCATCCTATTGTGACCTATAGTTCATAGCGATGTATATTTTAAAAAAAAAAAACTTCATTACAGAACCAAAGACCTATGTAACTGCCACTGGCCAACTGATGACTGTAGGAACATCGCTTTATCACACAGAGCACTGAATCTAATGTGAGACCGAGATACCAACAGTTCCGTTGTGAAAGTCAGATAGAGACTGTGTGCAGGGTATGTGTAAGGCCCAGCTAAAAGTTAGTTTATTACATTTCCACTCTTCACTAACAGCTTTTAACCATGATGGATGGAAAGGATTATCAGAACATGAAAGCTCTGCTTTTCCAGGCCCATGGTAAGCATTCCTGGCCTCCTTCCTTTCTGTATGACCATCAGGACCTGTATTCCTCTTGCCTCATGAGCAAGCTTGTTTGTTCTTGCTGTGCTCCAAGAATTCCAACTATGTCAAGAAAATGACATTTCAGTATTGTGCTTTTCATTGCCAATAGAAGCACTGATTTGCAGTCATGAAGTAAAGTTAAACAGGGAAATGTTAACGTAGCCAAGAGTATGAGGAGCTGCATCCTCACCCTCCACCACCAAAAAATATTATCTTTCCAAAGTTTAATAATGTCATTTCTCTCCCCTTTGATCTTAGGGTGATACAGAAAAGAGTTGCGAGTTAACAAATGAGACAAGTGACATAAATCTTTCTATTGCCAATAATAAGTCAACTGTAATTTTATGTAACCATCAGATGTTGGCTATAGGACTTAATCCACCAGAGGCAGAAAAAGCTTCATTAACTTGTGAAATCTTTTGGTTAGTGATAAAAGCCTTTGAGCTGGAAATAAAACTGATCATCGTAGTTAAAAACTCTCCCAGCTCTTCCAGATTGTGGGTCACTCTGCTCTTCTACTTACCATAACCTTCTGCCTCACTCTCTAAGTCTGCAACTGACCCATTAAAAACTAATCTGCAGAGGACAGCAGACCTTCACCTGGGTTGCAAACTGAGAGGAAAGAGGCTGGCTTCTGCGATTTCCAAAACATATTCTTCAGATGAATCAACCATTGCAAGGAACCAGAACCACTTCTGCTTTGAAGATTTCCTCTTGCTTTTTCACACACAATTTCTATTCACAAAAAAATTTCACATTGAGAAATTTGCTTTGGGGGGTATTTATAAACATCACAACAGCTTCTACCCAAGGAGACAAACAAAAAGAGAGAAATCAGACTTTCAGAAATGTGCTGCTTTTCCTTCATGAACATGAAAACATTGCCACATGTAGCTTTAAGGAGTGAAAATGTATTTTAAGCATAGCTCTACATAGAGGAAGATGTCCTTGATTTCTTATTTTTCTTCCCAAACTTCAGGAAAGATTTCCAAGTGAAATCAGCTTTATAAATCTAGGACAGGAAACAATTATATTTCACACGTACAGCTTAAATTGTAAGGAGAAGAAAAGGGACTGTTTATGGCAGATGTATCTGAAAAGCATCCTTGGGAGGAAAAGCTTTCCTCCCAGCATACAATTAGCAAGGTCTTTGCATCCCTGTCTTCATTGGCTCAGGTGTGATGACTGCTTATCAAGGCTACACTCAGAGCTCCGTTCATTGTTCCTATTGTTCGTCTCTGTGGGTGATACTTCACGTGTGGCAAAAGAAAGAATGGGGATTTGTTTTAACCAAAATATAAATGAATCAAAGCAGTTTTAATTGGCTTCACACAAAAAGACGGAGCGGAGGAAACATGTGGTATACTGAGAAGATGCAGACATTGTAGGCAGTTTTCTTGCTGAGTGGGCTGACAACTAGGAAGTGCTTTTGTAAAGGACAAAGTCTCCTGTACATCAGTTGAGTGGCCCTTAATCCAGAGCTTCTATGGCTGGAGGTCTAATCTACAAATCAGTTTTAAAACCTCAGTATAAAACTGATTTCCTTTCCCATTCACTATTTATGGATCAAGATAATTAAAAACTAAATCAAGAGTAGCTAACTCTAAAGTATAGAATTGGTATTATGCTTGGATAAAGCAGAAAACTGCAGAGTCCCAGAAAGCAAACAGTATCCTCAATTACCATTACAATCAATAGCCAAATGGACTTACCGCAAGTTGATTCATTCTAAAACAAATGATCCTGTTATACTCTATGGTCAAACACCTGAGAGAAGACAAGACTAAGGATTTGGTACTGAAAACCCTGAGTAATACAAGAGGGGAGCTTTTATCAGCTCAGCTTCTCCCGTTCACCTGTCGTTATTTTGGCCTTCTGTAATACATGTGTGACTGTTAGTCAGTTTGAGCTGCTATAATGAACTACACGAACTGAGTAGCTAATAAACAATAAAAATGTATGTCTTAGCCTTTGGAGGAAGGTAAGTACAAGATAAAGACATTGTCAAATTGTTAACTGGGAAAGGCTCATGTATGCCTTTGAAGATGAAGTCTCTCCGTGTGCTCATATGGCTTAAAGAGCAAGGGACCACCCTGGGGCCTCTTTTCTAAAAGCATTAATCACACTCACGAGGGCTCTGCTCTTATTACCCCATCACCTCCTAATGTTGTCACTGTACGAATTTTAGGAGACACAGTCATTCATAACTTGGCAGTCAGGTTGCAAACATGAAATGCAATAGCACAAAGAGACTATCTCTGAGGCTTTTTGGCATTTTTTTTTCTCTCAGATTAGCCAATCAGCATGTTTTCAGGCTACATTTACAGAGCACCACTGTGTTCAGTGGCCATGGTAGGTGCTTTTGAGATACAAAAAATGAGGAAATCCTGACTCTTTTCACTAATGAATCCAAATGAGATGGAAAATCAATTGCTTACTATTTGCTAACACTTAAAAAGAATCGTGTATTTTTATAGATTATGTACTATCCTCGGGACCTCTGATATGCTTTTTCTATGATGAAAGGGAAGAAAAATACATCTAGATTTATGAAACAACTAGATTTGGAATACCGCCTGACTCACTATAGGAAGACTGTGAAGTTAGGAAAAGTTTTATGCCAACAGTTTATAATACTGATCATTTTCTCCATTTGCATAACAAATGAAGAAATGATCTTCCCATTTCCTTGAAATTTGACTTCTTAAAAAGAAATAAAGCAATCTGGATGACCAATAATAAAAAAAATAGAAATTTGAAGTTTCTATTCAAGGCAGAAAGCATTTATCCACTTACATTGTTCACTGTGATTTTTAATCCAACAAGCATGTTAGTCAGTTTTCCATTACTATGATAGGGCTGGTGATTTAGCTCAGTGGCTTAAGTGCCTGCCTTGCAAGCACAAGGTCATGAGTTTGATCCACAGTACAAAAAAAAAAAAACCAGGATCCATTACTATGATAAAACACCTGAAGTAATCAATATAATAACTAAAAAAAAAGTTCATTTTGACTCAGAGTTTCTAAGTTTGTTGTCTGTGATCACCTGATCTCATTGCTCTGGGGCTACACTGACATAGTCTATTCTGCAAATTGTATATAGCAGAGGAAACCTGTTCATGGTAGCTACCAGAGGAAGAAAAAGAGAAAGGACCAATGCCCAGTATTTCCTACAAGGACAAGATTGCAGTGACCTAACATCTTCCCACCAGGACCCACCCCTTAAATTTTCAACACATCAACATTTCTGGGATACTTTTCTAAGCCATGGCAAGAAGATTCACTTCTTTTAAATATCAACAACCATGAAAAGTTTATGTCACATTTTAAGATACATAGTTTTCTTCATGTGCTACACAAAATGATGCCATTTGTCAATAAATGATAAACCCATAACATGCACAGTTTAAAGCCAAATGCTAGTTAGGACGCTGATGGTATGGTAACCACTGCAGAACTGGCTTGGAAGGAAGATTGTCCAAAAAATGACCTTATATGAATGACCTGAATAGGAAACTACATTCTTTTTCCAAGTTCTAAGTCAAATGACTATTCTGGAAAACTGGTTCGATTATTTGTGTTAAAAGGGAAAGCCAAGAATTATGCAAGTAAAGGGAAATAGTCTGAGTTTCTTAAATATATGAAAACTCTAGTATTAATAAGGGAAGAATGCTTGAAAATTTGATTCTGGGTTAACACAGCTGTAGAATTTTATTGAAATTTTCCAGTGTCTAGAAGTTAAGGATATTTTAACACCTTTTAAATAAAATTTGGGGGAAGATTTTAATCAATTGAAAGTAGCTGGAATACATGTTTTTTTTTCTTATGGGTGGAATAATGTGTGATATCTTTGTTGATAAGAATGCCAGAGAGAGACAGAGAGATCTTAGTACCATTAGCACCTGCTAGGAAGCCTTCAGAGAAGAGAAAGGAGTGATAAAGGACAGCTCTTCTAATGCCACATGGAACTGGATAAATAGGAGAAAATCAGGAAACCCATTTATGCTTTTTGTTCTTCTATATGCAATAGGAATGTAATGAAGCAATGCCCAGGAAAGGAAATATGGGCTATAATTTATCATTAACATCTTAAATCATAGTTCACTTGGATTATGAAATTCAAGGGTGATTATAAGACTTTCTTTGTGAATATGCTCACCAACAAAATGATAAAAGACTGAAAAAAGAATTCCCCAATTGTTTATAACCAACATCTTAACAATACTAGCCAACAAATTTCATTCATGAGGGAGTGGTTAGGATTTCTAACCCAAGGAATTCTTCATCAAAACTTGAAATACTTTATTATAGTCAATACTCTCAGAATGACATCCATTATTTGTGGAAAAGAGATGATCCTAATCATTTTAGCAACTAAGGTTACCATCACAAACTGATTTTTTCCAACCAATGGCAATCCATCACCAGTCTTTGGGGACCAGAAGGGATGTAAGCAGTAAAATACTTTGCCAGAATGATTCAAGACCTTGTATTTAGAAGTTCCTCATTTCATTGCTCTTGGGCTGTGGCCCTTGGCCCATCATCTGTCTGAAGAAAGCACTCATGTATTCACTCTCAAACTCACCATATCAAGAGTTGTGCAACACCAGTGAAGAAAACTCTTCTCTCCATGATGACAATTGCTTAAAGGTGTTGAGCTGTCCTTCCTGGGGCACCCGCGATGCTGTAGGAGTGGGTGGGCAAAGGACCACAGTTCATCCAAATAATAAGCAGTACCTTTCTGTTTGGGTTCTGTCTTCATGATGGTAAATATCTGAACAAAAACAATAAAGCCAGTGAAATATCTAAGACTCATCCTTTGTTTCACAGTTCTATCTTATGGCATATGGGCCCACATGGAATCTAAATTTGATCTACAAAGGCTAATGAATGAAAAGATAATTTTGCAAAAGGCATTTGGAGACAGAGAAGTCAGCTGGTGTGGAAAATCTTCAGTACCTTACCTCAAAGAGCATCCAGAAGGAAGAAGACACTAGGGATTTTAAATCTAAACTTCTATGCTACAAAAGAAAGGACTAAAGGCAGAGGCATTCTTTTTTCTATGGTAGAGCTGGTCAGTAGATGGCCAGGGCTAGACCCTAGACCTTGAGTGTATTGTGATTAAATTAACGTCCAAGGAACACTTAGCACAAAGCTATGGCACAAAACCATAAATGGCACTAGCAGCTACCCATGGTGTTGTAACCCCAGCATTCAGGGGTTGAGGAAGGAGGAACTTGAATTTAAGATCAGCCTTTGGCTATGCAGCAAGACTTTATTGCAAAAAAAAATGTTTTTAAACATAAATGACAGTAGTTATGAGTAAAGGCTATGGAACACTTGATTAGGAAAATATAAAATTTTAACAGAAATCTGGGGCTGAATTCAGGCCTTCCATTACCCAACATCATTTTATTAAGCAAGTAAGCTTATCCCACAGATTCTCTTTATCTGTAAAGTAACCCTACTATCTATCTCTTGGGGTACTCAGGATGTTGCTTTACTTTATGGCTTCTTCTGATGACCATGGATAAGAACCTGCATGGAGCATAAGTATCCCATGGTCTCAAATCTAGTTTAGATGGGCCCTAAGAAAGGTTCTGCTCTGAACCCTGAGCTGGGCAGAGGTTCTGAAACTCAACAATTCAGGACTTTGTGGAGGATTTTCCTTCTGTAGAGGAAGCAGGACACTGAGCTGGAATTCTGGAAACTCAGCTCCTGTGCTACATCTGAATTTAGCTGAATCATCTCCCACCACTGGGACTCAGTATCTTCCCATGGAAAGGACAAAACATGACTCTTCCTGGGGCTCCAGGACCTCATGACAGTTTCTTTGCTTTTATTGGATTCTATATTAGTAAGTTATGAACACCAGGCAATCTTATCCTGTTCACTTGGTCAGATTGATTTGTATTCTATAGCCTGGGCCATTCTCAGCATGGTTGATGGGTGTTTGGACTGCAATAACCAAGTGGTATTATATTTTATAAAATAAAATTAGTGGTGAAAACTTGATAACTATATTTTTTTTCTTTTGCAATTTAAAGAAAATTTGATTCTTCATGTGTGTTAGAGTTGATTGCTCACTTCCATTGCAGAGATTACTGGAAATCTGGAGGATACATAATAATCTTAGGAAATCTTTACTAGAAAGAACCAGGAACTTTGAAGCTTAAATATAATGCATGTAACCAACTTCCTGGACATACTGTTCCTCAGAGGTCTCCCATGCCAGAAAATGTCACATGACATCTGCTACTGATGATATGAGACACAAAAGAACAGTTTCTACACACACTCCCACACCTAGACATGCAGTCGTAATTTGTTGTAGGGATGAGGACTCTCCCCTTCTCAGCAAAGATTACCCGAGACCACCATGATTGCACAAAAAAAGTGTCTGAGCTTTGATTGGAGCTTCTCAAACTTTGAGAAGTGGGGAGATATAAAAAAGAAAGCTAAAAAATGGTCCTAGGGAAATAAATTTTCACTGAGAAAAAAAATCAAATTGTCCACAATAACAAAGTAGTTGTACTCTTCCAGAAAGGGGAAATATACTATTAAGTAAATTCAGTTACTGAAACTTGAATGGAGTATTTTTTTTTTTGTCAAGCTAGGAGATAGATAGATAATCAGTTAGATATATTGGTGGATTGAAAACAAGAATAAAAAACCCTCCATAGTAGCTTGGCTATCTGTTTATGAGCACATGGAAAATGCTCAGTGACTGCTAGATCTGTGCTTCCAACATGCCCTAGACTTGTGACTGTTCTCCAAAATGAGCATTTCAGGTGGAAAAGGCTGAGCCTTTGAAAGGAGGAAAAGCTTAGTCTCACTCCTAACTCCACCAGTTCCAAGCCTCATGATCCTCAGCCAGTTCCCTTTATCCCTGAGCTAATTTTCTCCCCTGTCAAGATAAAATAAAATATCTTTTTTCTACTTACAGCTCTGTGAGGAAGATCAAATGAGCTAATGAAAGCGCTCTAGAAACTGGAATGCCAGGGATGTCAACTGCATGCTGGGTGGTCAAGGGCATCATTAACCATACCATGTACCAAACCAGAACTCCTGCCTTCTTACAGGATCCTGGGAGGAGGAGGAGGAGGAGACCGAGAAGGACCTGATTAGTGGCACACGCTTGCCTTATTCATATCCTGGGGGGAACCACAGTTTCTGGATGTTTTAGCCTTCAGATACTTTTAGGCTGTTTTCCAAGAATGCAAATGGTGATCCAGATGGGCACTAGGAATATCCAAAGCAGATATCCCCATGAGAAGAAACTGAGAGACCAAACTTACCTACTGAGCTCATGTCAACTGGTCTGAAACCCTCCCCAGTGCCAAAGGAATATTCATACCCCAGTGATGCCTGTCTCCACCTCACCAGACCAGTGCCTGCCTCTCCAGATGTCTTATTTCACCAACCGCTTGCCGCGCATCAGTTGCCTTGCACAGGAGAAATGCCTTGTAGAATCTATCCTCTTAGTCACTTGCAAGTCAGTCTCAAGGCCCTGTGCATCAGCCTCTGAAAGAACTCCCACCCACCTTCATCCCCACCTCCGTCACAAGGATGTGGCTCCTCCTCTCTTCTCCTGGCAAGCGAGGCTGCCCTCTAACTGCTCCTGCCTCTTCAGCACCTGCAACATAAAGCTGTCAAGGCCTTTGGAGATTCCTCTTGCATTTTAAGTCACAACTCGATTCCTTCAGTGTGGCTGCCACCTTCTGTGTAAGATCCCCTATCTTCCCCCTCTGTTGCAGTCCCTCCTATGGTCTCTCCCTTTCCTAGGCTTTCATGGATGCTGCTTCCACTATCTGAGCACACTCTCCCCATACTTGGCTGGACTCCTGAGCTCACATTTTGCCAGAGCTAATGTTGAGTCTCTCCCCAACGAGAAATGTGTGGGATATGTATCTTTCATTATGTCATGATGTGTACTTGCTACTCAGTGCTCAACCTTGTCAAAGTGACTACGCTGCCACATTCTAGTGTCCCTGTCTCCTCTGAAGCAGGAGTCTCATCTTGTTACATATTACATTCCTGGCACCCAGCACCATGCATGGTCCATTACAAAGAGAGTGCTTTGTAAATATCTGTTGAATAAAAAAGATTGTGAATTGTGGTGAGTTTCGTTCAGCAGGGGGTTGGCCCCTCTTTGTTTTCCACACAGTTTTATGGCTCAGACAGCTTGCCTCTTCCCTAATCAGAACAGAGTTTTCCCTACACATTCAGTGCTTCGCCAGGCCCTCCAGCCTGTTCTCAGGATGACATTTAGCCTCAGATGGAAAAAGGTGAAAAAAGTCAGACAGTTTCAATGCTGGAAAACATCAGGGACCACTTGTGGTCTAAGTGTGTAACTGTGTTGAGGTGCTATTCGGTTGCCAAGACTTGAGAAAGAAATGAGAAAACAAAGCACCAAACGAGGTGTGGTGTGAGGAGAGGCATGTCATTCTCCTGAAGCAGCCCCTGCGACTGCTGGGATGGGGGATGCGAAAACCAGCCAGGACTCCCGGAGTAGGCCCCTTCTGAACTGGGAGTGAAGATTTGGCCTTAAATCAAAAAGACATCCCGATGAGCTGGGATAAGCCAAACAGATGGAGGAGGCCCTTTGGGAAAAGAGAATGGTCCATCCAGAACAAGGAGATGGAGAAGGACCAGGAGTCAGAATACAGGAGCCAGGAGGCCCCGGGACTTGTCAGCATGTAAAAGGGCTGAGGAGGACAGTGCCTCCAGGGCTGTCTTGCTAAAAGGGAGACAAGGATTCTCTCTAGCATATCATAAGCACAGCACTTCCTAATTTAAGTGAAAGTCTAGCTACCACACAAAACCCAGATGGATACTAATTGAAGCTTATCGTTTGTTTTTTGCGCACCACATGAAAAAGGTAACAGTTAAAGTCATTCATGATTTTCCTTACAAGTAGATAGATCAAGACTGTCCCAGCTCCCAGCTCTACCGCTTACCAGCTGAGGACATTGAGCAAATTGCTCCATATCTTTGTCCTCAGTTTCCTCATTTGTGAAAGGATGCAGCCTGCTCACCTCTTAGAAAATGACTAGGTTGGGAAGAAGGCCTGGTATGGTTTGAGCACATTTTCCAGCTGTAACCTAACCTGTGTATTAAAACTGTATCAGTTTGTTTAAAAGGTATATACGCATGTTGACAATGGGAGCAAAAATCTCCAAGTGTTGTGAAAGCAGTGTTTAGCTAAATTCATGCTTGAAAAAGAATAATGAAAAAAGTGTGTGTGTGGAGGGAGGGGGCCCGAGTGAATGGTGGGCCAGGAGAGAATGAGAACACTCAGAGCCTGCGTGTGGAGATGAGTTCAAGAGCTCAGGTGCTCTAAAGACTTTTGATATGGGTCCTATATGTTGGCAGGAAAGAATAGCTCGCTCCCAAACAACTTGGTACCATTAAATTATCCCACCCCCAGTTCAACAGCAACACCAAGAAGGAGCTTCAGAAGAGACCCAGAAGGAATCAATACACAGAGTAGATCACAACCACAGTACTGTTACTTGTCCTTCTGAGCCAAAATCAAAGCAATACCTGATGAAAGGTTAGAATCATCCAGCCCACTTTTTTTTCAAGCCTAACACCCTCTCTTCTTCGGGTCTCCTCTCTCAGAAACCTAGATCTTAACTCAGAGGCTCATTAACTACCCTTGGCATGTCTTACAAAAACAAAGATATTAGCTCCAGGTCTTGGCTGTATTTCAGCCCAGATAATTGCACTCTATCTCCCAAGGTTGGTGCTTGGAAAGATAATCATTACAGCAACCTGGACTCTCCTTTCCTCTAATTCCTCCCACCTCAAAGAGAAAGAAACTATTTTCCCTAGAGTCTTGGCTCCATGCCAGCTCTGGGGTCAGTTTGATTCTACCCACTAGGACAAAATCTCTTCCAGAAGCTTGGGCAATAGAGCTGCTTCATGTTTCATAGGTCACAGGTTCAAATCCCACTGAGGTGGTACTTTCAATGAGACTTCTGTTAGTGTTCAGGCAATGGGTAATGGGCCTCAGAGCTCTTTTCCTCACTCTTCTTTCTTTGCTTCAACAACTATCCCACTGGGGAAGCTAACCGGTAAGGTTAGTGTTCATTTCCCTTCCTAATATGAGCCTCCTGCCCAGAGCCAAGTTGGCCTTTTGCATCCTATACCTGGCTCCATTTGTAAGAGCTGCCTTAGAATCACTCTCAGCTGCCTGGGGAAACAATGGACCTCCATTTCCTATTCAGACTTATGATTTATGCAACAATATAAATTACCGTGATTCAATAAAGTCGTATGACAGGTACATTAAATTCAGGTGCTCCATATATGAAATACATAAAGTATCTGATCAGCATTTCTTTTTACCTGGTGACCAGCATTTAGAAACCTCAGATCCACACGTGCAATTCCATGCTTACTTACAGAGGAAAGAAATGCTAGAAAAAATCAAATGGTGATAGCTACATATTTTAAGTGCTTCTAGGTTTCTAGGAATGTTCCCCACATGTGTCATCTCATTCGGTCTTCACAATACCGCTTTAAGGTTGTCACTAAATCTCCATGATACAAGTGGGCACACTGCACCGGGTCACAAGGCCATTAAATAGTGGTGCTTAATGTCACACCCAAAGCTTCTTAGCTCAGAGTCTATGCTTTTACACATCAGATGTTATTTCTCCCCAAAACAGAGGTTGATGACTGCAATCCCTAAGAGGTGGGATATTCATCAATTTTATTTTCCTACTCATGTGCTCTAAGTCAGCCACGTTCTCTGCAATGAATACATATTACGTTCATAATTAGGGAAGTGTGGTATTTTTACATCTTCCCTTTTTCACACTGTCACATTTTAGACAAAGTTAAAATAAATAAAGGAAATTCAGTACCAAGGAGCTTTTTAATAAGGCACTTGAAGTTTACAGCACTAGAGAAATGTGTTAGAAGAAGGTAATTTGGCAAGCTTCTCCACAGAGATGTCACCTCTTTCGATATTTAACTTTCAGTCCTACTGAAGCCCAGTACTTTTCCTCCTTGCCAGGAGCAGACATCCACCCAAAGAGTGCAAGCAATGAAGACTCAAAGTGTCAGATCTCAGTGCCCAATCCTGCCGTGCTTCATGGGCTGAACTTGGCCTCTGGGGACGGAATTGTAAGGGCATCTGAAACTTGGCAGCTTTTTAATAGCATGAGATAATTCCCCATCTCAACAGTAAGAAATATGGCCTTTAGATCAATACCGGGTGAATTAGTAGTCAACAGTGATCAAGTATGACAGAGGAAATATGATTCATTTCTTAGAAGAGCTAAGATCTCACATGGTTTATTGAGACACGCTTGAAGACTGGGAAACTGAGCTGTGAGGGCTGCTTTAATTTATCCCACAAGTAGGTTTGTAGAGAAAGCTCAAATGCTCAAAGCTTTTCAGACTATTTTTTCCTCTCTCTTTTCCTCCAGTAGTTAAAGTAATCTTTATGGCATCACTTCTCTTACAGGTGCCATCGAAACCCCAAAATCAGTCCTAAACAGACCAGTTCAATCTACTGGACGGTAATTAATCCAATTAACAATTACTGGGTAGTGATGATGTTAAGAATGTCACATCTCATGGCACCCTTTTAATTTCAGATGGGCTTTTGAATGTGATGTTTCCTGATGTTTAACTCCCTTATCATATGCTTTTCTTCTTTCAGAGAAGAAAAACACTCCTCAAGGGGGCTGGAGAAAGGAACAAATGTGGATGACATTAGTATGAAAAGTCATGGTCGGGGGTGCCTGCATGAGTGCAAATGTCATAAGGAATGGAGAAGTCACTTTCCCGGTGCATTTTACTATTAAGTTTGACAAGCAAAAGGGCTGGACCTCAGCCCTGGTGATGTTAGACAGCATTATTGTAAATAAGCATTGATTTTTAAATAGTTTCAAATAGTGCTTTGCAAGGAAACTTTTCATTGAATACGTGTCTCTGCCCATCTGTAGGAGGAGGTCTGTATCAATCGCATTCGTAAAATTTCCACCCTCTCTTTCCAGCCAGTTTGGCAATGGAAGGTGGATAACTTTGGTTGCCCCATCCGTTTTCCGTTGAAACTTTCAGATTTCTAAATTCAGAAGTGAAATGTGCTATCCATGGGTCTTCCCTTAATAAATATTTAAAGTTCAATTCCTTTTGAATCCATGTCTGGGGTAGGGGAGGCAGGGCGGTCACCAAGTATAAACCTGAACTCTAACGCATTGTGACGCAACATCCTCCAAAGTCCACCAATCATAAGATGCCTCTTCAGGGTGCTGTGTTGCTTTCTAAACAGGCAAGTGAGAAGTGGAACCTAGACAGGAAATTCTGAGCTGACTTGTGACACAGAAAGAGCAGACAGTGGCAGGAACTGACTCTGCTGTGCTGAGACAATTTAGAGTTGATTCACGCAGTTAGATGAAGGATACACAAGCCGTATGAACTCCCAGTGATGCACAGAAAATTCCAAGAACCCTTGAGCATTTTTATATCCTGTTCAAATTTTAGTATTTTCATGAAAAATCTATAGGAAGAATAGTCACAATGATGGTTCATGTTGTGGCTTGCTACTCAGCATTGAATTGTCCAGGGAGCAGCAACCTGGCCCCGCAGATGACCTGTTCAGCCCGATATGCATTATCTTTCCACTAGTCAGGAACAAGAAACTATGTAAAGCATGAAGCTAATGGTGGGGACAGGTCCGCATGCATGAAAGAAGCATTTCCCCTCTTTTAGAGACATAGTCACAGAGGGTCAGATGAGCTAAATGTCATAGTTAATTCACCCAACTGATAAATGGTAGAGCTGGGATTCTCACCCAACTGTAGCTCAGTACACCAACCTCTCTTTCTAGCTCAGCTAGCTGCTTGCAATCAACACAAAACAGCCTGATGGGTATCTGGGCCATACCTGATATTTGTGGTTGGTCCAGTAATAGCCCAATTCTCCAAAATATCTGGGGAATGAGTCAGCCTAGTAAACTAACCTGGAAACTTAGCAAGTAGAAGTAAATAGAAGCAACTAGATTGTCAATATCTGTTCATATCCAGCGATGTACTTCCCTGCCTACATCATTAGGTACCAAGCAACATATAGTTCTCTTGATCATAATGGTTAATGCACTTTATTGTCATTGTTGACACATCTTGACTTCCCTTTTGTACTCTAAGGTGAGCCATATGACATGCTCTTGTTACTTTTCATGCCCAGTACGTGGCATAAAATTCTCAGTACCTATATGGATACATCTATCTATATTATATACTACATAGTATTTACATTATCTATATAATACATAGTAATGCAGTATATCATAGGATAAAATTGTAAGGTGTACCTATAAAATCTAGATTGTCCTCAAACTCATAATGGTCCCCCATCACAAATAGAAAATATCTTAGTCAAAAATACATTTAATACAATCAACAAAAACAAAATAGTATAAAGCCAATCAAAGCAAAAGAATGAAAGCATGATGGGACTTCAAAACAAGACAGTGTTTGACTGTACTGTGTGCGAAGGTATGGACAATTATTTCGAACAAGAGACATTACGGTAGTCACTGCTGATTTCCTGTTGTCCGGAAGTCCTGTGTTGCTTGCATTGTTCTGTTCTGATTTGCTTTGCTCTGTTTTGTTTTGTTTTGTTTTGTTTTGTTTTATCCTCTTTAAAATATAAAATTTAAAAATACATTTAAAATTCCCCACGTATAAAACATCATAGTTTAGCCTATTCTACATAAAATGTATTCAAAACCCTTATGTTAACTTAAAATTGAGAAAATCATCTAGTGCAAAGCCTATTTTGCAATATAAAATTCTCATGTCATGTAGAGGATGTCTATATCCCCAAACTGTGGATGGAACACTGTGGAGTAGGAATGTCCCAGCCACACCCACGTGCAGCTGTGGACACTGGCACTGTAGCCCATCAGGCCACAGTCCACGTGCACAAGACACTATTGCATCTTCAGAAGGCTGTAAGCTTTCACACTATTATGTGAATTTTAGAAATACTTTTCATGACTGGATTGGCCACTGCTGGGGTGACAGTGAAATGCCATGGCGGGGGGGGGGGCACCAAGGTGCACTGCTAACTCCGTCTCCTGCCCCTGCCACACACAGCCCGTCAAACGGAAACCCACCTATCTTAGATACCATGAGCACTTGTTCCAGTTAGCAAGTAAAATGCAGCAGTGTGTCTGGAAGACAGTTGTTTTTATGATTATCTAGAAGATATATTTTCTTATTGAATTATTAAATGGGATTGCTACATCACCTCAAAAAATAATTTGATAAAGAAGGAAATTTTGTTAATCGTATGCATTACGTTATATATTTTATATACATTTTCACACAATTCCTTGTCACTCAATGCAGCCAAACCAAGCCGAAAGTTAGGACACCTTTACTGTATTTGTTTTCTTCTCTTATAATTATAATTGCATGATTCACTAAGAGCTGAGTCCCACCGCTGCTAGCCAGCATCGCAAGAAGAGTTAGACTGCATATTCATATCTCAGAAAAATCATACATCAAGAATCAAAGTTTGGCTTATACTGAATGTGTATGTTTTTGTACTATTTTAAAATTTGAAAAAAAAGTATAAGTCAAACCACCATAACTCAGGGGGCACCTGTATTAAGCATTATAATTTGAATGTAATATGGTGTGTGATAAATACTATAATACATATATGTGTAATAAACATATAACATACATATAGAAAAATGATAATGGAATGAATGAATGAATGAAAACACAGCACAGACCGAGACAGAAGCAACAACAGCACTATTCTGAAAGCTCACTGATTTGAGAATGTTCCCAAACACAAATGGTGCACAGGATTTGAAGCCAGAATCAATGTCTATATGGTTGTAAGCCAATATTTTAACCATCTCTGTCTAAGTCAAAGGAGGGTGATTACGTGATGAGTTGTATTTATCACCACTTTCTTTATACCAGCAGCTTACTAAACACTCACATGTCCCAATTCAGTTAACCTTCCAACGACCTTACTAGCCCAAAAACATGGCTTTAGGTAATGGTAAGAAACTAAGACAATGAGGGAAAGAAATTTGCTCAAATTCGTACAGCCAGCCCATGGCAAGCTACCTGCATCCAGTACCTATGTGCTTTACTTCTTAACGTAGGACGAAGAGACAAAGTACACAAGCATCTCACACAACATCCAGCATATTCTATTGTGCTCAGTAAATACCCAGCCAGCCTTCGCCTCCCCGTTTTAATGAGGCCACGCTGTAGCTAACCACATGTGCTGCTAAAACTTGACTATAGAGTTGCCTTATAAAGAATGGAAGAAGAAATCAGTTTGCATAGATTTTATTTCCAAACGATCTATAAATAATAAGGAAATTCACCATCCTTATTTAAAGGTCTAATTTAGATTCTTTATCAAGATGATTTAAAATGCCTTTCACTAGGAAACCATATTTCAAAGACTTTATTTATTAGACTTCTTGAAAGTGTGTTTTTAATGCACGTTCTGACTTTTTGCCAAACCTATTCTCTGAAACCGTAAAATAAAACCAGCTTCCTCTTTAAAGAGTTATATTTATTAGATTTTTACATATTGATACAGTACAATTTATCAAAATAAATCTCACTGAAAATTGGCACATAAATCTTCCAACAGCCTTTATATTCAGCGTGTCTACTGTAACTTCCCTCTGATAAACGTTCAGAGAACTCTTGTGGCAGGAAACTCCTTTGGAAGAATCCAAGCTGTATCTTCAAGTGGAACTTATCAATGGCCAAGTTCACTTTGCTCATTGTTATGATTCTACTTGGACCAGAGGGGCTGTGTGTGTTTTATCTGACACTGGTAATTAAAGGCAATTACATCTTAAACCTAAACAGCTGTGAACTCTTCAAAATGTGCAGGACCCAGATGCCAAGTTCTAAAACAGTGTTTAAGCTGCCTGTGAAACAAAGCTGGGAGAACATAGCCATTCTGTACTTTTTCATGCAGGAGCCTTAAAATTCCTTTCTCTTTGTCATTTAGAATAAAAACAATTACTTCAAAGGAAGAAGCTTACTTCTAAAATTTCTGGGGGTGAGGTTGTGTTGGTTTTGAATACATGCATTTCATAATTCACAAATGTGAGGTTTTCTTTGCTGAAACTTCCAGA
Organism: Hydrochoerus hydrochaeris; assembly: GCA_004027455.1. Lineage (NCBI taxonomy): Eukaryota > Metazoa > Chordata > Mammalia > Rodentia > Hydrochaeridae > Hydrochoerus > Hydrochoerus hydrochaeris. The sequence continues at coordinate 62,267 of PVLA01003978.1, read as the reverse complement.
TATTTATGTGGTTCTGTGATAGACAGCAAAATTTAGGAGTACAGACTTACATTCATTTGATATTTGGGTTACTGATTTGACAGTGTGGATGTAAGAAATTGTGGCAAAAAATAAGAACTCAAATCTCCATTTTCCAGGGTAGAAATATTTTAACCTTCAAAATAGTGGGCTTTATGAGTGGATCCATTATATTTCTTCAATTCATGAATCCATTAAATTGCCTCTGTGGCATGATGCCCCAGTGGTGTTTCACAAATGAATACAATTGAAAGTGTGACCATTTGGGGAGTCTAATTTGTTTCTGTGTACTAAAAACTGAAACAGGAAGCATCAGAGTCCATTTTTAAATTTCATTCAAAAAATGGTGCTCCTTGGAAAGTGAAGATTGAGACTAAAGGTGAGCCAGCACCCATTCCTCAATGAATGCCCATGCCTCTGCTTCTCATGTGCCCACATCATCTTCCAAGAACACAACATAACCCTCCCACCACTGCCAACTCCAGAAATTGTGTCCTTCTGGCTATAAAGCCATGAAATCTGGATTTTCAAACTCAGCAACCCAAGCCCTTTCCATTAAAGCCTTATCAATTTCTCCACCTGCTTTTCCTCAGGAATATCCAGCTGGACCTCCAGAGACAGGGGCTCTGCATTCTAAGAGTTCAACAGACATCGGACCACAATTATTTGGAGAAAAAAAGCATCTGCTCTGAACACATGAAGGGATTTTTCCTTATTACTAGGCTCTCAGAAATATAGTATAACACCATTTTCATAGCATTTGCATTCCATTAAGTATTATAAATCCTATAAGATTATGTAAAGTGTACAGGATGCCCTTATAAAGGATTTGAGCATATGGTGATTTCAATATCCATGGAGAATTCTAGAACAAATATCCATGGATACTGAGGAATGACTGTACCTGAAATTGACAAGCAACTCTTGGGTCTGCCTGATATCTATTTCTCTCTTGTAGATAAAATTCATCCTGGTCTTCTACTCTACTGTTACCTGCCAGCCCTATATGCACACCTTGACTTTGACCTGTTCTCAGTCTATGTGTTTGATAAATACAGACTCTTCTGCAGCCTCGGGCCCAAACATGCAGCTTACTTTGGAGAATCAGAGTGTGGTTTCCCCTGGGCACAGTACTTGGTTTAGGGAAAAACTTTGGAAAATAGAACCAATAAGTAGATCCTTTGACACATTGGTTAAGACTCTTGAAAGAGAACTTTCTCTCTGGAGGATAAGTGGTAACCTAGTTTTAACCTTGACTTACTGAGGATATCAAGAAAAAAAAATACATGCCTATGAATAGAGCCAAGGTAAATTGAAGAAAGAAACCTAGTCCTGAAAAAAATTGTACTTGGTTCTACTGTATCTGAGTATCCCAGGAATTTCTGAGTTTATCAGCCAGGAAATTGCCTAAAGGCTCAAATTAAATGGAATTGGATTTTTTGTGATTTCCAACAAAAGTCCCGATAAATATTGCATTCAGCGCACCAACCAACTTGCACTTTCCTACTCAGGACGTGACACTTCATATCTCTCTGGTTTCTGTGCACACTGAGTTTTCTTTGTATGTCTAGTATGGCAATAGAAACTCAAAGATCCATGCCCCAATCTGTAGAAAAAAATTGGAAAAAATACGTGATGGATGACAAATAGATGAGGTCTAAGCAAGTAGAGATGATGGACCAAAATTAGTGGCAGAGAAGGATTCCTGAAAAGCTCTTGATGTGATCTATCTCTTATGGTCACACCTCAAAGTCTAAGTACACATGTGCACAGGCCTGATAGAAGACAAACACACATGTAGGCAAAATACCCTTAGGTCCATAAATTCTGAAGCTCAGTGAATTTTTTTGTTGACCTACAATTGTTTTCAAACACCACTTTCACCTGAGGTGTGTATCCGCAGATGTTTGTCAGTGTGATATTCTCTCTGGATTTCCAAACCCTGTGTCCACTCACTTGTCTGCTGAAACTTCCTGGACTGTGAGTCCCTTTCTAGTTCAGAGAGAGTCTCTGGGCTACTGCTGTGTCCCCCTGAGAAGTTAGACATCCCTGGGAGATGGCGCATGATTCCATCTACCAGGACACAGGGGTAGAACCTCTATCCCAAAAGATATTACCCTCCTTACTAAAAGAAACCCTGCTTTGTCAGTTCTGATGACTTCCCTGCACAGGCACCCTGTTCTGAATGATTTAAGTAGGAATTACTTAGAAAAATCCTCTTAATGAGTTTAGAACTTGCACAATCAAAGCCTGAAAACTACTTTTATCCCTTTTCCCTGGGTTAAAGAGTGAGTAGTAGCTCAGTAGTTGCTGGGAACGATGGGGAGGAGGAGAATTAAACCGAGAAAGAGCATAAGCTTGGACCACACGCTTGTCTTATTCTACCAATTTCTTCTCGGGTAATGAAAAGATTCTCAAAAGTATCTTCAACAACACTCCTGAGGCTCCCCGGAAACTCAGTGGCCTCATTCAAGAGGAGAACACACTTGCCATTAGGGAAGAAAACCAAATCTACACTCTGAGTAGAGGACATTTAGGTCAAGTCTGAGATATCAGCCACTTGAAAGCAACCATTTTCCGTGTAGCTACAATCACCTCCCTAAGTGAGGGACTGATTAATACGAAAAGAGGAAAATAAGTTTTATCTCTATTGATGTTTTCTTATTCCAAAAATTATTTTAGGCAGCAGGCAGATATTATTATGATTCTCAGTCTATACAGTTACAGAAGTGAGAGGGGCTGGAAGAGAAAAATGGCAGATTGACACAGGGTCTGGCTTCAAATGAGTGCTGGAACCAGGAGAGAAATTGGAAGAAAGAAAGAAGAGAATGAGAAGAAAACTGATCACCAGAAATGCCATGTTATCTCCTGAGCTGAGTCACTGTGTTTTTCATATTCAGCATTATTATCTTTTTTATTCATCCTTCTTCCTTATGGCAAAAAATTTTCCTGAGTAAACCCTGACTGAGGAGAGAAGATCAGGATAAACCAATCCTATTATTTCCGGTCCTCTGATGAGTCACCAGTGTGGGAGAAGAAGGCAGATATAGAAAAAAATACTATAGTACATTAAGAACCACTTACTAAAAGTGAGGCAGAAAGACTGTCTGCATTAAAGTGCCCATAAATTGAGTCAGTGCCATTCACAGACCAGGGATAGAGAGAAGAAGGCCACACCAGGAAACAAGCTCAGGCTGGGACCTAGTGCCATGCACATGGGCCGTAATGACAGCTATGGAGGCGAAATGCAATTGGATGCCTGTGGTGCTCTGGTGTTTCACTGTAATTTGCAGGTCTAGGGCCAGTGGTCCGATCATAGGTTCAGAGGATAGCGGCACACAGTGGGCATCTAGAGAGATCTTCTTCTGAGAGTTTCAGCCATTGTTGATTCCCTGTGCTCTTGTTTTGAAGTCCTATATGGTTTCCATTGTTTCATTGGGTTGGGTTTATTCTCATTTGCTTTGTTTGATTATGTCCAATCTGATTACAGGAGCAGCTATTTCAAAGATAACCAGAAATATTATGGTAGCAATTTTGGATTTACTATTGGCTTGTTTTGAAGTCCTTTAATGCGTGCATCATTTTGTTTTTAGGGTTTCTATTCTATTCTGTTGTTTGATTTTTACTATATCTGAAGTTATCGGCAGCTAGTTTGAGGACATCATGAGGCATATGGTAACTATGGTTGATTTTGTAATGTTTTAAAGTCCTGTATCTCTTATATTGGTTTGTTTTAATTGGTTTTATTCTATTTTGTCCTCTTTAAAAAACTTTTGTGTAAATTGGTGATATTGGAGGTTCCTGTGGACAGAGGCGGGTGCGGGCGGTGGCATGTGAGGTGTGGAAGGAAATAGAAGAATCACGGAAAGCCAGCAGGAACTTCTGGACTGGGACTTCTTCCTTCTCTGAAGAAGGCCACTGTTTATCTTATGTGTCCACTCTAGTGTCACTAGCTCTTCTTAGTAAACCAGCCATAGTGCAGCCATATGGGGCAAAAGCAGAGCTTCAAAGGGAGGAAGGGGGCTTGCACTTTGCAGTGCAGAACCATTCATCAAGGCATCCATCAATACCGCTTAGCTCACTCTTTGAATTTTGCCAATGTGGCTTTTCCTGGTTAGCGCATTTCTGCATAGAATCAGCTGGTCAAGTGCCTTTGAGAGGCGGAAATGCAGGAAGGAGGAAAGCGAGGGAGGGAAGGTGGAAAGATTGGAGGGAGATGGGCTCAGGTATGGCAAGCTTCTCTTGACACACATGCACATTCCATTCTGCCCCCAGTCACACCCCCTTGGGTCTTAGGAAGACTTTTTAAAGAGGCCACTAGGGTCACTCATGGCCAGAGCACAGTTGAGCAATTCTTCCTATTTAGGAAGAAGGGAAACTAAAAATTTTTATGAACTTACTCTGTGCTAGGCCCCCCAACAAACACTTTGACATAGTCACTTGCACTTGCAAACATGAAACTTTTTTAAAAAATTAAAATTTCTACAGATTACAAAAAGAATACCCAGAAATATTAAATATCTTGGTCACGAAGTATTCAGGCCAGGATCTTAATTGAGACCTCCTTTCACTTAACCAACTTGTTTTTCATCTCTTAGTACTGCATTATTTTTTAAATTGAGTAGTTATTATAAATTATTCATCCAAGCACCAAAATACCAGGTATTATATGATATGCCCAGTGCCTTTCCGTCTGAATAGAAATGCAAAAACGAAATAAATCACTAACTGGTAAACGTACGAAAGAAGCCCTTATCCTTTGTGAGTGTGTACCACCTGAAATACAAACATTGGTTGAGCTTTAAAAAATACCAAGAACTGGCTCTTGCCTTTCCTGTGTTGATATTTTTATATCCTACAGAATCCTGTGGGATCAGTGTTACCAGTATAATATGCATTGTGCAGAAGGAACTTTAATTAATGCGTCCATGTTTATTCAGCTGGTACAAAGAGGAAACCTTAAACCCAGGCTATCCAAGGACAAATCATACATCCTTCCTACAACATATAAGCATCGCATATAAAACCTGACACAAGAGTAGATGGTGGAAGATTGGTCCACAGACATGTGCAGAGACATTCTTTCTTTATTCATAGATTTCTTAATTCATTCAAAAATCCTATGGTGAAAGTCCTAAGGTAGAGAACTAGAACAAAGTATCTTAGACCAGCAAGACACACCCTGTGTCCTGAAGGAGCCCCACAACTTGTGGAATCATTGGTCATCACAAGTGGAAGGACTCAAGAGCAAATCCAGGCACAGTGTCAGTTGTGTTCCTGTGATAGAAACTGGTCTAGATGTCAACACCTTCTGCAGAGAGACCTGCCACTCTCCAGGAGCACACTAGAGCTGGATCCCTCTGCACAGCTCCTTCATAAACTCACTGTGCTGATCGCTTACACACTTCAAATCTACTGCTGCACAGACTTAGAAGATCTGCTGAATAGCTCATTTAACACCATTCCTTCCACCTGACAAGTGAGCACACAAGAGACCGTACACCACAAATCTGCTTTTTAAATCCGTAAAAGCCAGCCAGAGCTGGAGAGAAAAGGAGAGAGACAGAGGAACACAGAGACAGAGACAGAGACAGAGAGAGACAGAGTCAGAGAGAAGCAGAAAAACATGGAAATAAAGTTTTTATAAATGGAGAAGGGAGGAGGAGTTGAAGGGAAAGGAGCAGAATGGGGGAAAAAAGAAACAGATTATACTAGGTACAGGTACAAATTCTCTGTGATGAATGTCATCACTGCGTATGCCAATGAAATCTGAGTTCAAAAAAAAGCAGACAAAGCTGCAATGTAGGAAAACAAGTATCTCTCACAAAGTAAGGGCTTTGGCGGTGGAAGCCTGGTGAGAACTCAACAAGAGGAAGAGAGGGAGAAGATCCAACCAGGAACACCAGGTACTTGAGGAGGTGCCGCTAAGAGGTGAGGGGCACAAAGGCCACTGGTGGAGCTCACAGAGCTCACCGGAGGAGCTGGCCCCTGGCCCGTCACCTGTCCTCATATGTCATTTATCACCTCTCAGGTTTTGTTACTTGGAAGGGATGGTAACTGCAGAATCTCTCTCTCTCTCTCTCTCTCTCTCTCTCTCTCTCTCTCTCTCTCCCCTCTCTCTCTCTCTCTCTCTCTCTCTCTCTCTCTCTGTCTCTCTCTTTCTCTGTCTCTCTGCTTCTCTGTCTGTCTCTCTCCTCAATCTTACTGCAAATAAAAAAGTACTATGTGTCTATACTGTATTTTTTTCTTATTCAAAAGCTCTATAGATGCCATCAGAATAGCCATTTTTCTAAGTAAATGAATGTCACCAGAGCAATCTGTTTCTTCCTTGATTCTTCAGAACAATCCCATCACCGTGGAAAACAGGTCTCACCAGTGCTGTGCTGGGTCTCTTTCTACACCTATGTGTAAATTCCATATTCATCATGGAGTGATTTAACTCGGGGTCTGCCAAGTTTAAAAGGCTCTGGTGTGGAGATGATGTGTAAGGTCTGGTTTGTGAGAGAGGAAACTCTTGGTTTCTAAGGTTATAGAAAGTCTCTCAGTATATCATCCAATTGATTTAAGGATCAAAACAGAACCAAGGTTTGTTGTGCTCTTTGCAAAGCTTCATAAAGCATGGCACCAACAAATTCTCTTTAGCAAGGAGCTCTTTACTACAGTAAGCCATGTCTACTGGAAACACACAACTTCATCCTTAACATATGTTTTTGAAGTTGAGTTAGTACTCATCTGGCATCCCAAAGCCCCCAGGTCCTGGGATATATAAATTTGTGTAAACCTCTCCTGAGTGTTGTCTGGGCTTAGTGGTTCATGTCTAATGGATAGTGTTGGACAATGGTGATGGGGTCTCACTTACGTGGTTATTGGAACTCATAGGTATGGGCAGAAACCATCAGGCTCTTGCTGGCTGCTGGCTAGAGACCTCAATCCACGTTGGCTGATGGAAGCTTGCATTTCACAGAGTAAGACATTCAAGGGAAAGCAGCCCAGCATAGCCGTGCTAGAAGCCACAGCCCTTTTATAACCCATTCTTGGAAATGATGGTTATCATTTCTACTATACACTTTTCGTTGAAAGTGAGACACTCAGAATACATCACACTAAAAGGAATGAAAACAGGGGTCATTTACTGAAGATGAAAATATCAAAGAATCCATGGAACTCTTCAAAATTGCTCTAACCCTATCTGAGTCCATAAAATTTCCGGCATTATTCAGGGCACAGTTTGTGTGCCAGAATCATTCCAAAATTCTCACAGTTTTACTTGTTCAGAAGTAAATAGGAAGAAATTTCTAATATCTAAACCCAACCTGGGCATAGCTAATCATATTCCAGATACAGCTTGCAAGTTATCTTGTAATCTAACTTTGTTTACTTTCATGCATCTGTAGACCACAGAATGATTATGTGTTTACACACTGTGGAAAACACAGTGTGTAAACACATACAACATTCATTTTTGTCTGAGCACTGCCTTTTTTCCAGAAGGCTATAATTGATGAGTTCAAGGATCTTAACTGCTTTCCTGAGTTTCCACCAATCTGGAAATCAGTCCTTCATGAGAGCTGGTTTGAAGATTCTAGCAGGGGAACACTGTTATATCCTTAACTCGCATACTCTTGACTGAGGGAGGGCCTTCCTCTGTCCTCTGTGGAGTTAGTTGTCCTCTTCAATCAAACACAAAGCTTCAGGAGGTCACACATACGGTCCTGAGGGAAAAAGGGGTCACTCACCTAGTCAGCTAGACCGTCCAAATCAACCGTGGTGATCAATGAGGTGACAGATGTCACAGCCAGATCACCCTCACAGCCTGGAAGTCACTCTTTCCTCTTCTTTCTGTGTCACTGAGCATCATGACTTTGTTAAAAAAAATTTTTTTTCCCTACTCTGACTCTTTAAAAACAAGGACATATACACTCTAACTGCCTGGGTGAAAGGTGGGAAAAAATACAGGCAGAACACACTTTTACCGCAAACATTCTGCCATGTTACCAAAATTTTAGTGCCATGCAAAAGCTAGTCTATATAGCACAGCATAGTGTGCTACAAGAAGTTGAAAGTGTTTTAAAAGATTTATTTTCCTTTAATGGTGATGGAGATATAGAAAAAAGCTTGAAATATTTCACCTTGAAAATAATTTAAGTTTGAAGCAGGTGAAGTTACTTTCTAGCCTTACCATGCCTCTAATAGATCAGGTCTTCTCTCATTCACAGTGTTCCACAAATGTTTTAGACCCTGCACTTGCATTTTCAGTTCATTGAGAGCCCTGTTCTATTTACAAACTCTGTCAAATTAATTCCACCACAACCTGGTCCCTAAAGCATCCCTTTAGATAGAGCTCTACTTTGCAAAACATACTGCCAGATAGAAAATCCCCAAACTGATCCAAAGTCACACACTTTATCAACCCATTCTTTCACTTAGTTTACACAAGAACAGAACATTTTTCATCCCATGAGATCTTGGAACCCTTCAGCCATGAATCTGTCCTACCAAAGGCCTGGTATTATAAACTTAATCCCCAAACTGAGAAAAATCCTTCGAGAGATATTTAGGAGTGGACAAGGTCATGAAAACTGGGCCTTCTTCATAGCGTTAGTGGCTTTCTAAGAAGGGAAGGAGAACTGTGTGACCCTGCTTTCTCTGTCTTGCCATGTGGTTCCCTCACCAGATGTACCACAGATCTAGGCACCATGCTCTCAGACTTCCCAGCTTCCAGAACCATCAGACAAAGACTCCTACGTTTCTCAGTCTTGGATATTTTATTACAAGAACACTAAACAGACTAAGATACCACCTTCTTCCCTCATTCCTCTTCAACCAAAACAGAAGCTCAAGTTTATTATTCTCTTGTATTCTTCTTGACTTCCCTACACCTCAAGAAAGCCAGAGTACAGTATTTCTTTCAAAATATAAGGGCAATTCAGCAGTCATTTTTAAATTATATTCCTTCTTGAAGAAATATCAATCTATGTAGAATTTACACTGTCAAATACAAAGTAAAGGAAGGGTTTTTTTCATTCAAACTTGAGATTTTTGAAATTATTTTAACATAAAATGTACACATGTTGTTTTTAAGCCATGGATCACTTCCTCAGGTCACAAAAGTACCACGCAAATTTGATGAACATGCACTGAGTAAAGTGGGCAGCCACTTTATTCAGATATGGACATGTCTAAATCTCAGATCAAGAATTCTGTGAATGACTTCTTAGAAGCTACCTATAAAACAGCAAAGAAAGCTAATTAAAAATATAATGGCTAGGCTTCATGCAGAAGAGGAAGTATCTTTTTACTGTATGAATTGCATTGCATAAAAAAGATCAGCAAAGGACCTGAAGTTTAACAGGCGTAATGGTGTGCCAGTTTCAAATATAAATAAGGTGTATCTTTTTTGATGTGATGCCAATACATTCCCTGGGCATCAACCTTTTCAAACAAATACACACACTGGCAGAGTATATATCTTCATCCTTACTTTACTTTTTACGTTTGTAACTTACTAACTTGCAACTGGCTAAAAAAAATTATAAACAACCTGGAAAATATTTTCAGGATATCTAAACATATGAGAATAATATGTTCCTAAGTACCTTAAGGAATAACTGAAGCAAATGTACTAGAACTAGACTTACTACATTTTTTACAATGGGATGAACTAAATTACCCACTGTATGAGAATCGCACATAAAAGCTTCTCTCTACATCAAGTGATAGATCAAAGGAAGCGGAGATGAGTGGTCCACAGGCATTAACCACACCTCCCTAATTCTGAGACCAGGATGGAGCAGTCTGCAATTTAACTACTTTTCCTTGACATGAAACACGGCTCATATGCCTCTCACCGAGGGAAGTCAGGTAGGCTCAGCTACAAAGCTTTTCTTGCGTTCACAACCCCCTCTTCTTTCCCGTTCCATCTGAAGAATGACAGTTCACGGAGTGGACTCAGGTGAATCTAATTTAAAATCTGGAGTCCATGGGTCCCTCCCATCTGAGCTTTGCAGGGAGGGCATCTGTCAGCCTCCCAGTGTGGGTCTGTGGCATATTTATGGTCTCAATGATGGCTCACTCATTCCCACAGGAGCTGCCTTTGCCCCCTCACCCCATCCTCATTGGCGTGGAAACTACCCAACTGAACCCTCTGCTTCCATCCACAGATGAAAGCACGCATGTCGTTGTGTCAGTCCATGGCCCTCATTGCCCCTTTTTCAGATTATTGAAGGATCATCAATGTGACATTTGGATGATCATCTTGCAGTTGGGCTGTGCATTTAACAATATCCCACAGAGGCTACTCATTCATTCTCTCCTTCATTTTTCAGACACTTTCTGAGGGTCTCCTCTGGGCTAGTCACTCACCCTGTCACTGACACGAAGCCATAAACATGCCAGCCCAACGTCTGACCTCATGCAGCTCGTTTCTCTAACACCTTCCACGTGAGTTGCTTCTTGACCTATTAGCAATCTTTTGTTTCTATTAATTTCCTAAAAGCAGATGGGAAGTGACAGCTGGGATTTCTACCACCGAGATGTCCATGGCTTAAAAGAAAGAAAGCGCCATCCCGTAGGGTGCATATTTCCCCTGAAATAGGAAGAGGTAGCAGAAGCCAGGAGGTGCTGGTCACATCGGTCATCAGACATTCCTCAGCACCCGTATGTGCAGTACTGCCCATAGGTTTGGGCACATGGAGGCACACCCATCTGGCGGCTCCAGTTCTCCGAGGGTCAACAGTCTAGGGTGTAAGCAGCAAACAAATCCATAAAGGAGGTCTTTTAAAAGGTCTTTAACAATGGCTAAAAGAAAGAAGGCAAGAAAGGAAGCCTAGGAGCAAGGTCCAACCCTCTGCCTCTCTGAATTTATAGTGTCTTTACCTATAATGTACCTAGATCATCATCAAGGTCACTTCACTCCTCCCAAATCATCCTGGCCCAGTCCACACCATCTATCGGCAGCTCTCTGTCCACTTCTATTCTTCTCCTTTTAGAACATTCCATTCTGTCTGTGTTTGACCAACTGTGCCCAGTCAGGAATATACAAATGATCACACACCTCTGAGGACCACTTAACAGTTACAGAAAACTTTCACAGATAGTACTTCACTTCATTACATCATCTCTGCACATATGTAGATCAAAATAGATTTTGTCCTTTCTCTTTAATGGGTAAAATTTTTCTGTTTGAGGTTCGGGGAAGAAATGATTGGACAAAGCTACCCAAACCAATGAGCAATTAAACTGAATCTAAAGCCAAGACTTCTCCTTTCAAATGCCTCACTTGCATAAACTACTGATCAGGTTATACATGTGTAAGGAAGGAACTGAGGGGAGAGGCCAGGGGCTCTCACAGTGGACAAGAGGTGGCCCATGGGTGATCACTGAGTGCCATTGGTTCAGAGCTAAATTTGTGACAAACACAGCAAAGAGTGAGGATCCTAGAAGCTGCCTTTCTGCCTAGCACCCCAGGGGACAGTCCCAGACAATCTCATCTTTGTCACCTACAAATGATCCTTTAACCTCTTTTGGCTCAACAGCCTGTGGAGTGCTACAACCCATGTGAACCTGCCAAGTACTCTGCATGCACTGGGGACCAGATTACAGGCATAAGGGCACTGCCTGTGGGCATAAGAAACCTCCAAGAAATGTTGCATGAACTGGAAGTGAAACCAGATGTGAAACGAAACCCTTAGGTCTGCAGAGCTTGACTTTCTCTCCAACTGCCCCCATTGACACAAGGGCCCCATCTCCAGGGACCACTTCCACACAACGGGCTTTGAGAAAACACGTTCACGTGCAGAGCTCAGGGCAAAAAGACCAAAGTGAGTCTGAATTCTACCTAATTATTTTTCTTTCCGACACAGAATAAATCCAAACTACACTCCTTGGGAGATGGTTGAGCAGTCCTTTTCTCATCTGTGAACCAACTTCATAGATGTATGATGAACCAAGTTCTTTCACAGCACTCACAAACCAACAGGTGCTCAGAGAAGGCCACTTGGGGACAGTGGGAAAGATTGGCATAATGCAGAATCAAGCCTAGAAGCCCCTGAAGCCACCAGAAGCCAAAAGAAGCTATTCCAGGATCCTGCCCAGAAACTGGAGAAAATATGGCCCAGGGGACACCTTCATTCCAACTCCTAACCTTCTGTTATTTTAAGCCATCTAAATTGTAGTAATTTGTCATGCAAACCCAGGAAACTAATCCAGGAGTTGAAATTGAATGTAAAATTTTGTCTGTTCTTTTGTGGAAAGAGAAAGACCTGATCCTGTGTAGTAAACAAGGTTCACATTTTCTTTGTTTAAAAAGACTATAAAAGAAAAAAAAATTCCCTGGAGCAATGTTATTACTGAAATCTCTGCATTTGTGTTAAACAAAGACGTAGTACTGACTGCACAGAATTAGATCCCAGGCACAAATGCTTGGGGAACCTTGTGACAGTCAGAAACAGATGCCACCATTATGTGTTGGAGAACACAGTTGCACCAGAGAAGCAGTTTCGTTTCTTTACTTGTGTATAGTATTAATCATACAAAATCAAAGTTCCTTCACCGGAAAAGCATTTAACTAGTTCTCATCAGGTTCCAAGCCGTGGGAGAGACTTCAAGTGGGATCAAAACACCCAGTAAAACAGGAGACCCTACTCCACAGGACGAGCACGTGGTCATCGGGGCCCTGAAGGCTCTGCAGGGTCTGGGCTGCCTGGAATGCAAAGGTCCTCAGGAGAGCAGGGGCTCATGCTGAATTCCAAGGGCCTAAGTTGTAGATAGAGAGTCAAAGGAAAGATTAGAGGGGAGAGATTTTCAAGCGGGTATACATCTAAAATTGAGAAGCTGATGTGAAGCAGTGTATCTGGGGAAGGGTAAGGGGATCAACCTGCCTCCCACAGGAGCCTCACAGTGAAGCCGTAAGTGGAATCCTCCTGTGTGTGGATCCCGCCGTGCCATTGGATGAGGCATGGGGATTGGCAGGAGCAGAGACCTATGAAAGCAGCCTAGGAGGTCAATGATGGGAAGGGAAGGAAAATTAATGAGAAAAGCTTATAGACCAAAGTTCTGATGGAAACTGGAAAGGGAGATGAAGATGACATTTGTGTGGTCATGCTTGCTTTGTTACAGGTCCACTCCAGGTCTACATTCTTAAAAGTTTCTGGTTTGGATGAACCACAAAGATTTATAGGGTGCAAGGTAGCAGCAGACATGTTGCTTTTATCACTGATGCATTGTCGCTAATCTGCTGATTTTTCTGTGTTGTGTAAAGCAGTAACTGTGTCTGAAACTGCTCCATCTTCCCCTGGATTTTCCCTCAATTTCTCCGACTCCCAGGTGAGATTCCTGAATTTGCTTGCAGGATGCAACATTCTATTTTCTGCAGCATAGACTTACCATCAAAGAGGCAATGAGAGCTGGCATAGGCTTCTTTCTTCCCACTTGCTCTCTGTCCAGCCAGCCGTCTATACCTATTTCACTCCCAACTGATTGCCTTGTGGGCTTAAAGCTCCAGCATCAGATATAAGAACAAAACATCACAGACTCACAAACACTGTTTAATCAGCTCTCACTGTGCTTAACCTTGCTCACTGCATAATGCACAAATAGCTCCAATTTACAGTGGGGTGGGGGGATTTAATTTTTTACTTCACTGTGGTACAAAGGTATGCTCTTCCAACCACTCTGCTTTTCATTTCATTTGAAGTACTCAATAACTTCCTATGAGCCAATGAGCATCGTGCATGTGTGTGTGTGTGTGTGTGTGTGTGTGTGTTACTAGCACTTCTACTTTTCTAGTTTAACCCTGACTCACACAGAAGGGTAATTAGATAGGATACTGAAAGTTAGCAATCACAAAAATGATTAATAATGATAAAAATAATTGCTGACACTAACTGAACACTTCCTGTTTTCCAGTGCTATGCAAGATGCCTTACATCATCTCGTTAATCCTTGACTTCACCCTAGAAATGTGTCTAGTTATCTCCAACCCTCCTTGAATCATCTTTGCTGCTCACAAGTCCACAAAATCACAGCACTTGGTTCAAAGTCATGTCTAATGCAGGACAGCTGGACACTGAGACAGTCCTTTCCTGTTGATATAGAGTGAGGAGGGATGGTCCCATCTACATTAGTCATAGAAGAATCTTGGTACCAGAAGCACAAACAGGACATAGCATAAAATACAATAATTAGATAGTCGAAGGAGGATAATAAAGGGAAGAACAGAGGTGCAGGTAATGTGAGACATACTGAAGTAGAGACAATGAACCAGTTATAAGGGTTGGATGCTCAGTTTTCAGATGAAAAGTTATATATTCTTAAAAAATTTTATCAAAAATTTTATTTTATTGATTGGTTTAGGATTTCTAGCTAAATATACCACCAGTCTTGTCAATAGTCTGACTATAGAGGAGAAATAATGAAGAAAATTGCTAAATAAAACATCATTCTAGCTCTGCTAGTTGGGGTTAGAATAAATATTTTGCTTTCCTGGTAAAAAGGAAAAATGTCATCCTGAAGTGATGAAGATCTCTATATAGCTATTAGAACAACAGGTCTGGCACTAGGGGAGATTTCTATGGGAAGGGAACAACATCTCCCAGGACCAAAAAAAAAAAAAAAAAAAATACCTAAAGCCTGCACATCAAGTCTGTAAACTCTGAGTAACCTGGAAGAAACCAGAAACCAGACAGGATGCGGGAGCTGGGAGTCGCATGATAGCCAGGTGATGCAGCTTACAAAGAAAGAGGCCAAGAGGCCAGACCATGGGAAATGAAGTGGGCTAGTGGCAGGTCAAGGAGCAGAAGCAGCAGTAAAATGTGAGTGATTTCTTGTGTGATTAAGGGTTTATTTGGTGTTATCTGGAGTTAGGAGGAAATATAATAGGGGAGCCCAGTTTCCAGGCCTCTGCATGTGCCCATTCCAGTTTTATAGAATAAAGCAGCTCCAAACTGGTTGTATGTAGAGATTATTATCGTAACCTTTTGACATTTCCTGGTCCAAAAAATCAAAGATACCCATTTATGATCACTATCTGAAACATATGGTAATGTTGTTTAGGGAATAGTGTTTCTTAAATCTTCTTATAGAGAAATATTAATAATGGGTAAGTCTTACATTATTCATACGGTAAATACTGATTTACCATGGAAATGCTCTCAGAGAAAAGTATATTTTGTAAAGTTATCTTAAAATTCGTATGATTTAAAAATTTCCACACTCTGATTTGTCTTTTTCAAAAACATAGTAATTTATTTCCAATAATTACACACACACAAAGGCACACTCCAGAATCAACACATTTTTCCCCGTGTAGAATATGTTTTGATTGGTAATTCATTAATATGAAAAAGATAGTTGATTTTAAAAATACATTAAGTGTGAGAGTGAGATTCATACAGGAAGTAGGTTACTCAAATTGCAGTAAGTTTACCTATAACTCTGTCTCACCCCACTGAAATGCATGGAGTTATTAATTTTAAGGTAGAGTGGTCAAAAACTGAAATTTTTCACTCTAAAATAAGGAACAAGACAAGGAAGGCCACTATCACCACTCCTGTTCAATGTAGTTGTGAAAACATTAGCCAGAGCAATTAGGCAAGAGTGAGAGGGAAGTTCAATTGTTTCTATGTTCTTAGGATTCTAACAAACTTAATAATTTACAACCTCAACTCTAACCTGTTAAAATTTTACCTATAGATTTTCAAAAATCGATATTAAATTTTTGAATAGTTTGTGCAAGTGTGTATTTGATGTTCTGGTCTGCACAGCTAATTACCCAGTTTTTTAACATCAAAAATGTTACAATAATGGTATTATTCTTATAAACTTGTTTACAGATATCTACCTTTTAAAATTTTTATGGATTTTTACCCTATTATCTTCCAAAACCAAGATTTGAAACCGTAAGTTTTATAGCTTTTAAAAATCTGTAAGTCAACATATTCTTACATCTAAATAAACATTGACAAAAACTTGAAAACTTGAATACAGATGCATAGGACACTAATATGCTCACGGTGGAACAGAAACAAATATCCTCTACTTTCACGCATTCAAAGGATGGCCTCAAGGCTGAATAAAGAAAACAAAACTGATACTTAAATTAAAAAAAAAAAGGAGTGCTTCTAATGCATTTGGGAGCAGGTGTTGAGACAGCCAAATGGAACCTTAGGGTCACTGGGAAGGAATGTCAAAGCTGAGTTATTAAGTTTGAGCAGAAAATATGGCCTGAAAGTTTAGCTTCGAACGAATTAAGGATGTGCCGAGGAATGAGTGAAATATTTTCTCTTCGAGTCATGGGGTTAGCAGGTTGGGGTCCAGCATCTGGGGCTTATTACATGTGCTTTAGGTGACAGGTGGCTTTAGGAAATCGAGCCCTTGCAGAGCTTTTAAAATATTTTCCTGGGAAGGGTAAATAATCCGATGCCTTGCTGGTTTCCCTTCTGCAGGCTGTTTGAAATACAAAAACACATCTTAAGCCACATCAAAGGAGTTTCATATGCAGGCAAAGACAAACATCCTCAACTCTGACACTTGGCCACATTGATTTCACTTCCGGCATTTTGAAATCTGTTCTGTGCACGCCTGGTACAGATCAGTTACCAAGCCCTGTTGTTATATTTATAAAACTAATATTTATCAGGCATCTTTTTAATACTTGATTTTCATGAGCTTGAAAACTTTTATTGCCCAATTAGTTCCTCAGGGTAGCCACAGATGTTGAGCCAGAGAAAATAACTGCAGCTTTGGCACCAAAAATAATATCATGATGAATCATTTCAACTTTTACAAATAAATGTTCTGTTGAGTGTTTGCCAAGTCAGTGGTCATTTTACTGAGATCAAAGATGATAGATGATTTATTCACAATTATTTTCCCTTGCCCTTATTTTTTAGCTATTTTTGTTGTTAGCGTTTTTAATTGTTTTGTGTTGTTTGCTTCTCTTTGCCTTCTTTTCAAAACTATGTTTAATCTGAGGCTGAACCACCCAGACAGCTAAGTTTGCCCTGTAGGATGTGTCTCCTTCAAAGCGAGTTGCACTGAGACACTTTTTCTGATGATTAACCAAGTTGAGAGAATGAAGAAAACTGTCAAATAAACTGTCTTCCTTCTGCAGTTCTGTAATAAAACTATTATCAATATCCTACAGTTACACCAAGTAAGTTGCATTGTTTTGCTGTGTATTTTAATTTATCCAATACATTTTAAATTCCCAAAGATTTCTAAACTGGAGTATGGGCAAAATGAAATGAACTTCATGCATGTTTCACGCCACTGAAGTTATTTTTTCTGTTGAGGATAGGTACAATTTTTAATTACATCTCTATAAGAGTGGATTCATTTATAACTCCATAACTCCATTTTTTTTTCAATTGGAATATATGGAGACAAGTTTCTTCTTTTGCAAACCATCACCTGCAGCAACACTGAGTAGGGGCTTCAGTAAGTATCGCTGAGAGGCTGAGATAATGAAACATCTAAGGGCCTTAGAGGGTCAGCTAAAGAAAAAAATTTAAACGCTGGACCTGTTGCATCAAGTTATTTGGCACAGTTTTACAGTATAGATTCCTCAATCTTTCCATCCAACAACACAATTTAGTAAGTGTGTCAGCTGCTTTTCTGTTACCGTAACACCTATCTTGGACTGTTGATTTATAGAGAGAAAAGGGGTTTCTTTAGCTCACACTTTTGGAGTTTTTGGTCCCTGTTGGGTTGGTTCTATTGTTTTGAGCCCATAGCGAGGCAGCATATCATGACAGAATTTCACAGCACAGCAGAACCGATCACGTCACAGCTAAAGAGCAAAACAGAGATGGATGAGGGGAATGGGTCCCCCATCCCCTTGGAGAACACATGCCTAATGACCTCAAGACTCCTACTGCCTTCCACCTCTTAAAAGCTTGACCACTCCACTGGCTAGGGACTAAGTCCTCAGCACATAGACCTGAGAAGAACATTTATCTAAACTATAGAAATAGGTCTTCTTGGGAGCCACGAATCTCAATTTTTCTCCAGTGGGTCTAGATAACGTCCACTGGCAGTCACGTTTACAAGTCATTGATTTAGGTACATCTTTACCTCATGTAAGAATTTAAATGATTTAAAAAGATCAAGTCTTAGAGGCAAGTATGCCCTTAGAAATTTTTACATGAATTCCCCTTATTTTGTAACCAGATAAAAAGAGGAACTTTCTCAAAGTTACAGAGCCAATTAGAAGGAAAGCCTAGAATAAAATTTCAATTTATTGACTAGAAATGCTAGACTATGCTGATTACTTCTACACGAACCCTGATCAAAACCAATTAGAGGCTCCAGAATTCCTATAATTGTAGTGTCTTTTCAGGACCCATAGACAAGATCCCAACAGGCTATTCAATTATGGCTTTTCCCAAGTAATTTTCTTGTTTTATAAATTTCTTGTACTGTACTTTTAGTGAATCTACTGTCCTATGCTTAGTAACTAAAAATAGCATTAGGACTAGGTAAACACAAGACATCAAATGCCAATATTGATGTGAAGGGTTACCAAATGCAAAGCACCATGTAACAATATATGACACAGCTTAGTATATAAATAAATGTTACATGATTCTCTTCACAGTTACTTGATTGCCAGAGGAAATCTGTGTACTCGTATAAATCAAGAAAAAATAATAACATCAATGAAATTCTCAGCAAATTAAAAAGTTCAGAGAATCCTATAACAATGTAAAACCCCAGGAAGAGGTGTACATTTTCCAAAAAACTTGCAGAGTGCATAATATATGTGTTTCCCATTTGTTTCTTTTTTACTTTCTTGTTTCTTGTTCCAAATTTCAATAGCATGCATTAACCAGAGCACATTAACATTGAGGTTGTTTTGAATATTTGTATTCCACATAAACAAAGTATATTTTTTGCACCTAAATCTAGATAGACTTCAGAGAAATTTTTTCAATAGTTTTATTAGATGCTATTTATTTTTAGTGCAGTTTTAGGTTCACAACAGTATTGAGGAAAGGCACAGAATTTTCCTAGCAGCGTAGGTTCATTACCATGAAAAATCTCTGTGTTATACACACATTACTCTCTCGTTCTCAACCTCTGCTAATTACTGATCTTCTCACTCTCTCCATAATCTGACCTTTTCCAAGACGTCTTATTGTTAGAATCATGCAACACATAGCCTGATCAGATTGGCTTCCTTCTCTTGTTAATTTGCAGTTACATTTTCTTCATGTTATTTCATAGCTTTTTCAAACTTTTTGGCTTTTAGGTCATTTCTTTTAAATATTGAATAATATTGTATATTTGGATGTACAGCAATCTACCCATTTACCTACTGAAGGACATCATGCTTCCAGGATGTGCCATGGTTTTGCCAATGATGAATAAAGCTCCTACAAGTACCCATATGCAGACTTGAGCGTGAACACAGTTTATACTCCTCTGGGTATCAAGAATTATGATTGCTGAATCAAATGGTAAGAGAATGTTCAGCTCTTTACAAAATTGTCCAAGTGACCATGCCATCTTACATACCAACCAGCAGTGAATGAGTTGCTGTTGACCCACATTCTTGCCAGAATTTGACTTTTCCACTGTTTTAACTTTGGCCATCTTAATAGATACACAGTGGCATCTCATTTTTGTTTTAGCTAGCATATCTTTAATGACACATGATGTGGAGGAACTTTTCATATGCTTATGTGCCATCTGCATACCTAAGAGATCTGTTCATGTCTCTGACAGATTTTTGTAATTTGGTTGTTTTTTTTATTACTGAACTTTAAGGGTTCTTTATATATTTTGTATAACAGTCCTTATCAGAAGTGCCTTTTGCAAACATTTTCTTCTAGTCTGTGGCTTGTTTTTTCAATCTCTTAACAAAATATTTTAATTTTAACTATGCCCAGCATATCAATTCATTCTTTCATGGATGATCTAGATGTTTTTCTTATGTGATATTTTAGTTTTATAGTTTCTAGTTTTACATACAAGCCAACAATCCATGTTAAGATAATTTTTTGAAGATGATAAAGCTTGTGACAAGGCTCATTTTTGGCAGTGGATAGTCAGTTGTTCCAGTACAATTATTTGAAAAGAATATCTTTTAAAAAAAAAGAAAGTAATATCTTATATCCACTGCACTGCTTTTACTCCTTCATCAAATATCAGTTGGCTTTATTTTTGTTTCTACTACTAAGCTTCTTATCCTGTTGGTCTATCTGTATTTTTCTCCAATACCACATCTTACATTAATATTATAGGTTTATAATAACCTTTGAAGTTAGGTAATATTAGTCTTCTTAACTTTGTTATTCTCCTTCCACATTGCATTGGCTGGTCTGGGTCTTACGCTGCTTCACCCAAACTTTAGGATTGGTTCATTGATATCTACTGATAACTTTCTGGGATTTTGGCTGGATGGCATTGAGTTTATACAACAAGTTGAGAAGAACTGACATATTGAAGATACTGAGTGATCCTATCCACAAACATGGGATATGTTCTCATTTATTTATTTCTTCATCTGTTTCTTTCATCAATATTCCTCATAAAGATTGCATGCATTTTGTTAAATTATGAATAAATATTTTGGAGGATGCTCACATAAATTGCATCATTTCAGATTCCACATGTTTGCTCATTGCTGGATATCAGGAAGTGCTTGATTTTTATAAGCTAACTTTGTCACCTACAACCTTTCTACAGTTATTAATGTTAACATTTACTTGTCACTTTTTTCTGCATAGACAATCATCATCTGAGAATATGGCTTTTACTTTATTTTATTGTCTTATTGAGTTAGCTATGCTCTCCAAGAGATGTTAAATAGGAATGGTGAGAAAAGTCAGCCTTGCTTTGGTCATGACTGCAGTGAGAAAGCTTCTAGCTTTTCACCATTAAGTATGATATTAACTCTAGAGTTTTTGTAGCTTTTCAAATGTTAGACCAGTGTTGCATACTAGGAAAAAATGTTACTTGGTTATGAAATATAATTCTTTCTATATATTATTGGACTTTATTTACTTATATATTTTCATAAATTTTACCTCCATGTTCACAAGTGATATTGTTCTATAATTTTCTTTGATGGTAATGTTTTTCACTTGTTTTGGTATTAGGTTTATGGTGACTATTATAGAAGCAGTCAGAATATATTCTGTCTTCTTTTTGTTTCTTTTTTTTTTACTTTAAAGAAAACAAAACAAAACAGAACAAAGCAGAACAGAACAAAGAAAACAACACAGGATTTCAAAACAAGACCACAGGAAATTAACAGTGGCTACCATAATGTCTCTTGTTTTCTTTGAAATAGTAGTCTATAGCTTCACATGCAATAAATTCAAACACAACAAAATAGTATAAAACCAATCAAAAAAGTAGAAGAAAAGAAGAAGAAGGAGAAGGAGAAGGAGAAGGAGAAGGAGAAGGAGGAGAAGAAGAAGAAGAAGAAGAAGAAGAAGAAGAAGAAGAAGAAGAAGAAGAAGAAGAAGAAGAAGAAGAAGAAGAAGAAGAAGAAGAAGAAGAAAAGCATTATGGGCCTTCAAAAAGCTGCAATTGGAAATCAACAATGGCCACTGTAATATCTCTTGTTCTCATCAAAATAGCTGTCCATACCTTCACATATATTGAAATCAAATAATAGGAAACAGATTAAAATCAATCAAAACGAAGAATAAAAGCATTATTGGACTTCAAAACAAGATGATAGAAAATCAGCAGTGGCTACCATAATTTCTTGTTTTCTTCAACATAGCTGTTCATATCATCACACATACTAAAATCTATTCTTGTAAATTCTTTAGGAGAAATTCTAGGCATGTAAAATCCTATACATGTACATCTATCCTTTCCATATTAGAGTAAAATGCAAAACAAAAAATACAAGAAAAATAAGAATCAAGAGATGAATAAAAAGCAATGACAGAAAACCCAAAACAATAACAATATAGGCTTTCCAAACAAGGTGGTAGGATCATAACAAAGGTTGTTATTTTGCATAGTTATCTTCAAAACAGTTTCTCAGATTACCAGATATGGACATGCAAAATTGATCTAATCCTATCAATGCTAACCGTTTTGTTCCAAGAACTAATAGAATTAGTAGTAGAATCATCTTAGCTATCTTAAGTGTGTATATACAAATTTATGTCTTTTTTCTTTTCCCTTCCTTCTGTTCTTTTCCCCACCTGAGGTGTTTTCCCACTTTGAGTAGTTTCTTGCTCTTTCACAATATTTACTGAAGATTTTGTATCTTATTTACTCTTTCAATTTCTTATACTAGGGAGACAATACAGTATTTACAAAGGTGAGTTTAATTTATTTCACTTATGAGTATGGTCTCAAGCCACATCATTTACCTATAAAAGCCTCAATGTGATCCTTCTTTATAGCTCAATGATACTCCATTGTATTAAAATACCACATCTTTTTTATTCATTCCTCAGTTGATTGGCATTTAGGTTATTTCCAAGATTTAGCTATTACAAACTGTGTGCTATAAACATGGGTGCACATACATCTATCACTGTGGTATGTTTACAATTCTGGGAATATGCCCAGAAGTGGGATAGCTGGATCAAATGGGAACTCTAAACCCAGGTTTTTGAGGAATCTCCAGACTGATTTCCACAGTGGTTTTACCATCTACACTCCCACCAACTCTACAAAAGAGTTTCTTTTTTTTACCACAGTCTCTCCAGCATTTGTTATTGGTGGCTTTCTTGATTCTGGCCATTTTTTCTAAAGTCTCAATGTTGAATCTCAGTGTTGTTCTAATTTGCATTTCTCTAATGACCAATGATGTTGAACATTTTTTTCATACGTTTATTTGCCATTGTATTTCTTTATCTGAGAACTGTATATTCATCTCTGATGCCCATTTTTGGAGTGGGTTTTTGAATTTCAGGGGCTCTGTTTTTTTTTTTAATTCTTTATATGTTCTAGATGAAGTCCTTTGTCTGAGAGTACAGTTCACTAAATTTTTTCAAAATTCATGGGTTTCCTTTTTATTCTGTTGGAGATTTCTTTTGGCATGCAAAACCACTTTAATAAGACAAGATCCCAGTTATTGATTCTAGGAAGTATTTCTCTTGCAGTTTGATTTTTGTTGATGAATTCTCTGCCTACCCCTATGTCTTGAAGATTTCTACCTAATTTTTCTTCCAGCAGATTTAATGTTTCTGACTTAATATTTAGATCTTTGATCCATTTTGACTTTAGTTTAGTAGATGGTGATAGGCATGGGTCTAGTTTTAGTTTTTCGCATATGGAGAACCAGTTTTTCAAGCACCACTTATTAAAGAGGCTACTGTTCTTCCAGCGAACATGTTTGGTCCCTTTATCAAAGATAAGGTGGTTGAGTATGTTTGTAATTGTATCTTCTTATCTATGCCATTGATCTTCATGTCTGTTTTTATTCTAGTACCATACTGATTTTTTCACAGTAGCTTTGTAGTATAACTTCAAGTCGGGAAATGTGATGCCTCCTGCCTTGCCTTTGTTGCCTAGAATTGTTTTTGCTATTCGAGGTCTTTTCTGGTATCAGATGAATTTTAGGAATGAATTCTCTAGATCTGTGAGGTATGAAAATGATATTTTGATTGGAATTACTTTAGATCTGTATAACAATTTTGAGAGAGTGGTAATTTTCACAATGTTTGTTCTTCCTATCCATGAACAAGGAATGTATTTACAATTTCTGAGATCCTCTTAGATTTCTTTACTCAGAGAACTGTAATTATCACTGTATAGATGTTTTACTTCCTTTGTTAGATTGATTCCTGAGTATTTCATTTTTTGGATGCTATTACAAAGGATGTACTATCTTTATTTCTTTTCCAGATAGTTTGTTGTTTGTGTTATGGGAATGCTATTGATTTTTGTGTATTTTGTATCCAGCTACATTACTGAATTTGGTTATTAAATCTAGAAGTCTTTCAATGGAGTTTTGGGGGTCTTCAATGTAGAATATCATGTCATCTGTGAATAATGAAATTTAATTTCTTCCTTTCCTATCCTTATTACTTTTACTTCTCTCTCTTGTCTAATTACTCCAGTTAATGTTTCCAGCACTATACTGAATAGCAGTGGAGACAAGTTCAGCCTTTTCTTGTTCATGATTTTAGAATGAAAGCTTTCAGTTTTTGACCATTTATATGATGCTGGTTATTGGTTTGTCATAGATGACTTTTATCAGATTAAAGTAAAGACTATCTATTCCAATTTTCTATGGGGTTTTTATCATGAATGAGTGCTGGACTTTATCAAAAGCTTTTTCTCCATCTATTGAAATAGTCATGTGATTCTTATCTTTGGCTCTATTGATATGGTGTATTATGTTTATTTATTTGCATATATTGGGCCATCCCTGTATTCCTGGGGTGAATCCCATTTGGTCATGGTATATAATCTTCTTGATGATTTGCTACAATGTGTTTTCCAGTATTTTATTGAGTATATTTGCATCTATGTTCATTAGGGAGATTGGCCTGTAGTTCTCTTTTTTGGTTTGGTCTTTTTCTGGTTTTGGTATTAGGTAATATTTGCTTCTAGGAACGAGTTAGGAAGAATTGGCTTCCTTTCAATTTCATTGAAGAGGTTGAGGAGTGTTGGTATTAAGTCTTCCTTGAATTTCTTTAGAATTCACCTGTGAATCCATCAGGACCTGGTTTTTTCTTTGTTGGTAAGATCCTAATTACACTTTCAATTTCATTAACTGAAATTGGGTTATTCAGAAGTTTTACATCTTCTGGATCCAGCTCTAGTAATTCTTATGTTTCTAGGAATCTTCCATATCTTCTGTGTTATTGAATCTATGAATAAAGGTTTTGAAGTAAGTATTGAAGATCTTCTGAGTTTCCACAAAGTCTGTAGAGATCTTACCTTTTTCATACCTTATTGCATGAAATATGCTGTTTAGTCCTTCAGCTCTTGCCACACAGCACACTGAAGCTCCTCAGCTACTTGGGGTCACTGGGTGGGACCCAACTAGGTGGCCCACTATGTATCAAAGCTCTCTGACTGTTTGGTGTCATGGGGTGGGGCTCTACCAGGTTCCAAGCAACATGCCAAGGCTTCACAGATAGGTGGAATTCACTGTGCAGGCCTTCAGCTTATGCCACTTGGTGCACCAAAGCTCCCCAGCTGCTTAGGATGCTTGTGCAGGACCCTACCGTGTTCCAAACAATGTACCAAGGCTGTACAGCTAAGTGGAGTTTGCTGTGCAGGCCTTCAGCTAGTGCCACTTGGCATGAAGAGGCTCTCTATCAATTTGGAGTTGTTGAGAGGAACCTGATCAGGACCTGAACAATGTACCAAAGCCCCCCAGCTCTTTAGTGTCACTGGACAGGGTTCTACCAGGTTCCAAGCAGTTTACAGAGGCTGCAAGGCTAGGTGGAGTTCACTGTGCAGGGCTTCATCTTGCACCACTCAGCGTACAGTGGCTCCTTGGCTCTATGCTGTCTTCTTTAGTCTTTGGAGAAGTTCATAGAGATTTGACATAATATATTCCTTAAACTAGAAACAATTAAGTAGAATTTACCAAAAAACTCATTCTGAGCCTATATTTTCTAATGTGGTCAGTTAATAATTATTTATTCAATTTAATTAATAGAAATAGGCTGATTCAATTTTTTTCTTCTTGTAGTATATGTTTACATACATTGTATCTATTAAAGAACCAATCTATTTTATATTGTTATAAAATTTGTGAGCACAAAGTTGTTCAGCATATATCCAATCCTCTTTTCAGTGCCCATGGGATATCCCAAATTTCATTTTTCATATTAGGAATTTACATATTTTTCTTTTTTTCAGCTTAAAATGTCATATCAATTTTTATAATCCTTTCAAAAACCAACTTTTGACTTTTTCAATTTTCTCTGTTGGTTTCTGATTTTAATTTCATTAACTTCTGCTCTGATTTTTATCATTTCTTCTGCTTACTTTGAGTTCAATTTGCATCTCTGCTTTTGGTATTCTAAGGCAGAAGTTATATTATTAATTGTAAGTTTTCTTATGAAATGTATGCATTCAGTGCTACCAATGTTTCTCTTAGCACTGCTTTTGCTGCACTTCTCAAATTTTGATAAATTATGCCTCTGTTTTCATTCAATAGTGAATATGCTTTAATTCATTTCAAGATTTCTTCTTTGCTCCAAATATTATTTATTAGTACAAGCATTATGGAGGATAATGTGAAAAGACTTCAAAAAGTTGAAATAGACTTACCATGTGTTCCAAAAATCCCACTCTAGGCATATATTTAAAGGAAATGAGATCAGTATATCAAAATGCTATGCACACTACAAGATCTATTGCAACACTGTTGACAGTACCCAAACTATGAAATCAACTTAAGTAGCCAAAAATGAAGAAAATTGGCATACATGTCCATATATAAATATGTATATATATGCATACATATATCCATATATATGATAACATATTATTCAGTGTTCAAAAAAAAATCTTATTTACAATAACAGTATAAACTTAGAGGATTTGTGGTAAGTAAATAAGCCAGAAACAAAAAAAGAAATAAGTAATATATATGTGTCTGTGTGTGTGAAATCCTAAAAAAAAAAAAAATTTCATAGAAGCAGAGAGTAAAACATCAGTTACTTTGCATCAGAAGCTATGGATGAGTAAGAGGAAAGAAACCATGATTCAGTCATTACAGTTTCAGGTATCCAGGATGAATGTTTGGGAGGCCTATTTTATAGCATGATTATATATCTAATACATTGTATATTTGAAAATTACTAAGTGAGTAGATACATTATGATGATTCAGTTATTTCACCATAGCCTAGATTTATGTTTCATACAGAAAGAGGCTTAAAGATGAGCTGACACAAACTAAAATTCTCACATGTAGGCTTTTTTTTAATTGTTTTTAATTTAAAGAGAAAAAAACAGAAAAAAGTAGAAATATTATAAGTATGTCAAAAAAAGAATAAACAGAGATCACTAGTTGATAAATTACATATTGTCCTTTTAGAAGTAGTTAACAAGTTACAAAATTAGAGCATACAAAGACATTCAAGCAGTGAGAATGCAAACAGATGTGTTCAGCAATCCAACAAGAACTTAGAGGTATGGTTATCAATCCTATGCACTTAAATATTCATGCAGTTATATCTATTATGGCACTTCCTATTTCCTCTTTTTTTACATTAGCAATTATATATTTTTTAAAATTTTTATTTAAAGAGAAAGAAAGCAAAAGAAAAAGGGTACCAACAATACAGAATTCTAAAAGAAAAAAGACAAAAAGAGAAAAACACTAAGAAATCAATAATTGATAAATTACATATTGTAATCTTGGATGTAGTTGTTCAAGTTACAAAATTAACAGATACAGAGTAGACGTTCAAACAGTGAGACTGCAAACAGTTTTGCTCAAAGATCCAACAAGGATTCAGCAATATGTTCATCTATTTTACACACTCAAACATACATGCAGTTATATCCCTTAGAGCCCTTCCTTTTCTCTCTTTTTTTACAATAGCAATTACACATTTTGGGTTTTATTACTCTTATAGTTCTTATCACTTTTTACACTACAGATACAATGTGATATTTATAAATATGATTCTTATATATTTCACTAATGAGGATAGTCTCAAGTTGTCTCCATTTACCTATGAAGGCCTCAAGATCATCCTTTTTTATAGCTGAGTAATATTCCATTGCATAAAAATACCACATCTTTTTCCTCCACTCTGTAGCTGATGGGCACTTGGTTGTTTCCAAGATTTGGCTATTACAAATTGTGCTGCTATGAACATGGAGACACATATATCATTGTGATATGAAATTTTCAGTTCTTCTGGGAAAATAGTCAGAAGGGGAATAGCTGGATTGAATGGAACTTCTAATCCTAGTCTTCTGAGAATTTTCCATATGGATTTCCATAGTGGTTGCACCAGTCTACATTCTCATCAACAGTGGAGCAGTGTTCCTTTTTCCCTGCAGCCTCATCAACATTTGTTATCAGTTGATTTCTTGATGGCAGCTATTCTTTCTGGAGTGAGGTGAAACCTCAATGTTGTTTTAATTTGCATTTCTTGAATGACCAGTGATGGTGAACATTTCATGTATTTACATGCCATTTGTATAGCTTTCTCTGAGAACTGTGTGTTCATCTCTGATGCCCATTTTTGCAGAGGGTCCTTGAATTTGGGGAGCTTGATGTTTTTCAATTCTTTATATGTTCTGGACATAAGTCCTTTTTCTGAGGGGTTACTGCCTAAAATTCTTTCCTACTCTGTGGGTTTTCTTTTCACTCTGTTGGTGATTTCCTTTGAAGTGCAGAAACTTTTCAATAATGTGAGATCCCAGTTGTTCATTCTGTGAAGTGTTTCCCATGCAGTTTGCATTTTGTTCATGAATTCTCTGCCTACCCCTATGTCTCCAAGACATCTACCTACCTTGTCTTCCAGTAGATTTAGTGTTTCTGTTTTAATATTTAGGTCTTTGATCCATTCAGACTTAAACTTTGTGCATGGTGAAAGGCTTGGACCTAGTTTCAGTCTTGGGCATGTGGAGAGCCAAATTTTCCAAGACCATTTATTAAAGGGCTATCCTTCTTCCAGTGGACATATTTAGCCCCTTTGTCAAATATCAGGTGGCTGACTGTCTTTGTAGTTGTGCTTGCATCTTCTAATCTGTTCCATTGATTCTCAGGTATATTTCTTTGCCAGCATCATGCTGATTTTATCACTGTGACTTTGTAGTAGATTCAAGTCAGGAATTGAGATGCCTCTTGCTTTGCCTTTGTTGCCCAAAATTGCCTTTGTTATTCTAGGTTTCTTCTGTTTCCAAATGAATTTTAGGAGTTTTTTCTCTAGATCTGTGAGGTATGTCAATGGTATTTTGATTGGGATTGCATTAAATCTATACAACAGTTTGGGGAGTATGGCCATTTTCACAATGTTGGTACTTCCTAGCCAAGAGCAAGGAATATCCTTCCATTTTCTAATATCTTCTTCAAGCTCTTTTTTCAATGTGGTATAATTTTCAGCATATAGGTCTTTACATTTTTAGTTAGGTTGATTCCTAAGTAATTCATTTTTTAGATGTTATTGTAAAGGGTGATATTTCCATAATTTCTTTCTCAGTGAGTTTTTTTGTTTGTGTACAGAAATGCTATTGATTTTTCAGCATTGACTGTGTATCCAGCTACACTGCTGAACTTGTTTATTACCTCTAGCAGTCTTTTAATGAAGTTTTTTGGGTCTTCTTTATAGAGTATCATGTCATCTGCAAATAGTGATAATTTAACTTCTTCCTTTCCTATCTTTATTCCTTCTATTTCTCTCTCTTGTCTGATTGCCCTGGCTAGTGTTTCCAGAACTATGTTGAAAAGGAGTGGTGAGAGTGGACATCCTTGTCTTGTTCCTGATTTTAAAGTGAAAGTTTTCAGTTTTTGTCCATCTAGTATAATGTTGGCTGTTGGTTTGTCATAGATGGCCTTTATAAGGTTGAGGTAGACACTGTGTATTCTGAGTTTCTGAAGGGTTTTTATCATGAAAGTGTGTTGCACTTTGTCAAAAGCTTTTTTGCATCTATTGAGATGACCATGTAATTTTTGTTTTTGGTTCTGTTGATGTGGTGTATTACATTTATTGATTTGTGTATGTTAAAACATCCTTGCATTCCTGGAATCGGCTCCACTCGGTCATGATGTATAATCTTCTTGATGATTTGCTGCATTCTATTTGCCAGTATTTTATTGAGAATCTTTGCATCAATGTTCATTAGTGAGATTGGTATATACTTCTCCTTTTTGATTGGGTCTTTCTCTGGTTTTGGTATCACAGTAATACTTGCCTCCAGGAATGATTTAGGGAGGATTGCTTTTTTCTCAATTTCATTGAGGAGTTTAAGGAGTACTGGCATCAAATCTTCTCTAAATTTCTTGTAGAATTCAGCTGTGAATCCATCAGGACCTGGGCTTTTCTTTGTTGGTAAGTTTTTAATTAACTTCTCAATTTCAATAGCTGATATTGGGTTGTTCAAAATTGCTATATCTTCTTGGTTGTACTTTGGTAGTTCATGTTTCTAGAAATCTGTCCATTTCCTCTGTGTTTTCCACTCTATGTGAATAGAGATTTTCAAAGTAGGTATTCAAGATCTTTTGAATTTCCATGGGATCTGTAGTAATTTCCCCCTTTTCAGTTCTTATTGTGTGAATTTGGGTTTTTTCTTTCTTTCTCTTGATAAGGTTAGCTAGGGGTTTGTCAGTTTTGTTTATTCTCTCAAAAAACCAACTTTTTGATTCATTAATTCTTTGAATTTTTTTTAGTTTCAATTGCATTGATTTCTTCTCTAATCTTTACAATTTTCTCTCTTCTATGAGCTTTGGGTTTAGCTTGCTCTTCTTTTTCTAGCAGCTTGAGATGGAGCATTAGGTTGTTCATTTTTGCTCATTCTGTTTTCTTGATATGAAAATTTATTGCTATATATTTCCCTCTTGAGACCACTTTCATTGCATCCCACAGATTACAGTATGTTGTTTCTATATTTTCACTGAATTTTAGGTATTGCTTGATTTCTTCTTTAATTTCATCTGTAGCCCACTCGTTGTTCTAAAGGCTGTTATTTAATTTCCATGTATTTATGTAGGTTTTACAATTTCTTTTGTCATTAATTTCCACTTTTAGTGCACTATGGTCTGATGTTATGCATGGGTTGATTTCAATACCCTTGCATTTACTTAAGAATGTTTTATGGAATAATATATGGTCTATTTTGGAGAATGTCCCACATGCAGCTGAGAATGTGTATTCTGATGTGGTTGGGTGGAACACTCTGTAAACATCTACTAAGTCCAAATTGCTCACAGGTATGATTCAGTTCTGCTATTTCTTTTCTGACTTTTTGTCTAGTTGATCTATCTTTTTGTGACAATGGGCTATTAAGATCCCCTGTTATAATTGTGTTCTTGTGTATTTGGTTTTTCATGTCAGTTAGTGTCTGTCTTTCATAGTTGGGTGCTCCTGTATTTGGTGCATATATATTTATAGTTATTAGTTCTTCCTCTTGAATTTTTTCACTAATGAGTATGTAGTGACCTTCTTTATTTCTTTTAATCATTTTAGGTTTGAAGCTCACATGGTCTGCAATTACCCCTGCTTTTGCTGGTTTCCTGTTGCATGGAGTACTATTTTCCATACTTTAACTTTTAATCTATGAGTTTCCTTTTGGGTCAGATGTGTTTCTTGTATATAGCATATTGTGGGATCATGTCTCTTGATCCATTCTGTCAGTCTATTTCTTTTTATAGGTGAGTTGAGGCCATTTACATTTATGGATATCACTGACATGTACTGGCTTGACTTTGCCATGTTATGTTCCAGTTGTTTGTTTTATGCTTTTCCCCTTGTTTAATTGCTTATCCTACCTGGTAGTTTCTTTCTGTTGTTGTTTTGGGGATTGTGGTCATTTTTATCTCTGTCTAATATGTCTTTCAGTACTCTTTCTAGGGTTGGTTTGGTGGATGTGAATTTCTTCAGTTGTTCTTTGTCATGGAAGTATCTTGTTTCTCCATAAAATTTGAATGAAAGTTTTTCTGGGTACAACAGTCTGGGTTGAAAGTTGTTTTCTTTCAGGGCTTGAAATACATCACTCCAAGCTTTTCTTGACTTGACGTTTTGTGCTGAAAAGTCTGCTGTGAATCTAATGGGCTTTCTTTGGTAGGTGAGTTATGTCTTTTCTCTAACAGCTTTTAGTATTCTGCTTTTATGCTGCATGTCTGAGATCTTAATTATTATGTGTCTGGGTGTGGATTTATGTTGATTGTGACTGTTTGGTATCCTATATGCCTCACTTATCTTCATATCAGATTCTTTACCTATGTTTGGGAAATTTTCTTCTATTACTTCTGTGAATATTTTGGCTATGTCATTTGCTTTGACTCCTGCCTCTTCACTGATGCCTATTAATCTTAAATTGTTGCTCTTGGCATCATCTTGAAGCTGTTGGATTGTCACTTCATGTTGCTTTGTTATTTTTAAAAGTTCTACTCTTTCATGATCACTAATTGCAATCCTGTCCTCAAGGTCTAAAATCCTATCCTCAGCTTCATTTAAGTGGTTTTGCAAGCTTTGAATAGAATTTATTGTTTTTTGGATGTCTCTTTCAGTTTGTTTCATGAATTCTGCCTGCTTTCTATATTGTTCATTCAAGGTTTCAATCAGTTTCCCATGCTCCTGTACTTTTTTCTCAATTTCTTCTTTAGCTGCACTCAGCAACACCTTTACTAATGTTGTTATTTCTGTCTTTACATGGGAGAGTACTTCTAATTTGATTTCCTCTACAGCCTCATGGAGTTGTTTTTTTTATTTCACTTGCTATCTTTTCAGAGTTTTCTGGTGTGTTACTTTTGGGGTCCTCTATTTCAATATCTCCTGCCCTTGCTTCTGGTGGAATAGATGTTTGAGACTGCATTTTGCTTTTTCATTTTGTCATTTTCACTCTACCTGATGTTTTCTGTGTGTAGGAGGTGGTCACCTACAGTCTTTTCAGACTCACCAAGCTCTTAGAGTTAGTTGGAGGGGGCTTTACTTCTGGCCCTATTTACCCGCTCTACACTTCTATTTTAGGGGTGTACTCACCACACTGGTACAGTTAATCCACTATAGTCCAAGGTTCACCACCTGGGAATTAAATTCCAAGTTTTTTCCATGGGCTGGGATTCTTCCAGAGTATGCGGTCAGCCTGAGACTGGAATCTGGGTCTGGCTGGCTGCTTGGCAGTTGCTGGGCATGGCCCAGTTGGGTTCCTGTCCCTGTTTGTGGTCCAGGGTGGTCTGGGATGCAGCGGGTGGTCTTACCACCTGGGAGCAGGCTTAAAGTTCCTTTCTGTGTGCTGGGATTCTGCCAGAGCATGAAGTGAGGGTCCAAAGCTGGTATCTGGGTCCCACTGGCTGTTTGGTGGTCACTGGGTATGGCCTGTTTAGGTCACATGTAGAATTTTTCTCAGAGAAGAAAAAAAATCCTTGTTTATGGAGATAATGAAAATTCTAAGAATAAGATTTGAAAGAGCAAATCAAACCAGTTATTTTTCCTGGATTTTCAACTGCCACTGGCCTTGTAATCTTTTCAATCATTTGTACTTGTTTGTGGTAGAGTAAACTGAACTCAAAGCTTTCTCATGAGCAACAGTACCAACCCTTTCTTAGGTTGTATTTTGAGACAGCCTCTAGTTGCCTGCCTAAGTAACCCAGGCTGGGCTTCAACTGGTGATGGTCCTACCTGTTTCTAAAGTGCTAGGATTACTGGCCTGTGTCACCACAACTGGTTCCTCACAATTTCTTGACATTTAATGATCACATCCACAACTGGTGACCACACTTTAATAGAAGATTTTACCCACCTGTATATCATTCTTTCACTATAAGTTCTTGTGACTTTGAATAATTTCAGAGCGATGTGGATGACCAACCAAAATCCTGTCTTTATTAACTTTTGACCTTCTCCAATCCAGTGACCATGACAAAGATCCACTTTACTCACACCCCAGAATTTACCACCACTTAAAAGAAATTAGATTCTACTTTCTAGCTATAATTTTTGGTTCTATCAGAACTTTCACTTACTGTTTGAATGAACCACAGCTCCTTCCTAGATTGCTTTATCTTATCCAGTTTGGCTGTCCATACTCACCATTCCTCTTTCTTGATTCTGTTGGAAGACCAGAGCTGGTAGTCTTGGCTTGATGCTGCACATTTGTCTCCATGACGCCTATTTTCTGCTATATTCTGTAAACCAAACCGTAAATGCTATGCATACTTGAAATATTGTCTTCACTGATTCTAAGGAATGCCACATCAACCGTGC
The DNA here is from genome assembly GCA_004027455.1 of Hydrochoerus hydrochaeris. Lineage (NCBI taxonomy): Eukaryota > Metazoa > Chordata > Mammalia > Rodentia > Hydrochaeridae > Hydrochoerus > Hydrochoerus hydrochaeris. The sequence goes on along the minus strand of PVLA01003978.1, from coordinate 28,423 downwards.
TGACCAAACCAATTCATATTCATGGTTTATAACCCAAACTGGCCAATCTGCAACAAAAGTTTATGATTCTCTAGCAAAGTATTCAGTCTCCCATCTGGCAATGTGGCAAATGGATGAAGAAAGACAAAGAGATATCTGCAGTTTTGAGGGGTTTTGGGATGGTCAATTTCTCTCAGTAGGACCAAGGACCAAGAATCAGAGTGATCATGGCTTTTATTGCTATTTATCAGGGACACAGGTGGAGGATATGGCAGAGTCTGTGGGAAGCACACCTTTTGCAGGCACAGCTTGTAAAGGAGGGACAAAGCACTCTTGTGCCAGGCACAGAGGCTCCTCAATTAGTGACTCAACAAATAAACTGATGTTTGGAAAATCAGCACCTTTACTGCTGGGAAGGTATATTTCATTTTGAGTATCATGGTCTCACAGAAATGTTTTCTCATGTTTTAACCCTGAAATTTCACAGGTTCTTTCTTGAACCTCCATTCCACTGGTGAGGGGCAGGAATGAATTCTGACTTGTTTTGATAAATAAGAGATGTTGGCACCTCAGCCAGACTTGGTCACATTCTGTTTAGCCAATTAACAAAACATTTACCTCTATACAACCAGCCCTGCACATGTCAGTAAATAGGGCTGGAGTAGGTCAGGTAAAGATGAAGGCAATGGGCTTAATTTCTCAGTGAAATGTGGCATGGTGACCCCCCATAACTCTCCTCATGTTTTCTACATAATCACATTGCATCACCCTCAGCAGAGAACCGTGCTTCCCACTTCCCTGAGGGTACTAGATTCCTCTCCGATCAGCTGAATTATGTTTTTCTCTGTCCAAAAATGTTCCCTCTGTTTATGGAAAACATTACTATCTCTTTATTCCCTTACACTTAATTTCTACCTTCTTCTACCACCTCTTTGTTTTTATCACTTGACTTGGGGTTCTTTCAAGCTACCACCACTGAGATTTTTCTTCCTGCATCAAACTTCCTCAAAGAAAAATTTAAACAAACTATGTGCTTCCTTCACCATAAATTTGACAAGTTATGGCACTGGTTTCTTAGTTGCCAAATATATGACACTTTTTTCAGTCTTCATATAACCAGACATGCATAATATTTGTCATTATTGATAACTCCCTCACTTTTATGTTAATGCCACCAAAATTTATTGTTAAATTTTTAATATTTATATTTCACTTATGTAAATTTCAGAAACATAAAAATTGAGAGACTAATATAATAAACTCTCAATTCATTGTCAATTTTTTAAACTAGCTTCTTTTTTTGCCATCTCAGGTATTTGGTAGCAAATCCTATTTATTTTATCATATCATCAGTAAATATTTCATTCTATATCTCAAAAGATTAAACATGACTTTGAAAAATCATCCTATAAATACCATTATCAAATTAATACAAATATTAATAACTTCTTGTTATCTTCAAATATCCAAATCATGTTCACATATTTGTTCCCTATGGTAAGAACGATTTTGTAATAATATGTTTGAACTATATCTTAAAAAGTTCATATACTGCAAGTTATAAAATATAAAAACTTTTATTTTTATAACTTGGTTAATAAAAAATTGGATGATTTTTCTCCCAGTTTCCTTTAGCCTGAATATTGCTACTTGAAAAATTTCAGGTTATTTAGCATATTTATCTCTTTTATTTGTTTTAAAATTGTAGATTTGTAGTTAGACACAGAAACCTGTTTAGCCTAAGATTACTCCCACAGACATATGCTAACACACATACACACACACACACACACAAATTCTCTACAACCTGCAATATGTTTTTCCATTAGAGGATATTTTATGATCTTGGTAGGGATTGATGAACATTGTCTATAAACACTTCTCCATCTGAGGCCTAAAACTGACAATATTCTATCATTTTCTTATTTATTACTTCAAACTTCTCTCTTCCTTGAAATGTAATTCCTAGTCTTCAACCAAGTATCCCCCAACATGTTAAGGATAGACCAGTAGACTCTATAAATAACAGTCTCTGATTTCTGACAATCTATATTTCATGGGTCTTTATTTCCTGCACATAGCAGATACTCAGCTAAAGTCCTGGTTCTCTTTCTTCTGAGTGCCTCCTAGATGTCCATATACCCACAGATACATCCAGAGCATAATTATCTTTTAACTTTACTGTTCCTAGATTATTGTATCCACTATCATTATTTCAAAGGTCACCATTAGTAACAGCTAATATTTGTTAAACACTTACAATGTAGCAGATCCTGCTGGAACCGAAGTGCATATATTGCATTATGGAGCTTTCAAAACAGTCAGATAAAACTGATTCTGTCTTTTTCAGTTAGCATCTATGATGACCAGAAAGATGCTTCTTTCTGAACTTTTGCTGTTGACTGAGTGATTCCAGCCAAAACCCTCACAGAGTTTTGAATGCTCTTGGAACCCCAGGGCAGATCTGAAACTCAGAGACTAAAGTAACTCTGACAGGAGGCTTTGGCTTGAGGGCCTCCCAGTAGCTTCACTGAACTTTCCTGAGATTGCACAGATCTAGACACATTTGGTTTTTGTACTGGGGATGGAACTCACGACCTCGCCCTTGCCAGGCAGGCACTGTGCTGCTGAGCTACATCCTCAGCCCAAGCATCACTTCTTCCTTCACAAGGATGTGCATCAGGTCTGACGGCTCTCCTCATTTCTCCTGGCTTTGTCTCTACTTTATCTTCCAGGTATTTCCTCTCAGAAAAGTGTCCCACATCTAATCTCTTCTGCTTGTCTGCTTTTCAGAGATCTCAGAGCAATACTCTATTGCCATGAAACAATTGCCTGGACCATGGAATAAAACTAGCATTTAGTAACCCATACAGGATTCAGTTATGGATGGATTTTTGCTGCTCTACGATGTGTAGACCTTCATCTGAGGAGACAGGTCTGCTGGGGCAATGCAACATCAAGGGGGCTGGACTCACCCAGAAGCATCGTTAGCTGCCTTTGTGTGGGGGATTCTGGCTGCAGCTGGAACCTGAGCAAGGGCCATCAGCTGAGAATATCATGGATCCTCCTAGATGGGGCTTTCTCAAAGCATGAAAGCATCATGGTGGTTAGGCTTCTGATATGGAACCACAAGGCTCTGAAAGTTCATTTAGAAAACACAGAGGCCAGATTGACCTCTAAAATCACATCTTTGCCATATTTTATGGACTGACACTTACAAATCTGCCCAGATTCAAGGATGGAGAAAAGATACCTGACTCCCAAATACATACAGTGCTAGAAATTGAGTTTTTTTTTAACCATCAGATTATCATTGCATCAATTTCCCAGATGAGGAAACTGAAACAGAGGCATTACTGTCAGCATCAAATCATCTACACCCAGTGCTATTATTCAAAACATCAAAACATTGCTTCCCTTCTACCTAATTCTGTAAGACCTTTAGATTCTCTCCCCTCAAGGTGAATTTTCTCATCCACACTCTCTCCTGCCTTGTTCTCTTACAGCATGCAACCTTTGGTTCAAGCTAGCAACATGGGACTCATCTTCTGGTCTTCCACTCAAACTCATCTATGAATCTAATCACTTATCGCTTCTCGGCCTTTTGGCTAAGATCGAGTGAATTGAATCACTCCAGTTCTAACAGGCATTGTCTGCAACATGTTACATGTTTGCGCTGTTACATCTCCTCTGTTCTCATGAATTATAATCAGATCAGCTCAAACTTCTCTTCATCACACAAGTAGTTAATCTACTACCATCAACCTATGCTACTGTTTTTCTCCGTCTTTCAGAAGGCTCAAAGGGATAGTACCCGCATGCAGGTTTGGTCCCTCTTGAGGGCACCCTTGAGTGGTCCTCAGCCTACTGACTTGATCATTCCTTTTTTTTCCTTTTTTTCCAAATGATGGAAATAGTATATGGGATCTCATCCACCAGCATGGGCCATGCTATAGTAAAATCTCCCTGTGATCATAAAGTAAATATTGTCCCTTGCCTCTGAGTTCTTCCAACTATGTACAGAATGTCCTTCTAGGACCTCTCTGCAGGTAGATTTAAACTTTTTGTGCCACATGAAGCCAAGTTTTTCTGGTTTTGTGAAAGTCAAGGAACTTTGTTTTTCAACCTCCTAATTACAAAGTTTTTCTCTCTCTCCTGCTCCCACATAAGACACTGACCTTCTCTGAGAAGGACTCTAAACCCAACAGCACTAAGAAGTTTCTCTACTCTCGCTGGAAGAAAACATCATTTATTCCTTCCTAGTGACACAAGGTGAGTCTGCAACCCAGGGTCAAGCAGCAGGAATCTGGTTTCTCAGTTGCTGAGGTAATGAAATCAATCACAGGTGATGTCTACAAAGGGCTCTCTGCTTCACCTACCAGTTTATCCTTTTAAATGTTTCTCAAATCACCCTGTCTCTCTAAGGTCCACTCCCAACAGATTTCTCCAGGTCTTCATCACCTATCCTCTGGACTTTGTAAAACAACCATATGCAAAAATTACCAGGTCTCCAGGTGGTGCCCAAGTACCTCAAATACTAGGGACCTAGAGGGGGCACTGTAGCCCTCCCACAGGACTTTGACCAGGAAAGCTCCGGTACAATCTGCTTTAGGCAGTGGATGATATTTGTTAGCACCTGTTAATAGTATGCATGATTACATGTGCATACATACTTTTGTTCCTTTTTGATCCCCTCCCCTTTCTTCCTCTCCCCTCCCCTTTCTCCCTCTCCTCTCCCCTTTCTCCCTCTCCCCTCCCCCATCTCTTTGATCCCTCTTTTCTTGCACATATTTGTAGTACATTGTGATCAGAGTCCTCACAGAGACTTGGTCCCTGTGTACAACACATCACAATTCCTTTTTCTACGCCCTTTCCCTCCCTTCTTCCCCCTCCATCACTTGATTCCCTTCCCATATGCATAAAATCCATCTTGGTGTCTCCTATAATCTATCTTTTATTTTATTTTTATTTATATTTCAGGTTTCTTACATGACAAAAACCCTGTGGTATTTGAGCCAAGTGTCTAGTTTATTTCACTTAATGTTATGGTTTCAAGGTGCACCCATTTTCCTACAAATAACTCAATTTTTTTCTTTTTTATGGCAGAGTGGTACTTACAACTGCAATAGAAGACATGAAAGAAGACAGATTCTTCAATCAAGAAGAAAAGTTGCAGGAAATTCCAATCTAAAACAAAATTTGACCATTACCTGTGACAAGCCATTGCTGAAAACTGTCATGGCCTTCTATGAGCTAAGAATGAAGTCCAGTTTCTTTATGTGGTACCGTACTTCGCCCATAATTACCCCACACGAATATGTCACATTGTGTGTCACCGTCGTACATTTAATCTTTGACTACACTGGGAGATTTCTGGAGAGCACTGGATTTCTCAATGGATTAACCCACTGATAAGTTCATACCCAAATGGGTTATGAGGAGGAGGGTGGAACTACTTGGAGGAAGAGGGTCACAGTGCCTGACTCTGGGGACTAGAGCTGGCCCTGACCCTGGTCTTCTCTGCACTGCTTTCTAACTGCCATCAAGTGAGCAGCATTTCTTTAGCATGCGCTTCTACCATGTTGTCTCTGCCTTGGAACGAACCAACCATCAACAGACTGGAACCATGAGCCAGAACAAACAAACTTCTTTTCCCTTAAATTAGAAGTGTCAGATATTTTGTCTCAGCAATAGAAAGCTGATCAATACAGGCTTTCAGAACCCCTAAACTCTGTTCCGCTTCCAATAGATGCCACACTGAGTCACATCCCTCATGGTTGCTCATCCTCAGATCCTTCCAAACTCAAACTCCTTCCAAGAGTTTACATTCAGTTTAAGCACAATCTCCATAGGCCCATCCCAATGTCTTCCTCTGTCTCAAGCCTCTGACAGCCACACCCATACTCTACCCTCAAAACCGTGCTATCAGTCATGATTGCTCTTTCATAACTACAAAGTATGAGTCTGTCCCACTTTGTATGGATGGTGCACATGCTGACAGCCTGTGTTTAATTTTCCTGTGTATCCCTGATGCCTGGCAGATGTACACACTCAGAACTCAGGGAAGGGATGCATTCAAAGGGTGCAGAAATATGATTGAGCAAACCTCCTTGGCTGAACAAGGATGACTTTTCTTTCAACCTCCAACTTGTCTTATGCTAAACACTGTAGTGATTCTCAAACTCACTGTAACGTCTCAAGACCCCAGAGGATCCTTTACTTCCACTGTTAAAAATATAAGAAAACCTACCTGATTCAAAAGACACTCAAGTTGCTTCAGGATTGCTATGATGAACTAGATCCATAATCCCAATAGTAGCAGTGAACAGATGCAAATGTTAATGGAATTTTCTAGGTGATAGAATGCTGGATACACAAATGTGTGCTGCATTATATAGGAAGATATCAAAATGTGGAGATATGAAGAAAGCTCCGTACTAATCTGCAAAGAGCCACAATCTTTGGAGTTGTACATCAGAGAACTCCCTTGCAATTGCTATCCCGTCACAAGAATCAGGCAGAAGTTGTCACTAACCATTTGTAAATAAATCCAAATAAATTCTCCACTAGACGGGTATCTAAATGCTCAATTAGCATTCAAGAACATACTCTGGGGGTTTCAAAGAACCTAGCACTGTCACATCATTATGAGAAGGGAATTCTTATCCCAGCCAGGCTCTTTCATTATCCAGTGCTATGAAAAGCCCTCTGTGAGGTGCTGGGGAGCAGCTGACCTCCCCCATGCACCAGCATCTACTGTATGCTTCCCTGGTTTCTTTGGGAAAAAAATTTCCCCAGAGCCATTCTCCTTGTTCTTTAATGAGATTCTATTTCATCTGTGATATAGAATTGTGTACTACATGATTTACCAATTCATAGTTTCATTTGGAAAAATAGATTTCACTGGCAAGCCTGAACATAAATGTCCTGGGTGGATCATAGGAGTTCTGTCCCATCTGTTGTCTTCTGAAATTCTGTAAACACTGAATGGCATGCAGAGTCCAGCAACACTTCCCTACCATGAGCCAGAGAGCAATGTCCCAGCGTCTGCTATGACAAAGAGAATCCACCTGCAGGTTTCTCATTTATAGCAGCTATTTGGATGCAGATAACAGATATGCAGGCAGTGGGTTTGCAAACCAAGTCATATCTCAGTATTAGTATATCTCCTACTTAAATAAAGTAAGCCCTTCAGAGTGACTGAAATTAAATTTTAAAAAGGAAGAAATAATGTGTACACTTTATGTGTGTGTGGGTGTGGGTGGGTGGGTGTGTTTGTGCTTTCATCTTTTCATGAGTTTTCAAAGACTAGTGAGGAGCTACATTCACATGGAGTTTGAGTAGCTAGTGTGTGTGAACAATGGCCTTCATTGGGGTTTAACTTGCTTTGTAAATACAAGAGTAATTGGTATTTAAGGATCTATTCTAAATTGCCATTGCTCCCTCTGTCTGAGCATGGGTAATCTAATTTTTCTGCAGAGCTTTCTGCAGTTTGATAGACAGGTCTCTGAGGAATGTCTCATATGTCAGTGTCAGTGGAAGTGAGCTCTAAAGCATAGTCACACCTCCATGCACGCGTGGAATGCCAATCACCCAGGACTCTCCTACCCATTTGCCCCATGTCGTGCTATTGACGAATAATATATTCATTTGCTTCTGGCTAAAAAACGAAAAAAAAAGTGAGAAGTCGCTGGTGCATACTGATGGCCTCCTGAAGGAGCTGTAATTGGGAGAAGTGATCCGCTACTCCTGTACTTGCCAGGGGACCTCTAGTTGCTGTCGACCCTCTACAGTCTGCAGTCAACTGGAAAAAAATGAACCTCCAAACTGTCAGGGGAAGGAAATATTCTCTCTCGTTAGGATAGGAAAATGAAAATCTATCTCCTTGACAAAAAGAGAATTTGCTTGCAAACGTCACTAAGTATTTTATTTGAACACTAAATATTAGCTGATTAAAATTACTCCCTGAGGAAAACAGGTTAGCTTTCCTGTCTACTTCTGGTGTGTTTTGAACAATAGGTAACACATAAGTGTCCTTGTATACTTAAATATTTGGCTTGGGAATGTACAAAACAAAGTCACACAAGGAAACCGTAGTGTGAAAAGGGCAGGATGAGTCTAATTGTGGAGAAGTTGACCATTGAGAAACCTGTGCTCTGATCCAGGGAGACGTATGAACAGAGTGCTCCCAGATGCCAATCATTCCTTCATGTCAAACCCATCTGAGGGATGCAGGCAATATACTGGGAACTCGAGCAAGCAGCTACATTCAGTACTGATAATAAGCCTGTTCCTACAAACTCATAGTTAGACATTCAATAACATGCATGTAATACTAAAAACACTTAAGTGCATTGACAACAAAATATTTTCATTCGAGTCCATTGGTTTGATGATCTACAACTTGCATCACTTCATGTTTTAGGAAAGCATTATTTTGTATATATTAGATACCCCATCCCATTGTTTGGTAATATCCAGCAAAGGGATTCTTTCTGTGCTGTAGAAAGTACACCTGATTCATGAGGAATACAGTGCTGTGCCTACTTTCTTTAATCTTCCCACAACTTCTAGTGCACAGCAGCTATTCAGTGACTCACTTGAAATGCTGAAAGAGCATGACTCATTGCGTATGCTACTTTACAATGGCTCATGGCATGTTTCAAAGAACATGATCACATCAGGACATACTAGACACTGGCATTACATTCATTACAGAGAGGTCATGTTCTGTGCTATCGCCTCAAATGCCAGACAGTGTACTTGCCAGTGACAGAAGGCTCTGCAAAAGAGGAGCCTCATAACCAGTCTTTGCTGGGTTTTGAGAGGTCAGATTTGTCCACCAGGCAGCACTGTGGACATGGCATATCTGATTTGGATACACTTGCCACTCTCACACCAATGTGTTTTTACCCCAGGAGTGAAGCGGGGGGAAGGTGATAAGCCAGAAAAATGGCACACACTGAAAAGAGAGCTCTACAAGAATGGAGCTCAGCCATGGCTCTTGCAGGACAGAGAAACAGCAGGAGCACAGGGCTGTCCCTCATGCTGTTTGTTGTAACCTGCCTGCCTTGTACACAATCTTCAACTGCACTCTCTCTCCTTCCCTCTCTGTCTGGCTCTCCACTTCAGAGCAGGTCACAGAGACCCAAGCCAGAAATGGACGCATTAGCAACATCTAAAATACAAAAGGAATGCAATGATCTTTTGCCTTTCTTTACTCTGCAATGAAAGCTCCCACTTGCAGCTTTCTTCCTGTTCCTGTTTGTGTGTCCAGAGAATATCACGGATTAACGAGTCTTCACAGCCAGTGTGAAATATTAAAGACGTTTACCTTATACTAAAATTTGAATGCCTAGAGGTGAACATTAAGTGCTAATCAAGTGTAGCTGCCTTCTTGATATTAGCAAGAAGGTATAGGGTCCTGGAATGAAGGAAAATTTTAATTTTCGCAAAAGTATTTAGTAAGAATTTATATGAGTTTCTTTTCTGTCACTGTGATAAAACACCTAAGATGCACAACTTAAAGGGGGAAAAGTCTCTTCAGACTGACACTACTCCTGGATCTCAGAAAATAAGAAAAGCAGGATTTTGGGCCTGTGGAGATGGAAGGATCAGCTTCCTGCTTATTTCTACAAGGTGATTTACAGGGGTTGGAGTGAAAAGTTAGGGACAAAGTAACCTACACTATACTCTCACAGTATAAACACATTGTTGCATTCCTGAGAAGAAGGATAAAATAAAAATAGATGTGGTGGCATATATGCCTGCAAGCCCAGCAGTCAGAATTCTGGGGCAGTATGGTTGCCTGGAGTTCAAGGCCTGTCTGGGGCTACATAGTGAGATCAAGGCCAAGGATATCTTAGGCTACACATCTAGAAACTTTTCCCCAGAAAAGAACTATCTTGAACCCACATACACAATTACATGGACATTTTATTATCCAGGACAATTTACTTGTTCTGGATATACAAGAAATATTTTCCACTTTTTAGAGATGACTTGTACATTAAGTCAATGTGAGAAAAAGTCACACACATAGTAACTATTTTCTAAGTTATTATATGAGGAGCTTGTTCAAAACTATAATCAAGTTCCATGACTTGCTTTGAATGGACTTGCCTCTATTTTCCAAGAAAAACAATCTCAATGTGGCAAGATCTCGGATGAGTCCACTACAGATCTATCTAGTAAATCTGGCAATGTGGCAAGATCTCGGATGAGTCCACTACAGATCTATCTGTAACCAGAGCATTTCCATTTTCTAAAATACACTTTTGCCTTATCAAATAATGTGTGGCTAATTAATTGTCAGCTAGAGTGGGATTGTCCGGCTGAATTGAGTCATTGTGGTTCTGTGTATGAAAGACTCTCTGTAGTGGAGTAAGAATGATCAACTTGTGACACCCAGCTAAACTGACACAGCGTGGTTCTGGGAGTGGAAGGCCCACTGAAGGATTGTTACCAAAAGCATAAAAAGAGAACTAGATGGGAAGATGGTGCACTGCTGATTCTCCTGGAGAAACTTGTCACGCTGGCTTTCCTGATATAAACCTGACTGTTCCCGTCATCAGAAGAGCTTGGGTCCTCACTGTCACTGAGGATGGCTACCATCCTTGTAGCTCTGGTTCTTACTTTGAACATTGCTTCCTGATTCCGGTGCAGACCCCTCAGCCAGCTGGCACAGATCTTTCCTCTCATTGGCACAGACTTTCTAGCTTCCATCATGAACCTTTGGACCTTCTATGTGCAGGTCCTTAATGCAGACTTGGAAGAGACATTCTCATGGGCTCTGGGCCTCCAGCTGGACTCATGGAGGACATTACCATGGGCTTTACATCTTCAGCTGGATTTGTGCAGGACATTGCTGTGGAATCCAGTCCCTCAGCTGGACTCTTTGGGTCTCTAGTGCATGGACAGATCTCTTGCAGTCTTCTGCATTTGACTTTTTGGGTGACTATTATAAAATAATCCTGTAAATTATATGTTCTGTGTTAAATCTATTCCCTTGCAAATCCTGACTGCAACATGCACTTAAGGAAGATTGTTGTTTGAAACTGGTATAAAGGGACAATGGGAAGGATTTCGTGCTGACCTTCCTTAGAGGTGCTTCATTGCAGCTGATTTTCTTTGGAGGAGTTTTGCCATTTTTCTTCAGAAATCTTTGTCTGTTTTCTTTCTTAGGGGAGCTCCAATGCTTGTCTTCATCTTGGATGTCATTTTCTGGCTTCCAGTGCAGACCCTCACGCTGAAGCAGGCACAGGCACTTCAGCTTCCTGCACCGGCGCTTGAGCCTTTCGGGTATAGACCTGTCAGTCTCACATCTCGGATCTCTCAGCCTCCTGATACGGACCTGCATGTAACACTGCCATGGGCTCCCCGCTCCTTAAGGATCCTTTAGGTCTCCTGCACACAGACATTTTACACTCTTCTACATCTGATTCTAGTAAACATTGACTAATACAGATCCTAACTCATCTGAGTAAAGGATTATTTCATTAGCCTGAGACCGAATTGTGAAATGCTGATGTTTCTAAACTACATAAAGAGCCCAGGAGCTTGACTATGCAATCTCTTAATGGGAGTAGCGGAGGCAGCTACTACTAGAGGGAAGTGGAGAGTGGCTCATGAAGACAAAGCCTGGAGGAAACTGAGGATTTAGTCATCAAATGAGATAGAACAGATAAATAGGTAATTTAAATATAGCCAGAGACGGGAAAATAGTTACAGGCATAGACATGGATATATGGCACTCCACGCACACAGGAATGTGAGACCTTGTCCTCTACCAGGTATGTCACAAAAGAATATGTCAACACCATAAAATCAATACTTGGAACTGTTTTCAGATGTTTTCCAGCCACTTCATTTAGCTTGAGTGGTCTCAAGCAAAGGCTGTGTTTAATAAAAGACTCAGGAAACAATGTTCCATCTTCTGGGATCACCACTTGGTCCACAAAATTCCAGGGAATCATCAAATGGAGAAGAAAGGGACCAGGAGAGGACACAAAGTTATGAGACCCTAAAGTTGAATTCCTTCGTTATTTCACTCATACCTTCTACACCCCGTTCCACAATGGACATGAGGGTCCACCCCTGTGGCACAGACAGGAGCCACCATGCTATGCATTCAAGTGCCACACTAGATTCTGTGCTGATAAAATCAACCAATCAGGAGGTATTTACTGTGCTATGGCATTTAATCACTTCTTACAATGCACATTATCTGCTTCTGAACATACAAACCTGTTATTGCCTTTTAAATGATTCTGTAAATAGTAATAACTTTTACATAGTAAATAACTTTTCAAGAATCCATCCTTAACTAGAGGTAAAATTTAGTGATGTATTTTCAGTGATTCAATATTCCTGAATCTAATGCATAATGATTAATTACCCTCAGTATTCTTCACATGGTATTAGTCATGCAAAGCAATATCTAGAAGCAATGCACAGTTCTTTTCAGAAGGGAAACTAAAGAGCAGGCAAGTGCCAAAGTCTAAAAGAATTCAGAGCAGGAATACAAATAATCTCTGCTATCTTTTCTGTTCCATCCTGATTTGATTTTCATGAGAATCCCATTTCAAGGAAATACTGAATATACAAGTTGCAGGTCAATGCTAAGAAAGGAAAGAAAATGGAAGGGTTGTAAAGGGAGGGAATGATGTGTAGAGATAACGCGAGCAAAAGTAAATCTCATTGTGAGGTGACACTCTGGTGTCTCTGATTCTACATTTTATCTTTTGAAAAGTGCAAGTGTCATCTTGTGCCAGAGAAACACAAACAACAAGAATTATGTGACATACACATGGAGTTGTTTTTATAAACATTTAACAATCATAATTTCCCCTTCTCTGTGTGTGGATTTTACAGGGGTATATTGCTGGAACACATGTCTACTTTCCTACTCCCATGCATTATTTTAATATGGGACAATATAAATTTTACCAACAGAATTTTATTGGCCTTTTTTGTTGTTGTTAACCTAGATTTTTTCTGAAGACCTAGAAGACTTGCATGGATTACCTCAGGGACTCTAAGGAGCTCCTCTGGGATTTTACAGCCACACCTCTCTCTCTATAGAATGTTCCTATTGCAAAAAGAAATGACCAAGTCAAGTAAAAAAATAGTTTCAGGAAAGCAATTAGAGAAACATCAGGATTGAAATTCATATAGAAATTTAGGAAGGTGTTCATAATTGAATAGTAATTGTATGTATTACTCTTTTCAATTTAGGCTACACTGGATGACAAATTGAGATAAAGTGAGAAAGAACAGAACATTGTGGGAAAACCTCGCATGAGACTCAGGGTCACTACACACTAACTGCAGGAAATGAGGATCACAGTATTATAAGCAAAGATCCAAGCATCAAACCAACACTAATATTTGTTTCCATTACAAATTCAGTCTGGACTTTTTATAGCACACAGTTGACTTTATTCTCACTTTACACACATTGAAAAATAATTTTTTTCATAAAGAACAAGTGTTTTCAAACCAAGCTAGAATCAATGAAGTCATAACATCTGACTACATTGTCTGAAAGATTCCAAAGGCCTGCTCTAAAGAAATGGTCCAGTGCATCTGTGCTTTGTGTACCTATCCACTGTACTCTACAAAAAGTGCCAGTACGTAATAAATGTCACATCTTCAAAGATGTTCAATCATTGCATTGCCAAAATTCTTTATTACCAGCTTCAAGTTTTCTTTGAAGCTTTGCTTGTCTCTAATAAAAACATTTCTTTCTGTTCCTTACCTCCAAACCTACCAAGGAACAATATGACCATGATTTCCTGACACCCAAGGAACACTTATTGAATCCATTAAACAACTTATAAACCAATTGATCTTGCACCTAAGTAGAAATTGCTAGAAGAAAGGTCTGAAAGAGAAGGACTACTGGTGTCTTAGCATATAGTGTTCCATGTCCTAATGCTAGCAATCATATAACCCTACAAGCAGTAGCGTCCTAAAAATTCCCATCAAGCAACTTAGAAATCTCTGAAAAGCACATAACTTTGTCTTTTATGAAGGACTTTTATCCAAAATTTACAAAAAAGTAAACCTTATATCTCAGTAATAAGGACAAAAAGAACCAAGCCAGTGTGCACAATGGCACAAACCAATATTTATTCAAAGATACACAAATATCCAATAAATACATAAAAACCTCCCCAGAATTATTAGACATTAGAGAAATGCAAATTCAAACCACAATGAGACAAGCACTAGAAAGACATGAATAAGACAGATAGTAGCATGTGTTGGTAGAAATGTGGAGAAATGGAAACTTCTTGTACATTCCTAATGGAATTGTAAAATGGTACAGCTACATTATAAACCAATTAGACAGTGTCTCAAAAACTTTAAAAACAGATTCCATGTGATCCAACAGCTCTACTTCTAGGGACACATCCAGGAGAAATGAAAACACAGATCCTACAAACACACAAATTTTTACATAACGTTATTATTCAGAATAGCCACAAACTGGAAATAACTGTTTTAGTCTGTTCGATCTGCTATGTCATAAGGTTTATAATTTTCTGACTTAAACACCAGAAACACTGTACATTTTTGGAGGCTGAAATTAAGATACCAGTATGGTCTGGTTCTGGTGAGGGCTCTTTTTGGCATACAGATGGCGGCAATTTTTGCTCTGTTGTCCACAGCAAAGAGAGGCCCTGAGAACTCTTGCCTCCTTATCATGGGTCTCTCGGCATCCTGATTTCATGTAAAACACTGAGGTTACAGCTTTGACACATGAATTTAGGAAAACACACATTTAATCCATAATACTTGGCCCCTGACCTCAATATTAATATCTTTCTTGTATGCAAAATGCATCCATTCCATGGAACAACCCCCAGAGTCTTAATTCATTCTAGTATCAATGCTAAAGCCTAAAGTCCAAAGCCTTATTCTGATATCACATCATCTAAACAAATATGCATGAGACGAAAGATGTGATTCTTTTCAAGAAAAATTCTCTTCCAGCTATGAATTTGTGCAACCAAATAAAATACAACATTAGAATAGGAATAAGATAGATATATCCATTGCAAAAGAAAGAAATCAGAAAGAAAGAAGAGATGGTTGACCTCAAACAAGTCTAAAACCTATCAAGGCAAATATTATGACTTCTTTTGATCCACTGGGGAACAAAATCACCCCCAGGGCTTGGCAGGACACCATCTCTGCAGCAACTTTGAGGGGAGCAAATCCTTTGAAAATGGAACAGAGGCAGCCTTGCCTCCAGGGCCTGTGTATTTTGCAGCTGTACTGGGAATGGTGGCGCTCGTGATCTCAGAACCACCTTTGGGATCTCTCTGATTCTCTTGAAAGATATAAAATGTTCGCAGCAAAAATTTTCAGTGTTTCCACCTAGTAGACAACAACTCCAACACCTAACAATTATCCTGTCCTCTTCTTCTGTCCCCATTAGTTCAGTGCTTCATGGGCACACCATCTCTTTCTGCAGAAACAGCTGGTTAAATTCATGAATTATACCTACGATCCTTTTATGAACTATGTGCTCAGCCACAGCCTCAATTTTATTATTTGAACAAGATTTCTTACTATTTTCAGCATGGAGAGGCTGTGAAATTGCTAAATCTCCAAGTGTTTGTATGTACAGTTGCTCAACAACTCCATCAATTTCTTTTTTCTGGTTGTGTTTCATATAAATAATAAAGGAGAATCTTTTCTTAAAATTTCAACTTTCCAATTTTATTGTTCACAAATTCTGCCTTCCCCCAAAATACTGCAACACAATAAAGTTCTCTGCCATTTTTGATTGTCACCTGTGCTCCAATTTCCTTCAATAACATGGTCTTAACTTTTACCTGAATCCTCACTTGAATCGCATTTACAGCCATTTTTCTACTCACATTATGTTCATGACTATTTTTCTATTCTCCAAGAACATGAAATCTTTTTCTGAGTTTTCTCTTTTTTACAAAGCATTCAATAGAATTACCTGTGACAATCCTTTCACAGGATTAATGTTCTGTTTCACCAGAAAACCCTAATTAATGCAAGCAGGATAGCCTATCTTTACTATAGAGATATTTCAGTGGTCTTATTGTTAATAGAGCATTTTAAATATGCAAAATATTCATTTGGCACAGTTTGATGAAACTGCAAATCCTTCACATAAACAGCATCTTTCTTCTTCATCATCTGTTTTCCAGAAAGGCAGATGGCAGGTGTCCTCATCTGTATATGCAGCACCAAAAACAATCTGCAAAAGGGGAGCTCAACCAAATGAGGGCAGGCTTGAAATAGCTCTGTAATCCACTGATGCAGCACAGAGGGGAATGTCATGGGAAGTCCTGATCAAAAGGGAGTGAAATCTCCAGAATTACTGATTGTGTGCCTTATAAACATACAAGTCTTTCAAATTCAGGAGCAGGAAGTAAATAGTATGCACAGAGATATTTATGTTGATCAAATGGGCGACAGCCAGCAAAAAAATAGCTCATCTGGTGATATTTTAACATTGGAAGAACTGTTCCTAAATAGTCATCCAGTGTATGTTGACGTGTGAATGGATTTCTAAAAGGTGTACCTTAGTTTGTTCAACAGGAAGTTACTTTATGATATGCTCGTGATGAAAAAGATTTAATTACAGGAGGATCACATAGTTCAGTTAAAACCTAGGAAAATATGCTTTGTAGAAAGCACAAGGAGAAAGGTTGGAGGATGAGGACTAAAAGGAAATGAGGCAAAATTGCATCTAAAGGCAAAACACACACACACACACACACAATTTCCAGAAACAAGTTACTTTCCAGGTAAGCAGTGTGGGAAATATGTTAAATCTGAAAGTGATTCTTCTTGGAGAAATAAAGCTAACAGACACTTTATGGCAAACATACACAAATGTACCATGCACAATTTAAAGGCAGAATTTGATATTTTGACTTCTAGTTTGAGAGATTTCAGTCCAGCTATTACTAAGGCAGAAACGTCATGGCAGAGGGCATAGCAGGGGAAATCTTTGCATATCATGACATCAGTGGAGCAGAGAAACATGGAAAAAGCCAGAGAAAAGAGCCAGGACCCATTCATAGTCCCCAAGGTCACTCCCTTGTGACTCACACAGATACACCCTGGAGTGTGATTTACTAATTTCCTAAGTGTCTCTCAAACCAATCAGGTTGACAATCAAGATTAACCATCACATGACTAATCTTTATCAATTTAAAACTCAAATACATCTTCCTAAATCATACTTAATCTCCAGATGGAAACAATGACAAGGTTATAATTTCTCCTAACAGAAAGTATCTTGTATACAACAGAAATACACATGAATTCCTCCCTCAAAGTCTCACCAGTCCAAGCACTGAACAAAATTCCAAGTATAAAGCCTCTTCTGTTACTCAGGCCAATTCTTACCTGTTAGCCCCTATAAAAATAAAACAATCAAATTACATAATCCCAAAGTAAAATAGCACAGGATATCCCATTTTTAAAACTGGAGGAGTGGAATAGAGGAATAGAAAGTAATCAGAGCAAAGCAAGACGAACATCTGGTAGGGCAAATATCAAACCCGACAGTTGCATGAATAGCACCTGGGACAGGTGGGGGTGAGATGCAGGCTGCAAAGGGCTTGGTAAGCCCCAACCCTAAATCTTCACTCGTTGCAACTCACATGTCTTCCCTCCCGGGCAGACAGACACAACTTCAGCTTTTCTAGGCAGATGTTCCATCGCCCGGGCATCTCCAGCTTCTTGGGTTTCCACTGCAGCTTTACTATCACTCCCACAGTCACGCACTGCCCTGTCAGGGAATCACGGTGGGAATTCCAACCCTGTCAAACGCCACCTGATTTCTCAGACCTTCCTTTGAACTCTAGGTGGAAACCTCCATGACCCCACAGCCCTTGAAATTTATGTGCATACAAAATCAGTATCAGGTGCATGATGCCATGGTCTGACATCACAGTGAGCAGTAGCTGAGCTACCTTGAACCACAACTGCCAAAGCCTCTGAATGCCTGCATGGCAGAACATGGAGGAAGCTTTCCCGAGATGACCCTATGTGAATAGTCTGTGGTGGAACTCTCTTCTCAGGGCAAAGTCTTTTAAACAACTTTACACTTTTCCTCCCATGGGGATATGATGAATGTGCTCTAACGAATTCTTGAGATGGCCTCAAGGCTTCTATTGTGCCAGTGTAAAAGTACTTGACTTTTATTTATTGGTACTAATTTAGTCAACAACCACAACATCTTTGGTCCCCAGTTTACATGTGCTTATGTTCTGAAAAAAAAAAAAAAAACACTGAATGTTTCTTATATCTTCCTGCTCCAATTTTTATGTCTTTTTCTCATTTAAAATTCTCACTTTAAATCTAGCTAAAAACAGACATCAGTAACAACGTCACAGCCTAAATACTGGGCTTCCTTAAAAATCTCCCTCATGAGAAGAATTAGATCATTGCCTTTAAGCTCAGCCTCCTGTAAAGTCTCAGGATCTGGGCATAATGTAGACAAATTCTCCACCAGAATATGAATGGCCTCTCTTCCATATCCATGAGTCCTCATTCTCATGTGAAACCTGACAAACACAGCCTATACTGGCCACATCCCTATGTACTATGATTTTTAGAGTTGAGATCTTGAATGTGTACCAAAGCTTCAGGCGTTCAGAGGTGGAACTTTTAGAACATGACTGGATCTTGGTGTTCTATATTCACCAGTGGATTCACCCACCCATGAGTACAGTACTGGTGAGCAAAATTGTTAACATTCAACCAGGGAAGAACCTGCAGTGAAACACTAACATGCAGTGAAAATTCTTTTAGTAACTGATAAAGGAAGAAGAAATAGTAATTGTCAGGAAGATGCAGATTGATGAAGATCTGACAACTCTGGCCAACCCGGCTTGATGCTCTGGAGTTACACACTGATACAGAGGACGACTGCCATGGACAGAAACAGTCCCCCATGTCCCGTCTGGGTTCAGTCATTGATGGGCACTGAGTCTCTACAAAGGTTGCTCCTAGCTTACTCCTCAGGTAAAGACCAAGTTCTTTCTTTAAAGAAGTGAGTGATCCATATTTCCAATACAATGAAAATGCTTGAATATTGAAACAGAGATTTAGGCTGCTGATAATACATTTCCCGTCATCTGCCCCTAGCATTTAAAACATAACAAGGAACTGAGATGGCATGTTAAAGAGAGTTTAGAAAAAGAAAAAGGCTGAGCTTCAAACTACAGTAACAAGAACTAGAGAAAAGAAGCAGCAGCAAAGGAAACTGTGTTATTCAACTTTCGTTAATGTGACAAAATACTTGAGATAATCAATTTAAAAAGAAAGAAGGTTTGGTTAGACTAACAGTTTCAAGGTTTTAGTCAGTAGTCACTTGGCTCCATTATTTTGAGCTGATGGCATGAGCACCTGACAAGGCTACATTTCCATAATGGGCTAAAACCTAATGCTATTTAGTAGCTCAGTGGAAGGTGAAATGTGAGCTCAAACATCTCACCTCATGACAGCCTGAAAGAGAAGAAAAAAGAATAGGAGGGTCAGGTTCCAAATAGAAATTTCAAAAGCTCTCCCACACTGGCCTAATTTCTACCAGGCTCTACCTACTAATTGTTCTGTCACCTCCTAAGAGAGTAATGGGCCAGGTAACAAGACCTCCACACAAAAGTGTTGGGGAACATGCAAGAGTCAAATAATAGCAGAAATGAGAAAATACAACTTATCGGATGGAGGAAAAATTGGAAATATGGGATGCCTGGAAAGACCTGAGGAGAACGTTACAAATTGTGCTCATGGTAAACTGAGATGCAGACTGAAAACTGATCAAGGGAGATAGGAATGAGAATTGACCATAATGAAAATCTTTCCAGTAGAATGCTGGGTAAAGCATGGCCACAACGGCTGCAGGAATAATGAAAGGCAAGGAATTGAAAAAAAAACCATCAGAACATTGATGGTGATTAGCTGAGAAAATAGATCAGGAATAGTTAATTAGGATTTTTGGCAAGACAGGGATTCATTTTCATATTTTGCTGTTGGAATGCTGGGTTCTCCTTCTTCTAGAAGGAGATAATTATTTTATCTAACAAGAAATGTTTTACAATCTAAGCAAAGAGTGTTTGGGCACCTAGTGTGGGGTTTAAATCTCTGGAGAAAACTAGAGAAGTCACATCATGTGCATTTAAGAGAGTTGTGTGGCCCACCTTCCAAAGCCGGGCCTAGGATAATCACATGATGTGATATTTTCAAGCCTGAATCTACACCTTTTTGCATACTGCATTTCATTTCTTGGCTTATCCACTATGAGAAGGACATTTGTATCCAAGGAACACTGGCAGTTCCCGAGCTGTACAATTGCAATCAGACCTGAGTGACATCGCACACTAGTTTAAGCAGCACTTGGCACTGTGAATGTCTGATAAAATGAAAGGCTGAAAGAGGATTACATCTGGTGGTGTGGAAAATGAAAGGAAAAATCCCTTGATTAAAATTCAGCACCTTTCACCTTCCACTGAGCTACTAAATACCATTAGGTTTTAGCCCATTATGGAAATGTAGCCCCCTTCAAACAAAGTTATTTGACTGGATGTTAGGATATTATCCATTCAAGAAGCTGAGCCTGGGTTGTCAAGGACAAAACATGAGCAGTGGGAAGAATTCAGAGGGCTCATGGGTCTCCCAGAAATGAGTATGGATGCTGGTCAGTGTGGCTATGCTATTATCAGGAGAAGGTATTATTCTAATCCAGGAAGGCATGACCCATCACCAGTGCGCAAATGATAGCAGTAATCATCATCATCACCACCACTGGAATCTGTGAATAATTACTCAGCAATTCACCTTTCCAGTATTGTCTCCATCTTCTCAGTTCCAGGAGCACCTGGACTTCCTTGTCACCAATTAGCACCTGTGAACAGGTTGGAGAGTCAAACAGAAGAGAAAATACGCCGTTATACCCCTTATTCTCCTCCCAGTTTAGTTCTCCACTCCTTCCAAACTCTCAGTCTGGAGAACCAGAGGTTATGCTCACTCCCTCTTCCTCGCTCCACTCCCCCTTCCAAGAAGCACATACCTCGTAGTTCCTGAAGCGGAACTACATGTGCATATGCATACAAGTGCATACGGGACACTCACATCATACCTATTCTCGAACCCTACTTCATAGATACACTGCAGAATTCAAAAATGAATCATTGTCTTTTTCTCTAACCATTGAGAGCTGTCTTGCCCATCACTCCTAGGAAGGACCTACTGGCCGTCTCTAATCCCTCCTCTTCATTCTGTGATTACCAGGACTACCCTGGTCCAGACCTACATTTGCTTTCATGCCCCCCTTGCCTCTCTGCCTTGACTTCTTCAGGTTCAACCTTAAGGTCCTGAAAACATCCTCTGTAAAAAATAAACACAGTCATGGTGCTTCCCTGTGGAACACATTTCCAGCCTACCAACCAATTGGATCAAGGTTCAGATCCTGGGAAAGCTGTACAGATCACACCCCGGGTAAGCCACGTGTCCTACTCTTCCAGAGTCTGCAGCAAAGTGCTCCCACCCCTGCACTCACTCCTGCTGCCTAACTCTCTGCTTTGGCTGGTACCGAGCTATGTTTCCTCCTATCTGATGCCCCTTTCCAATTAGACTGATACTTCCCAACATCTGTGACACAAGGGGAGGTCACCTTTTCCGAGAATGTGGCTCTACCCTTCAGAGCCCAAACTTATCTCTGTCATCATACACCCACCACACCGTATTTTTATCTTGTTAGTGTGCATGCTGCTTTTAATCTATGGAGCCCCCAAGGGGCACTGAGTCCTAAATCACTGTCTGTCACATGGAAGAAAGTTAATAATAATGGTAACAAAAGAAAAGAACGCTCACAAGAATCCCACAGAGCAGGTATTCTTATTTTATTCTCATTTTTAAAGGGAGCTATGCACCCTAGTTTATGAGCCCCTGAACAAGAAAAATCAAGTATCCCCTAGGAAAACTCTTTCTTCATTTTCACTAACCTAAAAATAAAACAGCATTTTCTATGCTGAAAATCACAGCAACATGAACAGTCTTGTAACTACCTTTATTTTTTTTTTAGAAATCAAATAATTTATCTATAACTTTGCATATTTTTGCGCTTCCTTGGAAAGTGGAGATGTGAGCTCAGAAGGTCTCTGTCTCTTTTCCTGCTACAGATCCTTTAATCACATAGAAATATTTGAATACACTGGAAGGCCCTTTCTGTCCTGTGCTCGCTGCTCTGTTTCTATTTATCACTGATATGTAGAAAATACAATCAGTACTCTCTTTACATTAGGGGAAAGACCAAGACCCAGAACACTAATCAAGGTTTTAGGGCAGGAAACACCCAAGGTTGGCCAAGGTCATGGATGTGTATCCCTGTGTGTTTCCTTCCACAATGTAATGTGTCCACTAATTCTAAACCTAGGTTAGGTTTCTAAATCACAAAGAGTTAAAACGGCAATTGAACCCAGCAATGAGGTTTTAATCATGAGAATAGTTACCCATCATCTAAGAGCACCTGGAGTTGAGAAATTTGTTTTCTATTTGGTTTTTTAAAAAATCTATAAATGTGAGTTGACAAACAATAAGATGTCATTTACTAATGCGTATTGTAAACTAAATAAACAATAAATACCAAATTAAACGCACATATACCAGTTGCCCAATGTTTGGGGGAAGAGCTGGAAAAAAAAAAACAGCAGTGTAGGGTAGGAAGATAAATGTAAATTAAATATTACCTGGTGCTCTCTAAATTTATTAATTTTTAAAAGATAAATAGAAAAATTACCCGTGCTTATAAGGACAAAGAGAATGTATATTTTTCAAGTTCTTTCTTTTCTAGTTTTTTGGTTTTAGTTTTGTTTTCTGAGGCAAGGTCTTGCTATGTATTTCAGACTAGTCTTGAACTTGCAATGGAGCCCAGGCTGGCACTGAACTTGTGATCCTTCTGCCTCAGCCCCTGACTGATAGATTGTAGGTATATCCATGCCCAGCTCTCCAGTGCCTTCTAACACGTACAGTGGAGAAATGTTTCTTTCACATCACTAAGCCAGTCAGCTTCTGTGAGTGCCCTAAATGAACACAAGAACATACTCATAATTTGAAAAGCAGAGTTTGAGCTGTCAGAGTCACAGCTTTTGGGTGGCTTGTTGAATGACTCCAGCCTTCTTGGTTTTTGTGAAAAAGGAGAAAAATAGTATTTTGCTTTTAAAAGTTGGGCCAGCATGAAATTTTTTTAGAGAGATCCTATTGTCCTATGTGTTTCTATGATTCAGTATACATTCCCAAGGAGAAAGCCCAAGACCATGTATGAAATTCATGGGCAGAGAAGGGTCTGGGGAAATAGACTCAGAACCCGTTGCAAGGTCACAGTGCAATGACTGCATTTAGGTACACTTGGTTTCACTACAGTTTTGTCGGTCTGAGTTTTCTGCCTCATGTTAGACTTTCTCCTGTTCCTGTAGTCCTTTCAAAGCTCTACAAACTGCAGCCAAACCTGGTGACCCATAATTCCAGATCCCAGCTCCCAGCTCCCAGCTCTTAGATACCAGATACTAGAGCCCAGCACTTTTTCCCCTTCAGCTCAGATTTATGATCTGCTGCTGATGACCAAATTTGTCCCACTCTGGAAGCTTGTGAAGAGGGTACTTCTGGCTATAGCAAAGAAGAAGGGAATAGCAAGGAGTATTCTTGAGCACCTTATGCAGAGCTGGCACTGGCTGAGGACATTCATATGCATCATCTCTCCTAATACACCACTGAGGGTGGCTATTTTTCAGGGTTCTGCATCAGGAGCATACACTCAGGTAAGTCAGATAACCACCCAAATGGCATAAGGATAGTATCATGAAACTGAAGTAAGCTCTGTCAAGCTGTAAATGCCATCTTTTTTTTCTTAATGTCCCTTTCCAATGCTGGCATCCAAAACACTCCATAATCCCTACAAGATTCAAGATCTTCATCTCCAGCAAATGTCAGAAAATGCCATCTGCATGTTAGAAACGAAATCTCATCCACTGGGGGCGGGAGGACTTAGAATATGAGGGTGAGAAAACTGCTGACTGGGTCCTTGATGATGTCACGCATTCTCTGATGAGAAATTTGAAAACACAATTTCATCTAAGTCACATCTTCATATGGTCATTAAGGGCATGGAATCATAAGTTGCAAAACTTGCTTTGAATGTATCCCAAAAGTCTCAGTTAAAGGCGGGACAGATCCAACTATGTGGACTGCATGGACTATATGGCCCCTCATTCAGCAGAGGAAGATGAAGGCAGAAGGTAACCATTCAAACTTCTGCTGTATTTTATGGCAGATTTGCATCTTACTCTGCTCCCACGATTGCTAGTGCTGACTGCTTTAACACAAAAAGGACTCGGTCCATGGGATGAGCGCCTGTCCACCTTAGCAGGGAGTGCATGTTGTTAATATAGTTCTTACATTTGGCTGGCAAAGCATACTGCATATCTACTACAAATTCTTACAGCAGGGCCTTTTCCAAATAATAATATGGAGAAATATGGCAGACAAGTGTCCTCGACTTTATTATGATTAAAATGTAAAAGGGGCAGAGGGGAACCAGTCTACAAATTTCTTTTAATTCAGAGAAGAATTTATATCTTTTGCTCATTTTGAAAAGGCATAGCTTTTTCTTGCTGCCCCAACCCCCCTTCTTGCCTTGTCTTTTGTGTTAGGAATTCTGCAAATGATTGCTAGTCATTCACAGCGGTTTCGATCACAGAAAGTGAGCTGTTGATCTTTGGATGCCTGCAGGCCTGCAATCTGTGCTACAAATGCATCCCTCCTAGAGAAAAAATAGATACGGGGAGGGAGTGGCAAGAGGATGGAAGCAATACAAGCTTTTGTAACAAGCTAATTGGACCCTTGTGGGCCACCTAGCAGGCATAAAATTCAAACAGAGCTTCGCACTGTGCACTTTGAGGAACGTAGCCACATGGGGTCCCATGGTCTCTCCCCTGCCTCCTCCCTTGACCTTCATTTTTAAAGGACCTGATTACGAGTCTTGCTGCAGGATTACAAGCCAGTTTTCATGTAAAAAGGATATGCTATTTTGCCTTGGAACTGGAAACACTGTTAGAAGTTGGTAATTAGTATGACTTGTTAATGGAGTTTGGCTGTGATTAAGCGGTGATTGAGGGTGAGTTTGGTGGCTGTCACTGGGTAAGCCTGAGAGGGTGAGACATGTTTAATGAGGCACCTGTTGTCAGGGCCCACTGGGGACTGTAGCTGATTGGCACTTGGACGCAGTGCACTCTGTGGTGAGGGCTGGGCTCAGCCTGGCAGGTGGCTGGCATCACACGGAGCCCACGTCTCCCTCTCAGTCAGGGCTGGCTGCCTTTCCCAAGCTGTCTGTCCATGCTTTCAGTTTCATATTCCCACTTTGGGGATCACTGTGCTCTGACCCCTATAAGCCTTTCCTACTTTGCAGGAAGAAGACTCTCAAGTCCCCATGACCCCTGCTTCTCTCCTGGGCTGTGGGCTTTGGGCTCTCCTTTCCCTGTCCAGCATCATCTGTGAATAGGGTCTACAAGACTGACCAAAAAGATACTCTGAATGTTTACATTTTTAAATGTTTATTTTGGTAAAAGACATATTCCTATTAATCACCCCCAAAACACTCCCCATTGCTTATCCCAGTGTTCTTGTCACTTTCTAAAGCAGTTCTGGAAGTCCTCTTTCATGAATGTCTTTAGTTGCTCTCCAGTGGTTACCTTGAGGGCCTGAATCAATTTAAAACATTTACCTTTTGTTGTGGTTTGTGTCTGGAGGTCCCCCCAAAGTCCCATGCAATTATAGGTACAGCTTTTCAGAAGTAGCTGGATCCAGACTGTCTAATGATGATATCAAAGGTATGAGGCTAGGATCGACTCACAGTACATGCTACATTTAAGGGTGTGGATGCTCCCTGCTCTAATACGAGGTAGCCTGAATAGGACATGAAGGACCTAAAGCAGAGGGTCACTGCTTGTTGCTTCATGGTAGCTTGCTGCCTTCTGCTTTGTGCCTGCCATGAACTGTTTCTCCTCCGCAGTGCCCCTCTGCCACACATCTATCTGCCTTAGAGTCAGCCAACTATGAACTGAAATCTCTACTACCAGGAGCTAAATAAACCTTTCCTCCTTTAACTTTAGGTGTTGAATATTTTGCCTCAGCAACGAGAAAAGTAACCAATAAACCTTTCGAGGTCACTTGGAGTTTGGGGAAAACCCATAAAGACCTAGTGCCAGTTCCGGTGAATAAAGTGGGTAAAGACACTTTATTAATATTTTCAGGAACCTGGGCAACAATATTCACCACAATCATCTCTCATGAAGACACAAACAGGAAGGAAGTATTATGAAGGCAGTTAATGGGGGATTATTATGAGGAAAGGTAAATGTCAATGTGGTTTTTACTGTAAAATTTAAATATTCACTGTGCATTTAGATCATGCTTTATAGATGAGGAAACTGAGGCAAGGCAGATAAAATAGGTTGTCCACATTCACACCTCCAGGGCCAGCCAATTATGAACTGAAATCTCTACTGCTTTGTTTTGTTTTGTTTTGTTTTGTTTTGTTTTGTTTTGTTTTTGAGACAAGGTCTTACTATGTTCCTGGGATGGACTGGAACTCTTGGTGATTCCCCCAGGCATGTACCACCAAACCTGGCAGTAATCAATATTAATATTATTATTAAAATGTCTTTAGAAATCAACATTAATATTAAAGCAGACAAATTACTTAAAAATAATTTTTAATATGATTGCCTTGAATCTCATAGGGTATTGAGGATTTTGTTCTAATTTCACAGATAACCATATCATTTGGTCTTACCTGACTGAGAAAAACCTGGGCTGATATAATATAATATAATATAATATAATATAATATAATATATACCTCACCTGACTGAGAAAAACCTGGGCTGATAAAAATATAGTCTGTATTAAGTACATTTTCTTTGGATGAAACGATCAGCATGTTCATTTATTTTTCTAGATAAACATCCTTTAGCTGATGTAAGTAATTTTGTTTTGAATATGATCAAACAGTAGTTATCACAATTCACCAGAAATATTGTGATCTAATGAAAGACAAGACTCAAAGAGAAAGCTCTTGAACTATTTTTGTATGCATTCACTTTCTTCATATCTGTATTCATGGCATCATAGCATCACTGTATGCTTTTTGTGTTTCAGGGATTGTTGATGTCACACGTGGTATTTCCAACAGGAACTATTCCTTAGATTTCAAGAAGGGTACCAAAATCTTGCATCAGTCTCTTGATACAGATTCTGTGATTTTTTTTTTTTTTTTTTTTTTGTGAACATGAGGATAGGGGACAGTCTCGTGCCAGAAACTTATAAGACATAGACGTGGTTTATGGGAATTTTTTTCAACTGTTAAAATTTTCAAGTTCCAAAAGGTGCTACGTCTCCAAGGACCATATGAGAAAGGAGTGTGCAAGATGCTTTACGGTGGAGTGAGTAAACAGCAGATCTGAAAACAGATGGATATGGACGAGAGACCTGGATTTGCCAAATCCGAGCTGTGTAGCCTGGGACCAGTGGCTTAACATCTTTGGGCTTCAGTTTCTCCATGTGTCCTGGAAACCACAATATGGTCATAACCAACAGAAAACTCTCTGGCCTCACTTGCTTTTAGTTATTTGCTTTTGGTTAACTTAAAAGTCACTTAAAAGTCATAATTACTTGGTACAGATAACATCTCTGATGTGTGGGTTGTGATGATAATAGTTCCTAGGCTACTTTTGAGGGACTTCGAGGCCATTTTTGTTTAAACCACTGTCTCCTCACTTAAGGCTGTGCAAATGCCCAATAAATGGTCTTGTGACATCAGGGAGCTAAAATCCTTCAGTCATGCTAAATGACATTTTTCTGAAAATTCATTCCATGAAGAACCATGAAGACTGATTCTGCTGTACAAATGGCTGGACGCTGAACCTTCCATGTTTCTTCATTTTCCCCATAAATATCCCTACACCATATCCTAAGGAATAGCAGATTTAAGACAGGTCTTCCATGTCCACACTTAGCCTTTTTGCAAATAAACTCTGCTCTTTGCAAAATTATGCCCCTATTCCTTTTCTTTCTGGCCTCATATCCTATACGTGTTAGGCAGCTTTTTTTGTTGCTATGAAAAAGGAGCTGAGAAAAACAACCTTAAAGGAAGAAGGGGTTATTTTGTCTTGTGGTGTCAGAATCATCCGTTTGCTCATTTAGGGCCCTGGCAAGGCAGGAACAGCAACACCGTGATAGAAAGCGATGGTGAAGGGAAGCTGTTTATCCCATAGTAGGCAGGAAGAGGGTGGGAAGGAAGGAAGGAAGGAAGGAAGGAAGGAAGGAAGGAAGGAAGGAAAGGGAAGGGAAGGGAAGGGAAGGGAAGGGAAGGGAAGGGAAGGGAAGG